>JAOXYL010000002.1:7852306-7868122 GCA_028564955.1 Terapon puta
CACACACACACACACACATACACACACACAAGTTCCACAGTTGGTTTTAGTTTATTTTGTGATCTACAGAATCAAACTGTAGTCATGACAGAAAGTAAGGTTATTTTTATATTATACGATATAGAGGAAAAAGTTATTTAAAGTACCAGATAAAATATAACAAACATTTGAATCTAAATCAGTCTAAATCAAAACACAGGCTCACAAAGATATATCTCCAACCATGAAACAGAGATAAATGAGAGTCTTAGGTAAGTAATCGACCCAATACTGATAATATATTTTCTAGAACAACATCGCCCTGCTGTGGGAATAATGTGGTACTACACCTTCAGATTTGTATTGGAGCTTGTGTACATGACTTTGTCCTGCACTTTGTCTCCAGGCTCTTTTTCTGTAGGTGTTTTGAGACATGAATGTGCAAATGCACTTACTTAAATGTGATTCAGTTGGGGCCTGATCTTTGTTCTTTTCCATTTAGATAGATTACCATAAATGTGGTGTTTTGATCACAACTTACATGTTTTGCCTACGATTGAAACTGGTTCACTTGGCCCCTGGAGGTACACAGCATAAATACTGATAATGTACTTCTTATCTTCTTCCAGGCCGTCAATCACATGAGAAGAAGCATCTCCGGGAAGCAGGTGCTCATAAGTAAATCCTGGTCGGTTGGCTGCGGGACAACAACCCAGAGGAATTAATACCCAAGAAATGTACATCCCAAAAAACTTGCCTCCATCAAGTACATAAAAACTAATCTAACTCTTTTCATTTAACAAAAACATTGGAGTTCAGTATGGTTAAATCAGTTTAAATATGAATCATCATCTTTCCCATAGATTAAAAAACAAGAACGTGTGTGTCTCTAATGTAGATCTTTATGATACATTTACAATTTATGATACACTTTAATATACTTATACTGGTATACAATAATAATTGCACTGTGTCATGTTCACATACATCTCGGGATGAAGATCTTAAATCCGTTGAGCTTCCCCAAAGGAGGCGTCCAGCCAAGGCGCAGAGAGAACAGACCCTCCTCAATAACACGGAAGTTTGACACCTGAGGCAAAGGGGCTGAAAGACAGAAACTTGTTGCTCAGGGAGATGAGGGACAGGGGAAATCCAAAACAGAGTGTGTTTGCATATTTTCTAAGAGATGCAAGCGCTGGTATGTGACACCCACTTGTCTGGACAGTGATTGTCGCGGAGTCTCCTATGAGGCTGGGGTAGATGGCGTAGACGGTGAGGGAATACTCTGTTTTAGGACTCAGCTCTGTCACCACTGTTGTGCTCACATCTGCCTTCAGATCAATCTGTTCCATGCACAGACAACAGCAAAACGAGGGCGAGCTCAGTGTGGAAGAAGGAGCCGGAGAGAGTGAAGTGAAGAGAAAGATGATGCAGAAACTAAAATATTCCTCTTTTGGTACTGTTAAATAATTCTCTGTCTCCGCATCAATACCAACACCACTGTTCACGTTGATCCTATTAATGCAATATTGTTGCAAGATGTGGAGACTTGCACAGACAGAACTGCATAAATAAATGAGAGATGACTCATATATATAAGGTAAAAGCACAGTCCACGCTCTCTATGCTCAATGCAGCCATCATTGTGCACAAGCAGAATGCCTCACCTGTCTTTGCTGTTGGTGGAGGAGGTGTCCCTTGGAGTTGAGAGGGGTGACCAGGAGACGATACCCTGTGACGTCACTTGTGGCCTGGCTCCATGTCAGTCTGAGGGAACTGTGGGCCAACTCGCTAACCTGCAGGTCTCTGGGACCCACCACGCGCTCTTCAACTAGGATTGTTTGAGGGCACAGAGAGAAAAATTAATGCCAGGAACACAAACCAAAACATGCAAGTCGGTCTGGATTCGTAACTTGAAAGTGAGACTAATCCATCTTAATGAGAAATCTGCAAGGCAGAGTGAAAAAAGAGAAAACTATTATTCATTTTTATTGTACTTCTCGAGCTCTTGTTTGACACACAATTCATCACTATGAAAATGCAAACAGCTGCCAGCGTGAGGGCAGCTTTTTGAGGAAGTCTGTTATGAAGAGCTTTCATACTGTGCACGTACTGACTCACCGGGCTGGGATGTTTTCACAGGACGTGGTGGTTCAGAGGCAGTAAAACACACTCTGCGAGACAGTTTGGGAAGGATGGTTTCGAGGAGAGAGTAGTCAGCGCCCAGCAATAAGTGCTCCTCGTGTGGCTCTGACACAATCTTCCTCAGCTCTGACTCATCAGCGCCCCGAACACCTGGCCACAGGAGAGACATTATTGGATGAAGTAGATAACAATTTGCTTAATCAACTGAAATTTGACATGGTGTTTGATGTATGTTGGATTTACTTGATTAATGCACAATAAAAACAAGCGAATATCAATCGCAGAGCAACGTGTGAATGTGATGGCATTCCTGTGTTAAGATGTCTTTTCTCTGCATGTTCAATGCATACCTTCCTACAAACACCACTAGGGGGAGATGTGGCATTTTGAGTAATTTTAGATCATAAAAAGATGCGTATACCAATATACATGCATACTGGAGACAGATACAGGCTTAATCAAACACTGTGTGTTTGTCAGACACCAGTTTGTGGAGGAGAGCCCTGACAAACACCCATTCTGAGCTTTCTGAGTTTCTCCCTTCACATAACAACAAAGACTATTTAACAAAAGCAGATGACAGTGTCACAAGTTTTATATGACAATTAAGTTACCATTTTTACTTTCTTGAAATCAGCACCTGGAAAACTTAAATGTGCATTTTCTTAATAGGTATGTACAGAATACTAATTTCAATGCATATATTTGTACATATGTGTTATCGATGCTGCACAGGCACTACAAGAATACTGGTTCTGCACTAGTACACAAGATGTACGCAGAGCTTCTCCACAGGAGTGATGAACGAGGGGAGCAGGCCTCAGTGTCAGAGGTGCAGATGGGGGACACTGAATCGCCTAATGAAAAATGGCTGCGATTAGCACACCATCAGCTAATGAGCAGTAATTATTGCAGCACTCCCAGCTGAGAGCAGTGAGTTGCAGGCTTGTGTGCTTATGCATGTGTGTAGGAGAAAGAGGGTAAGATATGTGTAAGTAAAGTTGTGGGGAAACAGCAGTGTGTATTCATAAGTGGAGGGAAAGGTGTGTGATAAGGGTAGCTTTTCTGATGCAACAAAGTAACAGGAGGTGCACTTTTATACATAAAGTATGGGATCTGAGAGCCTCACTCGCTTATTCGCACATACATATTTAGTAGATATTGTTATGTTTGCACATACACATGCAGCCCATACACCTGTGTGAGTGCACTCTGAAACAAGAATCTCATGCACGCTCACAAATACCGACACTGAATGCAATGAATTCAAATGTACAGGACATGAATTTCTAACTGCAAACACTGCAGATAAGCCGGCAGAGCTCGGATAAAATCTGAGGGGCCGCTGCAGTGGGGATGTTGAAGGAATTCACAATACCAAGTTCCACGCTCACCTACTGCAAAGAGAGCAATCCCATTGTCAGCCACGGCTCTGGCTGCAGCATCGACCTGGTCGTCTGAACGTCCGTTTGTGATCATTATGGCGATCTGCATGTCGGTGAAACAGAAAACATCACAGATACAAAGTGTTTAAATGTAACATAACAATCTCTTACTCACAAATAAAGCTATTTTTCATGGATTGAATATATATACACACATATTAAGGCATGTAATAAAAGATCAGCACATTTCTATCACACCAAGCCCACAAAGCTGTTAAAAATGCAGTCATTTTTAAACTGGAAATGCATTCACAGGACCTAGATTACTAAATACCATAACTGTAATGTCAGAATTGCCACATCAGACAAATATAACATTCACATTGATAATGACAGAACAAAGTAAATACACCAGTAAATACTGAATAACACCAGTATGCTTTTTATTCTATTATGTCAGTTGCTACCTTTAATTTTGAGAAAATGTGATAGGGTTTCTTTAAATTTGTGGTTTGCAAACAAAAGAGGGTTAATCCACACAGCAAACAACAGTTTGTCTGAGTGAAGGGAACCTCCTTGCAAACAGTATTATTTTCAAAAAGCCTCCATGGACGTTTGACATGGTTTAACTTATAATTCAGTACATAATTAAATAAATCAAACAAAGTGGAATTTAAGGATGCTGGCTTGCATCTGAGACTGCTAATTTGCCCATTAAGGAAGATTCCCTCAGTTCATTCGAAGTTCATCCCTCAGTCAATGAAGAAGGGGGCTGGAAAGCATCAATATGAGAATGTAGCTGCTTTTCTGCATGTTCTGCGGCCGTACAATTCAATATATCAGGCTAATCCTCAAATCTCTGCCTTCCCACGTCAAGTGTGCTTCTGCGAGATGATTCGCTCGCACACTCAGAGAGATGATTGGAATGCTAACCAGCTGTGTTATACTGAGACTACACTACAGTGTTAGACTGCTAAAATCTAGCTAGTAGAAATGGAGAGCTGCATGGAGAGGGCATTTGGATATCTGACGTTTAAGTAAGTTGCAAACCAGTACATTTGGGTTAGACCAGTGCCAATTTGTTACAGGACCCTTCGACAAAGCAGGTCAATAACAGGAGTATCTTTGGATGACCATCAACTGGACTTTTTGCAGTGTGTCTGGCACTGTTGGCACCAGTCGCCCCTTATCGACAACCACTCAGCCGACTGAAGGTGGGGGCAACAAAATATACAGCCTCCACCTTTTTCTATCTGTATTTTCACAGCAAAAGACAAACCAAAGCAAAGCAGAATCTGTTGCCAGTTGTAACTCTGTCAGGCAGTTTGTATTCTGAGCGTAAACCTCGACCGTTTAATCAGATTCACAGTGGTAAGAAAATGGCAGACCATTTTGTTGTGTTTGTTTTCGCCACAATGTTCTTTGGAGTACAAATAAAGACTCCTGACTAGTCATTTCCTTTCGCAGAGGGCCAGAACAATATACAGAATTCATGTTGGTGGCCAGCTGGAAGCGGTAGTCTTTGCTGTGTGGGATGTAATCTTAAATCAGTCGTATCCTTGTAGCTTGTGTGTTCCACTTTGTCATACATTTAACAAGATTTGGGAAGGAGTTCAAGGACCTTTATTTTAAACTTTTGCTTTTGCTCTTCCTTCATATTCCCTACAGTAAGAGTAGACAGTTTGCAGGGCTGTTTAAAGGGTACAGCATAGTTTTTCTAAGCTTTACTCCAAGTCTGTGGGAGTACAAGACACTCGCTGGATGCCAAATGCTTCAATTATGCCTGACAGAGACAATCGGCTCGGCTGGGTTTTCACATGTCACCCGATTGAGCACTTTTGTACCTTTGGGGCATGGTCCCGACTGACGGCAGGGCTGAACACAGGGTCAACCAGAAACTGAAGGGCATTGCCAATCCTCCTGGATCCACCCTCATAGGAAAGTGCTCGGATGGCACTGAGCACCTCCTCCACTGAGCTGTAGTCCGTCAAAGCAATCTGCATTCTGCAAGGAAAGGATTACAGGGTAAAGCAGAACATGTAGAAATACTGGAGCTGGTCATACAAACATTAATGTATGTATATATCTCATCTCTGATTAGAGCTCCTGGGACGCTACTCTTGAAAATCCTCAGTATAACACAAAAACATCACCTATGGTAAAGTTAAATGAGTATTACTTGACGGCACTTATTCTAATCGGTCTGCACCATATGTTATTCTTTGACATTCGTCACGGTCTGTATTTGAGCTTTACCTTGGGACATCCCCGAAGACTGTGACTCCAAAGCGGACCCCCTCAGATCCCACCACACTGTCCTGGAAGGAGGAGATGATGGCTGTGATGAAATCCTTGACACTGGAGAAGCTGCTCTGGCCCACACCCCATGACTCATCCACCAGAAACACTATGTCAGCCTGCACCACCGTCCTGCATGCTGAGGGAAGAAGAATGGATGAATTAGTGTGCGCACAGGGGTGGTGAGGAGCAGAGGGATGCATATTTGAAAAATTAAACATAGCTGCATGCTTCTTCCCTAACCTTTAAGAATTAAATAAATCTGGAGAAGATCCAAAGTAAATCTTTTAGCGAGGTTAAAGAGTAATACTTCTAATTAAGTCTTAAATCTAATGTTTCCGTCTTTGACCACCAGATAGCAGTCTTGTTCCATCACCTTGACATTTTTCCTTTCACTTGCTCCTGTCATGCTGCCAGAGCACCAAACAAATCCCCATGAATTTTTAATGAGACACAAGTGAGCCAAAGAGACTATCAATATTCTGAGCACTCCAGCAATAAAACTTTAGTACAGCGATGAGGAACGCTTAGAATAATAAGGTAAACACACCCAAAATCAGGGTCAGTCCCCTCTCTCAAGCAAACAATCGCATTTAACATAAGGATCTGCTGCGTTTGGCAGGACTGAGATGTGTTTTAATGTGGAGTTAAAAAAGCATACTCAGAGAAAAGGGACACTTATGCACTGGCAACACACACACACACTAACACATACATACATTAGCTCCCGCAACTCTATTTCAGATGCATACGCCTGCACACATTCCCACAGAGATGTACAGTACTGTGCTAGTAAATGCACACACCCCACACAGAAATCTGCTGCGTGTGCAAATGCCCTCTGAGTCAATATCCTGGCATTACATATGCAATAAACCACAGTGACGACAGCATTGATTAGGCTGGTGAATAAGAGATAGGCACCGCTGATTGTTCTGTAAGTGATAACTCAGCTTCTCTGCTACCCTCTATTTCATTACAGAGCTTTCTCGCCTCTATTATCTCGCCCTTCTTCCTTTGGCTGCGATCCCAGGATTCACTGGGGGCAACATATGTCTCCAGCCCATGGCGACCTAACATTATGTTCTCCCTCACACATCTATACATCTCTGGCCACATACCAAGAAAACAAAATATTATAGGGAATACCGTTTTGGAGCCTTCCCTAATGCCGAGCTACCCTCTTGGCCCACAGTGAAGCTTTGGTGTAATGTATTCAGCATTAGTGGATTCGACAGCGATGCAAATTAACAGGATGCAACCATGTTCATCCTCTCCATCCTTGAGTTGATCCTCACATCCAACAAGCCCAGCATACACATGTGGCTGGTGCATTTATTGGGATTCATTTTGCACTCCGTAAAAGCCTGTAAAACACATTGAAGACTTTGAACAAGGAAGCTACTGGGGGCTGTTTTTGTCAGACAGACACAGACTGAGCTGGAAAACAGGATCAATTATCCAGAAGTTTGACTGTCTGGGCTGGCAGGTGAGAACCACATGCCAAGGATAAGGAGACGACACATGCTGAGGGATTAGGAATGGTTTTCTTGAAGGTTATCTATGCTGATATCTCAAAGGTTGTATATACCTCTGTGTTAGACCACCATTGATTTACGCATTAGATGTAGCTCGGTGGCAACAGCATACGCTGCAGAAAATTCTGCCAGGAGAAAGAAATAGTGATGCGCCACGGCAATAAGCCACAACAACATCAAGAAAAAATATTTAAACCACCGGAGAGCACGTCAAAGAAAACTCAAAGGACCATCAGGTTGAGATTAAAAGTTCCTCTAAGAGGAAGAACTGTAGTAATTTGCAAAGAAGCTTTAAAGTATCAAACTGAAAGATTAAATTATAGAAAGGGCAAACACCGACAACATTTCTCACAGTTGCTTTGAGAAATGTGTAATCATTCCACAAGGACCTGTTCCCAGTGTTAACCGCTGCATTGGGACAGTCTAACACGTCTAACTCTGTACTAATAAGATGAATTTCATACAGTCCAACATGTAGTTTAAAGGTAACCTCTGGGTCAGTCAGATGGTGACCGATTCATGAATGGTTGTTCTTTCTGAACGGTGTTTGCACATACAGAATTTATTTCAGGAGTCAGGAGTTATGTCATATTTTCATAAATTAAAGCTATTTGTTTTTTAGTAACACAAAAGAATCTCCTGAACTTGAGTCATAAACAACATTTAGCTGACTCAAAATCTTTTTTAAGATTTGTACCCTTTTTAGTCTCGAATTAACACTTGCTGTAATACCAAAACAAATACTACGTTGACTGTAACAATTAATGGGTCTGACCCTCCTAATTATGATTTTATATAAAATGTGTTGTATGTTGATATTAGTCATTGCTGATTGTGACAGTAAATGAGTCTGGCTCTCTTAATTGCAACAATATATATTTGATTGTATGCTGTGGCCATCACAATAGCTGCATGAATACACATATTAATCAAATCTAGAGGCTTAGCTGTAGTATTTAGACGGTAGAGACCAAAACATAGATAGAACTTACTCCAAATCCACGCTAATGTTGCCCTATGTGGTGGATGTGTAAATAGTGACAGTTTGCTAACGTTATAAGGTGATATGCCAGAACACGTTAGCAACTGTGTATTGTATTATCACACCAAGCAGAAATGGAGAATCATTAGCATTCGTTTTGCAGACGTGTTCAGGGATCAGTGACACAGAGTTGATAGTGATAATTCTCATCACAGTGAGCAGCCTGTATTGCACACGCTCGTTTGATTCATTGTTAATGTAAAAATATCGATTAACGGAGCTTTAAATGTGTCAGTTGGCCTATTGATCTGAAATCGACCACACGCCCCAGCCTGTGTGTAATATGAAATTCGAGGCCCCGAGGTCGGCGACAGGCGAGTGATATGACGGCACGTAAATGAACGCTGTCAGGAATAAACAATGATAACAGTTACAGTGGAGCCATAGCTTCAAATGTGGCCTTGGGCTATTTATATCCTTCCATAATTCTGCCCAACAACTTTACCAATCACTTTCTGCCAACCACAGTCCAGGTGGGGGGGGGGATCTTACTTTTGATTGGCTGATTGACCTTTTGGTGACATCCAATAGCACCTGGAGGCTAAAGTTCTGTTTCTAAGGGATGGCTTTGACAGGCTGGCAGACAGAGTGCTGTACCGTACATGAGGCTAGCAGATGTTTAAACTCCCTGACTAGACACAGTCCGGAGAGAAAGCGGAGCCGGGTTGGTGTCGGCGCCGCGTACCAGCCCATGCGTGGAGATTTAATGATGGGGAGCTCGCACAGACTGTGCTCATTGAGCACCTGCCCTTTCTTTGGCCCGCGCATCCGAGTCGTCTAATTCGTAGGCCTGTGCGCGTTGCCGAAAATCCAACATATGGCTTTGACTCAGAATTAAGCAACCGATGGTACCATGAGGCAAATGAGTGAGTTTCTGAGTGTGTCCTTTGGGTGCGGGGAGGAGGTGGGGGGGGGGTTGGGGGGGGGTGGGGTGGGGGGGACGTCAGCCGTTACCTTCGGCTTGCGCTGCGACACTTTGATGGGAGAGAGAGAGGGACAGGAGAAAGATCCACACGGAGGAGCTGCCCATGCTCTTCCTCGCCTCCTCTTCCTCCTCCGTCAAGCGCCTGCTCCTCCCGCCTGTCCTCCTCTGCACAAATCTCCTCCGGCGAATTCACTCCACAATCATCAATTCCGGCTCATCTCTCCTCTTACCTGAAAGTATACAGATGAACAGAGAGCGGAGGGGAAAAAGGTCGTTAGAGGCACTCAAAGATAGAGACGGCTCCAGTGGCACAGTTTTGAATACATCTTTGTACAGGAAGGGGTGTCTCGGAGGGCACCTTTACCAAAAATTTGACACCCACAATCACAGAATCAGAATCATTGATTTATCCCAGAATCTCCATAAAATCGAAAATCAATCCAATGATGTCCTTGTTTGTTGAATTTGCTTGGGATTATTTCGGCCAACGCACAGCAGGTCAGCGTAATTTTGCACTTGCTCCCATCGCTGCATGTGCACATTTGCAGACAGGAGCTCTCCCCGTAAACACTTCAACAACAGAGTCCAACGCCACCGTGGAAATAAAAGCGTCAAAGCGGCTTTTAAACTGTCCAGTATGAACGCAGCTATTAAAAGCAGCTATTGGGAACATCACATTACATGAACAATAAAAGTTATTACCCCAGTAACCTGTTATGACTGTCTTACATGGCAGAGCTTCCTCCAAATTCGACCTGCACACCACCGCTCAGCTGATATTGTTCATTCTGTTCATCGGTGGAAAAAAATCACTCGGCATTTCTTCAATTAAAACCTGAGGTCAACATTGTTTTTTTGGCTTTATTTTGACAGAGCACCCACAAAGAGCAACTTGAATAAGAAGTTGTTTGTTATCTTGTAATCCTGATTTCATTGTCATTGAAAGGCACAGCGAGTCCAGATGCTTACTAGTATTTGCTTTGTTGGTTAGGCTATGAATGATAATAACGAGTGAATAATAATCAATATTAGAAGTTGTTGTTTTTTAAAGGTCATTTTGAATTTTTATTTTAAATTGCCATTTTGGCAATTTGTATGTTGGCTGTTGATAAGAAAATGTCATATATAGACTGCTTCACATCGCGCTTTTATTCCAGCAACATTTAAGTCCCTCTGTATGCCTCTTGGTGAATGTGTTTTCTGGATATGATTGATTGATCTGTTCAATCTCTATTGTTGATACGAGTTAAAGAAGCTTGAGCAGGAGAGATGCACAGCTCTGATAAGAGATTCAGAGGTTTAGGGAGGCTCTTGCATGACTCCACTGCTGCACACAATGTTTGGATAGGTCAAACCTCCAGAACATGTGCACAGTTGATTATTTGGAGAACGAAGACTGAGACAGTGAAGTTAATCGCTTCGGATGCATGTGTGCAAACTTTGTAGAAAAATACAGCCCCATGAAAAACTTATAACAGGCAACAAGTGTGTCTAATGTAAGTGTGTGTGAGTGTGTGTGTGTGTGTGTGTGTGTGTGTGTGTGTGTTTTGATGTTTGATGTTTGACAACATGGCAACACCATAGCAAATCTGTGAAAAAAAGGCACCATGCGAGTTAAATTCTTATCTCAACTTGCAAGGGAGCAAATCAAACACAGCATACATACAAAGGCAAAGATGGATTCAAAAAACACAATTACATACATACAAATTCCTGACTTGGCCTTATCTGTTATAATTTCTGCCTCACTGTGATCTTTTTCTGAAGCTACATGTAAGGTGCAAGACACTTTCTTTGGCTTTCTTTTTTACCAATATTATGGCAATTAGCATTGTAGGAGTTCAGTTTGGTAGGCAGTGATGGTCTTTTCTCAGAAATGATAGTGAGATAGGTGCATTTAGACAGAGGAGCCTCCCTGAAACAGTTCCTCTTCAGAGCAGTCTAGATGGAGGCAGAGTTTTGCTGTCAGTGGGAGTAAATGGTGGTACAGTAGCGCTCTGGGTTACAGAAAATCCACCTCTTTTTCTTATTCGACAGTCAGAGGAAACTGCAGGTTAGCTTGAAAGAGATTAGCCCCAAGGCTGCAGCTTTTGACTTGGCATAATACACTGAGTGGAGGCAATTCAGACGCTCTGAAACAATGCAGCTGCTTTACTGGCATATTATCTCACACTGAGACATGTACCCCGAAAGGTGATATTTAAAAGGGAGTATGAAAGTATACTGAAATGACTCAACTTATTAGAGGATCTTTACTGCATCTGTGCTGCTCAATGGCCCACTTCCAATTCAGTCAAAATATGGTCGTGGTTAAAACCTTAAAAGACCACATAAATGTATCAACAGAGAGAGCCCCAACAGCATTCAGTTATGTGAGCATAATCAATGCCTAAGTAGAGTAAATCCAACACTTAAATCGGCACACAACACATTGGCAAAGGAATCATGCAGCAGTAACGGATTATCCCATTTGAAACGAACGAACCCCCATCGGAGAGCAACACGTTCGACGCATTAGCAGCGATCTAGGAAATGGTTCTCGCTGTTATGTTTTACATTCACTTGCCACCCCCCCGCACGTCTCTGCCTAAGCGCGTATATTTGCCGAAGTGTCTGCGTGTGTGTAGTGTATGGGCATGTGCTTTTGCAAATTCATAAGCACAATATCAAAGAGCGATCTGCCCTCACTCGACTGCTCTACATGAGATGAAAACATAAAAAAATACTTTACTTTACAGATCCACACCCTATCCGTCAAGCCCTCCACCAATACATCACTTGTAATGCTGCCTTATGAAAGCATATTTCTACGATAAATTAACATGATATGGTCATAAAAATAATAATAATAATAATAAATCTGAACCCCAGAGAATTCCCCTGTGTGATTTGATCACCTGGTGTAACAAAATGAGCATGGCTTAAGGCTGACGGGTTTACAAGCTCTGCAGATGGAAGTGAAAGCTGGCAGCACTTGAACTCTAATGTAGCACAGCCAAAAAAAACTACACACTCTCTCACATACCAATGCAGATATAAGATATGCCCCTGCATGCATATTCTTGATAGTGAGGTGGAAGGGGGACAAACGTGTGTGTTTTCATGAATGACAGCGAGCGCAAGAGTACAGTTACTGTGGTATAGTTATGGTATCCTGCAGCGGGATTTTTAAACAGGTTTGCACGGGTGTTCAGCAAAGAGACTTTTATGACAGCTTCACTTTGATGAAACAACTTTAAAAGCGTTTTCTTTTCATGTTATCGCAGTCCAAAGGTGTCAGAATTTGCCTGAAAGGCAGCAGATGTTCGGCAATGTGCTAAAACACAGCAGAAGATAAAAGAGTTTCGGTTGTAGTTTGACATAAATGTGTTTCAGAGTTCATCCAAATGATTTTGAAAAGATCCTGTGCAGTTAGAACATAACCCAGCCCTGCTTAGAGTCTTAAACACAGTATCAGCTCAGAGGCAAAGCAGCACTTTGAATGAAATACATCAGCATGCTAATATGTTCTCAATCACCACTTTAATTTGGTCTGTTGTCATGCAATTATTACTAGTTAGCACTAGATTGAGAGGGCAATCGAAGATGCTATGAATTCATTTTGTAGGTGATGGAGTACTCGAGGAAAGTCAGGAGAAACCCATCCACTGGGGACAATGAACGTCTGTGCAGACTGCCATGACAATCAACACAGTAGCTGATGATATATTTTAGTTTGCACCAAAGTGGGTAACACTCCCGTATGTACTGTCATACTAAAAATCCAAGCTCACTCCAATAATGCATCAAGGTGTTTCTGCGATGTCTGCCATCATAAGCCAGAGTGAGTCAGACGCCCAGACGACATGCTTGCAATGATCCTGCATCAAAAAAGACTGCATCCATCACTCACACCACGCTGGGATCACAAGAACTCTGTCCAGCCTCCCTGAGGAGACTGTGTGTGTTTTGTGTCCGAGGCCTTTAGTTTATCACTGCCCCGGGAGGATTAAATAATGTTACAAAATGAACTTTACTGTCTCTGGCCCTTACACTCCTCTCTCTGTTCCCTATCTCTCTTGCTCACACACGCTCACACCCGGTCGCTCACACATCCTATGCCCTGCAAGTCGAACTGCATGTCAGCTATTTCTACATAATGGCATTTTCCACCTCACCACTTCACAGGATGGATTATCCCTGTAGGTGGGAAACTGGTAACAGTGAAAAGGCACACGCGCAGAGACACACACACACACATACGCATCACAGAACTATAATGCATGATAGCAGATGTCTTTGGTGCAATAAAGCGCAGATAAAACACACACTAACAAATAAACGCACACAGACTCACAAGCTGCAGCATTCTGTCCGGATATCACTTTGCATTTGCAGTCAGCAAATATAGACAAGCCTATGCAAGGGAGGAAAGAGCCCACTATTAATTCTACATAGTTTCATCTCCTGACAACAACCTGGTATGCTCTTATTATTCATGAGTACGCTACAGCTGACACGACTGTAAGATGTGTGACATCTTGTTTTTATGTTCCTGTGGAGGTGTAAAATCTTTGCATCAGCTCCCGCAGAGAGGCAGACGCAAACACACACATGCGTGTCTGCGCTGCGTGGACAGTGTACGTGTTTGTGAGTGCCATGGCACCTCATCGCGTGAGGGCAGCTCAGACAACAAGAGGGGAACAACAAGTACTAATATCAGATAAGTAATGCTGTTTCAGGAGAAACTCTGCTGTAAAGAGCAGCAGTAAAGGATCAGCGTTGGCCTTAGTCCAGACACTTAGCCTGTAACAAAGGGTATCTGGGCAGTTAAGAATCCAAAACTACTCTGTAAAGCACCGCATTAAAGTGCCGTTAAAGTAATGGGTTTTGACTATGGCCCTAAAATGAGCCCACACATTCTCACTTACCACTGCAGACAAGTGAATCATCATTATCTTTCCAGTCCAAGTGACCTCTTGACAGTCGACGGGGGGAAAATATCCCTTAAAATACACAAAAAAGTTTTATCCAAGTCAGGGGGTGGAAAAAAAACCCTGGAATTGATACTGTATTCCTGCAGAGGGTGTTATCAGAGATAATTGACTGAATGGTGCATGAGAAGTGCGTACCTGTGTGTCTGTATGGGTGAAAGAGGAGGTAGGTGTGTTTGAATGTGTGTAAGGGTGGATGAATGACAGAGACTTGCTTTCTTTGGCTCTGCTGAGGCACAGAAAAGTTTGGGAAGAGGGGTGGGGGTGAAGCTGCAGCAACCTGTTGGCTCAGAGAGAGAGAGGGAGAGGGAGAGAGAGAGAGAGAGAGAGGTGGGGGTTACAGATGAGCTTTGGCCCTGCTAGGAATGCACTGCTACTGTTCTACAGTGCGTGTGTGTGCATGTGTGCAGTGCGTGGAGGCGTACCCACAGACAGGCAAGCTTTCACCTCGGGGGTAACAGCAGTTAAGTAAAATGATGTTATGGACTCTGAGGTTAAGTCTGCCATCACCCGCAATATTACTGTAAGTTGGAGCCTCCTCGAGTAATGAATGCGAAAATCCACCGAAAAACTGTCTTGGCTTCACACTAACGCTCGCAGACAGAAGTCAGCCCCCGAATGACCCCTGCAAATGGTGGCACAGATAATTTTAGAGATTTGACACCTTAACAGCTCAGGCTCTAACTGCTTGTTTTCTTTGGTCTTTGGCTGTTGCTTGGCAATAAAATATTTCTTTTTTTTTTTTAAAAAAAAGGGAACAACCATCCCCGGTGCGATTTTAACTGCACTTGCACCCTACCTTTACACGATTCACCGCATCCTAACAACAGATTATGTAACACCGAAATACAAGACAATAAAAGTACCAAACACAGCCAAGGTCAATTTGTTGAAGCATGACTTCTTGTATTCCCCACATACCTCTGTGTTGATGGTTTGTATACTCACACATAAAGCCAACCAAAATAGCTTGTAGAGCAAACACCTTTGCAAAACAGCGCAGAGGGGGAAAGAGGATAAATCTGTCATGTTTTACAAGCCCCTCTCAGTTGGTGTGTGTGTGTGTGTGTGTGTGTGTGTGTGTGTGCGTGTGTGTGCTTTGTGTACGCTGAGGGGCACTGGGTCACCTTTAATGGTGGACCCCAGGAATGTGGTGACCAGTTTAATAGGGTTTAGCCAGCTGTCAGTCTTGACATGCTATAACTCAGTGTAAACACACACCCACACGCACATACACGCTCCAGCTGAGAATCAGACCAAGATGGAGAAGAGATGTGGAGGTACAACTAGCTATTCAATTATGTTACTATCAGATTCAAGAATAACCACTCTCGCCTCACAGAAATTTATACAGAATTACTGTGGCTATGAAAATAATCTCCAGCTTCATTCTGTATCTACAACTTTATACAGTAAATGCATCTGATTCCATCTTAAAAAACACATTTCTTCCGTCAACAGAAGCGTGTCTAACAAACTCTGGCGATTGACTGGTAGTTAAAAAGGTAAATACATACACTTCCACCATCCA
>JAOXYL010000002.1:7919248-7937412 GCA_028564955.1 Terapon puta
CACACACACACACACACACACACACGTGCACGCCCAAGCACAGATATCCAAACAGAATGCACCAAACTGCACCGCCTGCGCTATTTTCATGTTATCTTTTAGACTTCAGAGCATAGCGATGTGTGTAACTACACATCCAGCAGGATTCAATCACACAGGAAGGTGACCAAACCAAACACCCACCGCAGAGATCACCCAGCCATGGACAGAATCTACCAGCCCCTCAAAACTCGAAGAAAGAAGAAAATGTTCAAGCTACCTGGTAAAGGAAGAGGCCGAAGGAAGGAAAGAAGGAAGGAAAGGAGGAAGGGAGAGAAAAAGACGACAAAAACAGAAAGGGAGAAAGAATGAAATGCCAAGACAGAAAGAAAGAAAGAAATACGAAGACAGAATGAAGCACGAAAGTAAGAAAGAGGAGTGAAAGAAAGAAAAAGCAAAAAGAGGGAGAGGAAAATGAGTTGTTCATACCTGACTGCTTCTGTAATATAAAATCCAATTTGGAGAGGCATAGACGTGAGGAAGGGGGGGGGCTTGGAGGATGAGATAAAGAGGGGTCCTTTTTCCCTGCCGTACCATTGTCCCATCTTACACAGTGCATGCTTATGCACGCACACACATGCACGGGCACACACACTAACACCCATACCAACACACACGTAGTCCGTCATCAGCTCGGCAAACACTAAATAATGAACAATACGGAGGCTGTCCCGGCATGATAAGTGACTGCCCTATCCTTCCCATTAGTGCCACCCGCCAGAATTAATGATAATTATGTCACGTCCCTTCCCGTACTTTTATTGAATTCTTATCTATGAATAAACGAAGAAAGCTAGCGTCAGAGTCAGAGGGAAGGAAAGAGTTTAAAAAGAGATAGGGACAAAGTCAAGCCCAAATAAGAATATCTGAAAATTCTCATTTAATTATTTTATGTCGAAAAGAAAAGTTGCGATACGGAACAGGAAAATAGTGCAAGTTCAATGAGCAATCAGGGGTCTGAAGCTGGAGAGTTGTGACAATTGCTGATAAGAGTTGAAGCCCTCTCTCTATTCCTCTAGGAAAGGTGCATAATTTACCAGAGATGTGCCAGAGGGCCAAGATACCGCAGTGAACACGGCTAAGTTTCTCTGGAGTCCTGAAACACAATAACTACAGGGGGGAATGAAGGAGCTGTGTAAATAGGCAACAAAAATGTCTATCTGGTCTATTGAATGTGGTGAATACTGCTGTTTTTATGTGTTGAAAATGAATCCAGTGGTGTATATCAGTGACAAATTAAAAAAATGGACATCACATATCTAAATGCATAAGCTTGTCTGTGTACTCTGATTTCAGCCTTTTTCCAAAAAAAAAAAAAAAAAAGGAATTTTCAAGTGCATCATCTTGTCAAAATAGATCATATATTACCCATCCAACTCTAGAAACTCAGCTTGATGACATTTATAAATATGTTAAATATTGGATGAGCTCATTAGAAAGACATCAACGGCACATTAAAGAAACATGACCTTCGAATGAGACTGAGAAAGATGAAGCCTGACATCTGTTTATGTTGCAAGAATTCACAGGAAAGCTTTTATACGGCACATTTATCCTCCAGTTTTGACAGAATAAGTGCAAAAACAAACCTGACCCCACCACAGGAGTCATTAATAGGAGTAATAACTCCTTGATTGCCATCATATGATGTTAATAAAAAGATATGGACTTGAAGAAGAATATTACAAGCTTGAATTTTAATAGGAAATTAAACATGTTCTCAAAGTGATAATGAAGATAAAAATGTTGCTGTAATGATTAGTGATTAATAAGTCCCGCAAAAAGACTGTCTGCTGGATGGAAACACAGACACACCCACACACACACACACACACACGGACACCTGACTGATCAGTGATTAATGATACAAAAGTGATGACTGAGCAGGGATGGTATGAAATGCTTTTAAGAGTAGTGATTGGGCATTTATGTGCACACACGCGCCGAGCCAGAGCCTTGGATAATGAGTGTGTGTGCGTGTGTGTGTGTAAAGTGCTCTTTGACAACTCCAGTGGAGAAGGTAATGAGTGTGTGATAATACACTCAAACAAGAACTTAATGAGGCACAGGTAAAAAGTATTGCTACAAAAGCGCCGCAGCTAAGGCTGAGAAAACTTCACGTACCCCTGACTGTGATCCTCCATAAAGTATCCAGACAATGTTTTTAATCTGCGGTGTATTCTGATCAATAAGTGCCTAACGACCGGAGAGACTCTTAGCAACATCTCCTGGAAAAATGGCTCAGATGTAATATTGCACTATACTGTAATATACCAGTCAGTGGAGGATGTATACTGTTGTCCTGAGGTGCTTCCTCGGTTTAGGCCTCACTAAACCGTCACACTCCTGAAATCTGCTGGATGTCACATGAATTCGCGCATTTTATGCAAACATACACTCTTTATTTTCCCGAATCTTACCATTTTTGGCAGCCACGGCAGCCTCTCTGTCTGTCTCTGCCAAAGTGGACGGACACGAAGACTGAGGAGAGAAAACTACAGAAAGGATAATCTAATCTTTGGAGCCGCGCAACCGGCCGACAAGCAGAATTTATGTGTCAAAAAGGATATTCAGAATTTCAATGTGCAGAATAAACAGCAACAGATGTCTGCGTTGGCGTCAGTGTACCGGTTGTAGGCGCAAAAAAATTACTGCATATGTTAGTGTTTGTGTCAGAAATATCACCGAGTTTTGCTTAATTTAATTTCATCAACAGAATAACACCATGGGAGACATCCATTTTGTAGGAACAGGGTTTGGGGTTATTTAGACGATAAATATCAGCATACTGTCTGTCAATCACCTTATATTTATTATCTGTCGGCGTTACAGCTTCTTGCTTATATGCATAGATATGAGATAGATATGAGAGCTCAATTACGCAAAGTGTGAGGCCTGGTACATGTCTGTTTTTGCCAAGAGAGGCAGGAGAGAGGGAAGTGAGATGAAGAGGTAATGTTCTTCATTCAAATCTGGAGTGTTTGCCCGATAGCACTCGGCAACGCTGTGACAATGGCAAAGAGGTCAGCGGGAGTGTGTGCACCTATCCGACGTCAGAACGGGGGGCGGCCGCGTCTCGGTTTCTGTAACATTAACATTCACACCCACTTCACACAGCGACTTTCCAGCTGTGCAGAGGTGATAAAGTAAGCACAGTTTGAACTCCTCAAGGTCTCTTTTTCAATTTGCTCCGCAGCTATTTGTGTCGCTTTTTTTGTTTACAACTGAGCGCAACACTGTGAATGCCTTCCAGGAAGAGCTGTCTGAAAATAAGCACTGTTATCCACATATCTAAATGATGATGATGTTTCACCTCCTCTGTGAAGGCCAGCCTCTGACGCCATGTTTGAATCTGGTTGTTTGGGATAGCTTTAAAACACACAGCCTTGTACAGATTAGCTGCATAACCTGGTTCTCAGTCATGAGCTGGCAATGATGTAAGACTGCAGATTACTCTTATGACTCCAAAGCTCACCAAAGAAATCTTGTCAACTGCTCCCACGCCCCAAATGATGTTTCCCTTACTTACTGGAGACTTGAGGCAGGTTGGCGAAGAACGTCTTGAGGCGCCCGGCGAGCCACTCCATGCTCTCGTGAAGGTTAGCTAGAGCCTTCAGGTCACTGACATCACGCAGGATTTCATTCTGGGGGATTAACTTGTCCCCTAGGTTCCCAGTCAGAACCTCAGACTCCTTTGCGAAAGCCGCTCTGTGTGACGTGGAGAGTTTTTTGCGGTTAGACGGACAGGCACAACATATTGTAGGCAAAGAAAAACATTGCATATCACGAATGGCTGCCACCAAAAAAGTACTCGGACAAGCATGTCTAATGGCTAAGAGGCATGACTATAGAACACCCTATAATCAGTCTACAGTGTTAAGTAACTTGTTATTTGTTTGCTGGTTGAATTCAAAATGTCAGCAGAGGCAGTGAGTGGCTAAAATAAGCACTATAATAGAAGCCAATTTTCAAAAGTTAAAGCATAATGGATTGCTGAGTGGAACCGATGTGCAAATGTATGTGTTTATCTGTTTATAAAGCGTGCTCATACTGTGTGTTTATTTGAAGGGGGTTACAATTCTCCGATAAATAAATGAATAATTCTTATGTGCACAGTGATGTCAGCCTGAATTAGGGCTGTGACCTTTACAACACTGTAAAAATTGAACAGAAGTTGAACAGAAACATGACATGTCAGTTGGATAAATGGTAGATAATCACAAAGGAAAGAATGGGGGAGAGGATGGGAAGCCAATAAAGTTAAAGTTAAGGAGAGTTGAGAGAATCTTTAGTCGTAGACATTTTATAAAGGAGGGAGTTGCTGGAAGTGAAACAGTTGGTGGGAGAGAAAAACAACAGGTGATGGAGAACATTTAGAAATGAAGGATAAACAGAAGGCAGAGATTTACATGGTGGAGAGACACAGACGCAGAGATCAAAACCTCCTTTTTCGCTTTATTTACAAGCACTCGTGGCTTTGGAAGGAGAGCCGACTCTGGTGACTGGCACGAAAAGGTGGCGAGAGAGCGGGGAAGTTGGGTAAGTAAACCTCAACACCGCAGTGCTGCAAACGCATGACATGCGGACCAGCCTCCAGAGTCACCAGGATGCCCACAAGATCAAGATCCTTTGAACAACAAATGGACAAAACGCCAGACACAAACACACATTCTTCCGCTCACACACAGGCATGTGTAGCTTATTAATGAGGGTTTATTAAAGCACACGGTTGCCAGTCGTGCAGAAGCTAATCCCCCTTTCATAGTGATGAAAACATCTACAGCTCTCAAATCAAACGGCCTTATGGTCTCCCTCTTCCTATCTCTGAGCTCTCATTGTGTGTGTCTGCGTGTGCGTGCGTGTGCGCATGTGTGTAGGAGAAGGGGAGCGTGAGAGAGGGAGGGAAGGAGGGAGCGTGCACACAACAGATTGACTTTCTTTGGCCACATAACCAATTTATTTATTTACTTTACTATTCCGCTCCGATGAGCTCCAGTGTTCCCTGAAGAGTGCGCACATTCAAAGGCAATTTCGATAAGACTGACCCCCTCCTCCTCACCCCCCCCACTCCCCGACTCCCCTTCCCTGCCTCCGTCTGCTCTCCTTATATTTTCCTATTTTGCTCTTCCCTCATTTCCTCACTTCCTTCAGATAGAGGGTGCTTAAAAGAGCAATCATGACTCATTTTATGGCTGCATCTTAGCCAACAAGAGGAGTTTCAATAATATGTGAATGGAGGGGTAAAGACGGGGGGTCGGGGGGAGATTACTTGCGTGACTGCTCAAGTGTAGTTGTCCACCTTTAGCTTGTTTGTGTGTGTGAATGAGTATGTGTACTTGCTACCCTGCTTGATGGATATGGGTTCTTAATGGCAGAACTGGCAATGTGCACAGACGCGGACAGACTTTTGCCCATTTCCTGTGAACTGGCACATATGTGTTCTGTTTGTATTTGTGCGCGTGTGTACCGAGTAAAGTCCTCTTCATCCTCTCTCTTCTGTCGCGTCTGCCTGGGCTGGGCCATATTCGCCCAGTTAGGCAGCGACTGGAGCAGGCGACTGATGTCCTCGTCTTTCGACCAGGAGGCACTGATGGTGAGCTTCTCCTCACACTGGACAATACCCCTGAGGACACACAAACACACACTATGTAACATGACATTTATTATTGTCTGTTGTTGCTCTTAACAGACAAAAATTACATCAGGATTATCTTGAATAACCACAGAATAATCTTGGTTAGCATGGCAAGTTATACAGAAATGAGTTAACTGCATAACAGTAACAGTCATACAGACAGTCTACAGTTGTGTCACGTCATGTGTCATGAACATGTATTTCACAGATAAAATAGTACTAGAGCAGCTCTGATTTGGCTTGAAGGCAAATGGGGACAGGCTGCCAACACATTCTTGCTTCGCCTGCATGTGTTCGGGTTGGAGAA
Source organism: Terapon puta (assembly GCA_028564955.1). Classification (NCBI taxonomy): domain Eukaryota; kingdom Metazoa; phylum Chordata; class Actinopteri; order Centrarchiformes; family Terapontidae; genus Terapon; species Terapon puta. The sequence continues at coordinate 7,925,230 of JAOXYL010000002.1, forward strand.
ACTGCTTGGTTCCGCAGTTAATATCATGCTAATACCTTGTACAGGAGACACGGTCACTCTAGGGGTTTTGCGCACACCCACACTCATTCATGTGTAAATGCACACAGGAACACAAACACACACACACGCTCTGGCAGCCTCCTTTGGGCTTGTCTTTATCACTCGGAGGCCCCGGTGAGACTGAGGCTGACCTGTGACAGAGTCCAGATGGACTCCCAGCAGTCCATCGGTTCTTTCCTGCGTCTCCTGGCCCGTTCATCTCTCCCTCTCTTATCCCTCCATATCATCAAGCCCCCGCTCCCCTTACCTGGCCAGGTGTTACATGGTCCCAGGCGGGCACAGATGGATGGCCTTTCATACCAAGTATGTGTGTGTGTGTGTGTGTGTGTGTGTGTGTAAATAGATATAGCAAATATGAACATTTCAAACCTTATTCTATATTCTGAAAAAAAAAAAGTTCAGATCATTGCAGAAGCTTCAGCTGCAGTGTGACTGACTGGTTTCATGCTGCTTGTTGGGCAGTTGTTGCTTACATAAAAGCTGTGCAGTTCTCAAGACTGCAACCTAACCAAAACCACACAAATCCAAAAAAGACTCTGAAACAGCAACAACTAAATTACTAGAATATAGAAGAATTCTCCTAAGTAACATTATTTGTTTATTATTTTTTTGTCTAATCGTGTTTTATCCTGCTGGTTTAATTCAACTTGATTTATTATGATAAATATAATGATTATCTGCTTTTATGTTAAGCACTTTGCATTACCTTTGATGCATGAATTGTGCTATACAGAGTTTGTCATTATCATTACTTTCGCTATCATTATTATTATCATAAATACTACTTAGAAAACTGTAAAAAAAAAAAAAAAGAAAGAAAATTTTTTTTTTTAAAAAAAAGCTGCCTCCGCAGGTTCGCAAGTCCCTCCCTTCTTTTACCTGTAGGCTGTGTTGCAGATGTCCCTGTATTCTTTGAGCTTGTCGCAGACCATCTCGAGGAACTGGTTGGAGTAGGCGCTCAGGTCTTGCATTAGGCTCATTAGGTCCTGGATGGACTTCTCCACCACCACCGTGCTCTGGAGCCAGACAAATTGGAAACAGACAGAGTAAGGTACAGATAAATAAAGGAGGGCAGGGTTTTATGCAGTCAGATGCGGCCCGCTGCAGGTGCCAATATGACAGGATGCGTCCAACTTTACCTGTCTATCTGTCACCTGCAGCTGGACTGATGACTGGTGCAGGGGAGCTTGTCAGAAGTCGTAACACTGTATTGGTGGAATGGATGATTCTTTGTGTGTAAGTGAATCAGCGTGAGTGCACACATTTGTGTGTGTTTTGAACCTCTGTGTTGTGTGTGTTCTCAGGCTGAAAGTGAGTGTGCGCACATTTGTCACAGTGCGCCCATCACCAGGAGCCACGGCAGGGCTGTGACAGCAGCCATTACAGATTAGCCACTCCTGCGTGACTAATAGCTGGCCCAGGAACAGCAGAGCAGCTTCATATCCCCAGACACACACACGCAGAGCAAACTTTTCAAAACACACACCTCTGAGCAATTCAAGAGCTGTTAAATGAGATTACAACTCAGTATGTTCCAGTTTGCCTGCTCCTAGCACTTAACCAATCTATCCTACATCTCCAATAATAGTGATAACTTGCTATTAGTCTGGCGATAGTCTAGCTGTGCTCACTCTGAAACTCGCTGTGACTGCGAAAGCAGCACCGGGAGTGAAGCAGAGTAACCTCATACAAAGATACACAGAGAAGAAATGTTAAATATATTATTTCTATTCATCATTCCTAGATTCTTAATATTCACTTCATTACTCTTCCTATGTAAACTTAATGTGGAGTTCCATCCTTAAGGTGTGAAAAGGAACAAATGAATAGCTTTGTCAAAGATGAATAAATTGAAAATTATTTTTGGTAGGTGCAAACTACTGCAGTAGAAGAAAATGCAGGAAACCAGAGGTTAACTCTTGTTTTTTAGCACTGCCTGGCGAAACAAAGCAGAGAGCACAGACAACTGGATGATCAATGACAGAGTTTACACCTTGTTTACTAGAACAAACGGTTAGGAGGACAAATATAATCTGTAGTCGGGTATGGTACCAATGAGATGCCTGAATCTTAAAGAAGCTCGTTTAATTGTACAAATCCCTGCATGGTATCACGGTGAGTATCATCTCTGTTATTTTAGTGTTAGCAAAACATTTTTAACTTCGATAATATTCAAGGCCAGTAGCAAGCTGCCAAAGTAGCTGAAAAGACTGTAGGGGGCAGTAGCGACTGTAATTGATCATCAAAAAATATGGAGAGACCCCTGATGCGATAGAGAGATATTAATATTAATAACTCTTTCTGTGTTTCACTTTCCCCTTCGCTCATTCTCTCCCAAGCATACACACACACACGCACAAACACACACGCACAGACAGACACACACGCACGCATGCCAACACACATAAACAGCAGCCACTCCACTGAGGGAGGTAATGATCCATAGCAGTGCCCATGCCCATGGAGTGCTAACCAAGGCCCTGTGTCTGCCAAGGGAGCACCCTTTACTGTCCATGCCTGTCAGCCTGCCAGGGTAGGAAGAAATACATAGACCCTGCAGGAGAGATAGGTGATAGTGTGGCTCTGGCAGAAGCTACTATCACAACATAGGGGAGGCTGGTGATACTGTAAACCACTTAAATAACACTGTAAAAAAAAAAAAGACACTGCCAGTTTTTGTTAGCATGATGAGCGCAGTGATAATAATAATATGCTACTCTCTTTTTTCCCCTCTGCCTACTCCAGGGAGGTCAGGTTGTATGGTCAGCACTGCAGAGGCGGCAAGGGACTCAGTGGCTGACTGACCTCATCAATCAGTATAAATGAAATGCATTACAGTTTTTATGAGCCATTTGACTTAGGAAAAAAACATGAGTCAAATAAACCAGACTAGACTGATTAAATATTTCCAGAGCAACAATCCTTTTGGGGAAAGTGGTCTGCTGCATAACTGTATTATACATCAATGGAAAAACATCATGTGCTAATATGTGGACTATCCAAACGTTCAATAATCCTAATTTAATCACAGTATCACCAGGATGTCTGAAATATTGCAACTCCCTTCAGATTTTTACAAACTGAAACACGCACACAATATAGGAAAATGTGACAAATTCAACATTTTAGCATAAAGAGTATGAAAAAAGTTAATACATTTCTTCGGAAGTTAAATAAAAGTCAGAGTTAGTTACAGATAATAATAAGAAAATGCTATTGTCAAAAAGTTCACATGTAGTTAGAATTATAACAGTGGCCCTTCACTGCTGCCTCGACTTTGAAGACACGGAGCTCAATAGCAGGCCAAGCCGGTGAATGGAGAAGAGTAAACAATGGATGCCCGATCCATTACTCCTGCTCTAACAAATGCTCTTGCGCTCAGCTCCCTTGTCTAATTCTGCTCATTTAACACAGCCATTTGTCTCAGGCAGCAGAAATCATTAAAAAGTAATCAAGGGACAGATTGAGAAAGGGAGGGCCGAGAGGGAGAGAGGGAGAGCGGTAGAGAGAGAGCGTGTTCCTCTAAGTCTCCTCTATCTAACTTGACCATTACATAGGCGACAACATCCACTGTGGAGGCTTCTCTGTCTATGTCTATTCCACTTCCTTGCTCTCTCTTTCAAATGTTTAAAGGTCAACATTTGCCTGTATCGTGTGAAAAACACCCATATTTCTCCTGTGAGTCTACTTGCCAGCGTTGCATTACCCCTGAAACTGAGCTTGGTTGCACTTTGCCTCCACCATTTTACATCATTACTACGTGAAAGCACGATCATCAGGGAAAATTAGACTTGCGTCTTGCAAATGGATTTCAGAATTTGCTGGGGTAAACTGCCGTCGTTAGCAGTGAAATGAAGGCCACGGCCATAGTGGTTTAATGACAGTATCAAGCCGGTGCTAGCACTCAGAGTGGCGCCTCGGCGGAAAAAGCTGAGCGCTAATGCTAATGCACGGTCATCACTACAGAAAACCATCCTGAGTGGTTGCTAAAAGTAGTTATTTCCTTTGGTGGAGTGAGTAAAAAGTGGAACACAGGGAATGACATTAATACAGTAGGAGGGCAGGGACGTAATTGCTAAACTCCTCTGGTTAAATGCAAAGTGTCATCCTGAGGTATGAAGGCAGGTACAAAGAAGAGGTGCATTTATTTACTTTACTTCGCTCGGGCCAGTTAAATAAGGGCTGGGTGTGAACAGCAGGTTTCTGTGTTGTGTTTTCTAAGCTGTTGAAGTGGAGGGGCTACTTGAGGGCCTCAAGGAACCGGATCAGAGAATTCCCCATTAAAATAGCGGGGTATCCCTTAAGGTTACGAGGGGGTCAGGTTGTTTAACCCTTGTGCTCTTTGCTGTTTCACTAACACCCTGACCCCGAACCGCTGACTCGTGTAATGCGTACGCCACGCCATTCACGTGTGTGACGGAGGGTTGCCAAAATCACACACGCTCAGCAGTGGAGCATACGCGACTGCACACCCCCACGCAAACAAGAACACATGGGGCGATAACCCCTGTCTCACCCCGCTTTTCCACACACACACGCACACACACACGCCATCCCTCTCCTGTGGAAAGGGGGAGCCGGGCATGAGTGGGACATCGCCTTGACAGATCATTCATCAATGTCAGAGTAGAGCCACACTTCGACGACTCCCCCGACACACACCGGATGGCCCTCACGCTTGTGCCCGCTCAACCACAACTCATGCTCCTTTGTATGTGTGTGCACGGGTGTGGGTTTGTATTCAAGTTTGTTCACGCTCTGACAACTCGGCAGTGTGCTTTTGCCTACCGAAGTGTGTATAATGTCACAAAAACAAAAAGACATGGCCCCTGAAATCCTCAAGGGTTTTCTGTATTTAAGCGAATGAATTTTCAGCTTTCGAGATTTCAAATGTGTTCTTCTTGAAATTTAAATTTCCGATTTCATTTTATGCATGTCTAACATCTCTAAAACAAATGCACCTCCCTACATGATTTGGAAGTCACCAATCAAGAGCTGCCACCTCTAATCAAGCACAAGTTACCGTCCCTCTGATGGATTGCATTATAACCTGCATGAAAACCCACCATTTTCATCACTTTTGGAGCAAAATCTGAGGTATCCAATTTGAAAACAAGATGCAAGTGAAGTCTGATAACACTAAATAATCCATTTTGAACTGAAGGAAGTGAAACAACAATGGACAAACAGCGATGTGCATCAAGCTTTGGAATTAAAACGTGTTACTATGAAGTTAACAGACACGTACAGGGCTTCTGGGTGGACCAAATTGAGTTATTAAAAGGAACACATCTTCACTTTCACCTCCGCCTTCATCTCTTCTAATGCAAAGCTTAATGCAGTGTTTGCAAGTGTTCTAATTGAGAGATGAGGAGCAATATCACACTTGGCTGATTACAGATGGGCTTCCATATTACACACACACTATTCACACCCACACAAAAAACACAAATGCAGGGTGAAATATGGCAACTCTGCATATGCCAATCCTAGGAACCACCAAGGGGTTCAGATTTGCAATTTCATCCCACATAGTAACCCAAAAGTCAATTTTACTAATTACTCCATGATCCTCTTGGCATTTTCACAACCAGCATTGTGTCATCATTGCCTTCTGGTCGATGTGCAAGCAATGTCTTACCATTTCATGTAACTATTCATCGCTTATCATTATAAATGATTCTCAATTATTAATCAGGAGGGGCTGGGTTAGGGCTTCGTGTGGATGAATAAAAGTCTGTATAAGAGAGCGAAAAAGAAATTATAATCCATTTTAATGTGTTCTGTGTGGGGTTTATGTTCCTCTCTGTGCCCCATTAGGTCCATATGGAGCCAATGTATTGCTGCACACGCACAGGCACACATATTTGCAAATACACTGAGATTGTCACTTGCAAATTCAGAGCACCAACTTGCTTCTAAAAATCCGAGCTGTAACTTTTATCAGGCGCCCACAGCCAAAACCTTCTTTCCTTCAAACCAAAGGGCATGTTTGTGGTGTAGCTGACATTTCAACTTCTCTCGCTCTAACTCACTCACTCCAAAGGCAAAGATTATGTCTCGTTACACACAGAGACTCTGTCGGTGGCAGTGCTGCACGGTGTGAACCTGTACTTCCTAAGGCTGTGGCTGGTGAGGCTGTGTTCTTTACTCATTTAAATGCTCTCCCTTTCACCACACAAACACATACACACATGCACGCGCACACACACACGCACACAAAGGCACGCACATCTATAAATTATATATAATATATACCCATTACATTGGTAGAAATGTGTAAACAGCATGAACAAAGCACAGCTGTGTCACATTTGCGAGAAAGGAACATTTCCGTGATGGAGGCAGGTTGGAGGCCCAGGGCAGCTGGGCACGAGCCTCAGGAGTGTATGTGTTTGGTATGAGATAACCAGGCGAAGGTGGGTGGTGGGGATTGTTACACCTTGAGCGATGAGAAAAGGAGGCAGAACAGAAATAAGGCTTTGAGGTGGGCTAGGCTAAAAAAAAAAAAAAAAACCTGCAGAATTTATCAGGATTTGAGTAGAAAAGAAGGGACTCTTTCTACATTATTGTACCAGAGAAAATAGCTTATCAAAAAGGGCCGCTACGCACAGCATAGTACGAACGATTGTAGTACGATGATTGATGTGTATTATTGAAATTCCAGATACGCTCTTGTAAACTTCAAAAACATAGAACAACAAAAGAAGAAAAACAATATAAAAAAACTTTGTTGGATAAAAATGTATTATTTATACCTAATCTAATTAAGTGACAGTCACGACAGTATGTCAGGGACATAATATGGCAATCACATGGCAAAAATATGAAATTCCCTGACTATAAAATTGACACCAACTACAATTAAAAGTATATATGAAAAATCACATTCCCTCAGTTTTAGCTGAGTGTTTTTGTGAACTTCATGAGCCAGTTTAACTGTCGAGCCAGCCTCCGAACTTTAAGGTTATGAAAACAATAATAATCATATCTCAAAAGACACATTTAAGGAACTTTTTAGGATTGTTGACTGGGACTGTCTTCTTCGTGATCCGAGAGGAGGGTGTGAGGACAGATGAACCCGAGGGGGCAAGAAAGGAAAAGTCAGGAAACTCGTGTTATGCAGCCTCTTCTTGACCTTTAAAGAGCGTGCGTGTGAAATCATCGAAGTTTGAGTGAGGCCAAGGTGAGAGCATCGCTACAGCGTCGGAAGCTGGCACATTGAGTTAGAGATTACAACTTTGTCTCTCTTAGTAGCGGAGGAAAAGGAGGGACTCATTTCAAGCGTAGCTAAAATTGCTGCAGTACGAGTGCTAGTTTTTTTTTTATTGAGGTTCCTCACTCCTTGATAATTCTTAACAGCTGTAAAATTGTCAACTGGATGCTTAGGCACAATCCATTTCATGACAGATAATGTGGTAGAGGGCTCCAGAAACTATTTGGACTAAATGGGAAAGCATTTAGATTATTTATTTTACTGTGAACAGGCCTATTTTGGCAGAATTAAAGTGGGTGTTGTGTGCAGTTTCGCTGAGATTTTCTTTTCACTATTAAACCTGCGATAGGCTTGGGGTTTTGTTTCTGGTAATGTCTATGGTGCACGTCACTCCGTGGAGAGGGGGGTAGCGCGTGTGCATGTGTGTGCACGAACCACGTTCTTCCTCCCACACCCACTTGGGTCCCAATCACAGGGCACGGCTGATGCGGCTAACAGGTGTATTGTGTTGTGATTGCCGTGTCTCTTGATGGGAGCAGGGCGCTGAGTCTCCTTAATAAAGAGAAGCCCCCCCCCACCGCCCCACCAAACTCCTCTTTGTGCACTCTAATCTCCACTGTGTGTCGATGTGCGCGTGACGGTAGGGTGTTTGTGTGTGTCAGGAAGGGTTGGGGGGTGGGGGCAGCAGGGAGCCAATCAACAGGAAGCCATTAGCCCCCCACAAATAAACATTGCCTACACACATCATCACAAATAAAAAGGTCAGTGTCATTACAGTTGCTGGAGGTGAACGCGTGAGTGTGTGCGCGTGCGCGAGGAACACGTGTATGTTGCGTGCGTGCCACCCACCGTTCTCGTAAAGCTACATGTGAATATGAAATTTTAAAAGGTCAAGATCATTAGCAGGCCATCGCCACCCGAACGCATCTGCAGTACAGCGAGCGTTCTGGTGGTTGACGGTGAATGAATGAAATCAGTCTTCATCAGGCTCTGGAGCAAGTAATGTGTGTATACAAACACCCCAAAACAAGCAAGTACGTGCACGCTCTGTATGAATAACAAGTGCCGTGACGCTCGCTGCACAAACGCAAACACAAAAGGACTAGTTAGCGGCTATTGTTTGGAGGCACGGGGGGACAAAGCTGAATGATACTTAACTGGAAAGAGAGGCCCGATGTGTAATGTAATTATGGCTCTGGTGTGGTCTTGGCTGATGAAGTAAACAAGCAGAACTCAAACAATTAATCTGCACTCATGGACTCTCTAACAAACACCAGCGGGCCGTGCTGGTGGGCGCGCAGGTGGCTCAACGCCGATGTCTTCTGGACAGAGAAATGCAGGTCGCCTATTTGTCGTTTCGGCGTGTGCGCCGGCCTCGCACTCGGGGTGAAGCTGCACGTGCGTATGCTTGTATGTTAGTGTGTCACAAAGGGGACATTGGCGGGAGGAGGGGGTGGGGGGGTTCTACCAAGATTAATGGAGCCAATCTCCACAGCTATCCAGCAGACTGACCATACCCCCGCTATCCTACTTTCTTCTTCTATTCTATTCCCCGTCTCTCTCGCTCTCCCTCCCGCCTCTACCGTATTCCCTCGATCTAACTCTAATTAAATGAATCAATCAGTGGCGACACCAAAGCTGGACAGATAGCATCACACTGCTAGGGCTAACGGCGTGTTTGTTTGTGCCTTAGTATACTGGTGGGAGTCTATTCCACAGGAGAAAAAAAAATAGCGGGGAGAAAAAAACAAGAATAAAATGGAAATAACCACGGTCACAACAGATGAAAGGTAGAAAGTAACAAAGACATCAAGCGAGCACCGAGAGAAAGACAGATATCAAATAAACAAAAAAACAGAAAGAAACATATAGAAGACTTAGATTCATGGTTTGGTTGCCTTCATCCTTTCTTTAACACCACTGCTCCTCAAGAGACTTATCAGCCCGGGCTGTGCTATCACACAGACACATGAATGGACGTTAACCTTTCCCACTGAACTATATCCTGTCCCATCCCTTATCTCCTAGTCCTAGTGGACAATATATAGCCAGTGTCAGGCTCATAATCATACCATTATTATGTAATATATGTACATGATATATAAATGCTGTATTTGACACTGCTGGTGCCTTGTGATAGGCAAACCAGTGCCCATATCGATATTACTTATTAACCTAAGCCCAGACTGCATGTGTATTGCTTATTATGGGCTGTTTGAGTGAACCAAAGGCATGATATTCACCTTGACTCCTATGCAGTGGTTTCACAAAGTCACTTTGTGCATTTCTATTGCTGAGATATCCCTGACAAAGGGTCAAATAATTCATATAACATGAATTTATTTAATAATACAGGTCTACTCTAAAAGTTAATGCTATGGAAATGCAACTATAAATATTCTCTTCGTGCTGCATGGGGGTAGAAAAAAAGCAGACCAGAGATAAACCGATCATATAGCATATCATATAGAGGGTCAGAAAATAATCTAAATTTCATGTAAATGTACTTATATGTAAAAGCAAGGATAGAGTGATGGCTTTCTGTGTGTCCATGAGTCTTAAAAAGTATATGCGTGCACTGACATATGCATGTGCGCTATTACATTTCTGCTTGGCTTTCAGCACCTCAGCTCTATTCCAGAACATACAAAACCACACATGCTGAACGCTAATGTCTTCGTCCAATTCGAACTATTGCGCACATTAACGTGTGCTTCAGTGGCTGCAGAGAGCAGATGCGTCTATAAAATGTGCTCCCCTATGGTGTCCCGCAATGTGGCTCCAGCTAAGGTGTGTGAGAGAGTGTGTTTAATGTGGTGTAGCAATATTGAGCTCCCTCCCTCTCGTCGTCCGCGCTGTCTGATGCCAGCGGTGTGTGTGTCTCTGTGATAACACCTGGCACAGAAGGTACCGCGGCACTTAAAGGGAGCACATACAGTAAGTGTGCGCACACGAACATGTGCACACTCACACTCCTAGTGAGATACGTGGGACACAAAGACACACACGGCCACATCTGCTCCATTATTAGAAACTCTAGCAACCATTATATAGCGCTGTCACAATAATCTTTAATTATCCATTGCAGTCACAGAGCTGGTAAATTCCCCAACCGGCCACCTCGGAAGCTCCTGACATAAAGTACTTTCTGCAGACCCAGTTCAAAAAACTACTTTAGTTTATACTGTCTGGATAAAAAGGTGTCAAACCCCTTTATAAAGAGCTCTCATGACGACTAAATGAATAAAAACTACACACCGAGGAAGAGAGCAGTCTCTCATAACAGTGATACTGTGGATGAAGGCCATCAAAGACGACAGTGGGAAGTCTCAAATTGGAGACCAAAAACACAACCACACACAGGTGGCAAAACAGACCCACACCGATACAAATACACACATGAAAAACTCCCAAAAATACACACAAGTGCCATCCTGACCCTCGAATGTGAATGGCAGGAGAAGAAGAGCGGAAGGCTCTTTTATTTAGCCCAATTAAAAAAGGCAAAAAGCCCAAACAAAAGGAGTGTTTTATTGCACTCCCCACTATCAGCAGAAAGGCTCATTAGCCACAGCAGCATAATTAGCAAGATGCTGCACTCCTCGTTAAGGAGGGGCCCGGGCCGTAAACAAACCCTGCTGAACTCCAAACGCCCACGGTCTCTCTCTCTGTAATGATCTGCCACCGCTGTTCCCTCCCTGTGAGAGAACCAGGCACACAGACAGGAAGGCTCTGACAGAAACAAACACACGGCAAAACACATGCACGCGCCCACACACACACACACACACACACACACACACACACACACACACACACACACACACACACACACACAAAGCCTGCTGCACAAACACCCACAGCACAAACAAACTACCTCTCTGGGACACAGTGGTCTCTGACAACTGCGTGGACAAAAACACACACAAATAAATCACAGACACAGGTATGTAAAAAAAAAAAAAAAAAAAAAGTGTGGATGAGAAACATACAATATTGTCGACAAAGACATCCATACTCCACCAAACATTCAGAATGTATGACAGCCAAGATGTAAAGAAAATCTTGCCAACTGTCTGGTTTTTGACTTTGGCACTGCTGTAATCTTCAACCTGTCATGAGCCTGTTTTGAATAAGAATGGCTGCCAAAATCAGCAAAATGAGCCTGTGGTTAGATGTGCCACAGTCACGGTCGGTATCTGTTAATTTTTTGGTTAGCTTTCTAGTTCACAGCCAAGTTTTTATTTGGACTGTTTCTTTGGACACGTTATTCGAATGTAATTTTGCAGTACAAATGAAATCCCACTCACCTTCGCGGTATTGCGGTGGCAGCACTTATTTCAGAGGTGAATATCTCAAAACAACACCACACAAAAAACAAATTCTGCCTTGTCAAATACCAGCAGAAGCAAGCAAGGGAATACACACACATACACACACACAAACGAATATTATAGGTTTTGGACAAACTGACAGTTTTCAAGGAAAACAATGGCTCTTGCATAATGTAAACACAGAGATACACGACTGTATACTCAAACTCAAAGCTATATTCTGTTACTGTGGTCCTGCAGTGACGCAGTCATGATACGTGTGTGTGTCATGTGTGGCTACAGAGTGAATTTAAGCCAAAAACCCCTCTACTTCTCTGGGTAGGTTAGTCATCGTAATCACAGACTTGCTTTCTGCAGGAAAATGGCCCTGGGAAAGAGAGAATGGATACAAGTGTTTGTGCGTATGCGTGTGTGCGCGAGTGTGTCTGTGCGTGTGTGACTGTATGTGTATATAAACGTCGGTTAGAAATGGCTACAAACTCAAAGATCAAGCACTATTTCAGCTGCAATTATGACGCTGTGAGATAGGTGGCAGGGTGGGCGTAGTGATCTGAAAGCAAAACACAGGCAGGA
>JAOXYL010000002.1:7975195-7987065 GCA_028564955.1 Terapon puta
AGCGACTGAAATGTTTTTTTGGGGGGTGAGGTCAGTCAGTGAGAGTGATGCGACCCTTCAAAACCTCCTCTAATGACGTGATCACTGCTCTGAAATGTCCGAGCCTTTCTGAAAACGTTCCGCCCTCCCGAGCGATCGCAATCCCGGGTTGGCCAAAGCGTGTAGCATCGCACATCACTTGGCAGGAACACGCCGTTTCTGCTACTTCACCTTACACAAACACACACACACGCACGCACGCACACATACACTCTCTCTGTGAACACGTGGCCGTCAACATCTGCTGGCCCCACCCCTGATATCCCACCCACCATCACCTCCACCCGTGTGTCTCCCACTAGACGTTTTTCCATTTGCACCTCTTTTCCTCTCCCCTCCCCACTGGGGTGTACAAATCAGCTTGACAAGGAACACCACTTCTGGTCGCCCCCAGCAGTCACTCTCTTCCTCTTCCTCCTCCTCCTCCTCGCTCCCTCTCATGGGAACACAATGCTATTATACATAAACAAGAAGCCCCTAATACAGCATAGTTTTTTTTCCCTTTACCTCAGACCAGGCATTAGGTATAAAAGGGGTGGACAGAGAGAGAGAGCTGTTTGTAACTAGATTGTTCGCGAGGAGGACACAACCAGACTGTTCTTTTTGTTTGCCGGACACCCTGTGAATGAGTCTATTTGAATATCAAAAGGGAAATGGGGAATGTGTGAAATAGATTTGGGACCGACTGGATTATGAATACATCTTAGCAGTGGGGGGAGGTCAGTGGGACGGGGCTGGGGGGTGCGATGGGGGGGGGGTGAGGTGGTAGTTGGGAATTGTTGTATATGTACGTGCCTGTAAGGATAAAGGGGAAGTCTGATCTGTATATCTTTGTTTAAGTGCATATCGAAGGCGAGCATGTAGTGATAGGCAGGGAACGTGTACGTCTGTCGCATGTTGGGGTGGGGGGGGTTGTCCATTCACACGTGCCCCGGGGCCAAGGCAATATCGCACAAAACACAATGAACAGCCCTGACACAAAGAGAAATAAAAATAAAATTTCAAAAAAGGCTGTAAATGCATTAGTGACTCAGCGCGGGGCAAGACTGCAGTACTCATTGAGATGTATTCACACTTCACCTCCCAGATGACCGCTGGGGCACTCGGAGCCATCCGCTGCCTACACACACGATACAGAGGCAATAAAAAAAAAAAAGGGCGAGGATGTAAAAAGTCTAGTGGTTGGAAGACCTGCAGAGGGAATATGGGGGAACGGCAACACATCCATAGCTGGAAAATTGTTATTTTCATAATTTATTCATGGGGAGTTTGATTGAATCTGGATGAGGTTCTGTGATTCTGAAGTAGTGGTTTGCAAAGGAGACGAACACACCCACAGCCCTTACGTACACATTTAGACTGTCAGCAACCAGTCTGCTCTGTATATGAACACTATATGCTCGGGCTGGCAGTCTCGCGTGCATACGTTCACAAAAGATATTCCAGATGTGGCCACATATGGAGCTGTAATAAAGTCTTTAGATGGAGCATCGGATTAATTGAAGCATGCGAGACGAGCTCCAGCGGAGAAGGCACGCAATTAAGTCCCCCTGTGTGTTTGCATGTGCATGTGAAGCGTGTGAATGTGTGCCTGTGTCGCCGTATGCGTGTGTGTAATGATATATGGCGGGTCCTTACAACACTCAGGAGACATAGATTACAGATATTACAGATTAATTTCAAACCCATTAGAGATGTGTGACTCTGGATGTGTAACAAAATCATTACACTACAAACTCTGCTCTGCTGATTCTTTGTTAAAGATCTGGAAACTTGAGCTTAGATATGCTACATATTGACAGTTAAATGGATTTTACAGCAATATATGCCACTGACAGAGGTAAAAAACACAGAAAATACAGCAAAGGCTTCTGCAAAAACTACAGAAACATCTGCAGTTCTGACTTTGTACTTATTAAGTGCATGACCATTTTTCTCCCTTTGTTAGCGGTGCATGGCTGGATTTAAAACGAACAATCAAAGTCTTATTTCGAAGGCCGTGTTGGTGAACATCTGAGTTAATAACTATATTGACTTGAAGCAGACCGTTGAGAAAAAAAGAGTTTAGGAAACTCCCAAGTAGAGAGACTAAGAGACACACATGACTAAGCTTTAAGTGTTGAGTAATCCCGCAGCCAGAAGAACTCATCAACTCAATCTCTCATTTCGAACTCTTCTCCTCTCCCCTCCTTCCCTATGTTAGTTTAATTTGAGGGGAGAGAAAAAGTCCCTTTCCACACCGTCTCAATACATATTTTTCTAATTTCTTCCTTCAGAAATCTCTTAATGGCTTCTTCGCTGGACCCTGATGAAAACAATGACTTTTAACCTTCCTCTACCTCCCTCCTTCCCTCTATCCATCTCTCCCCTCCCTCCATCACAGTCGACTTATTTCACTTTCTAAATGATTTCTTACTCCTTCAATCTCTTTGCAGCCATTCAGGCCCCGGCCTAGGCTTGTGGCCGGTGCTACGCATTGTGACAGGTGAAATGAAAGCCCAGAGAAATCTCATCTTCTTATAAACGCTCCGAGGCATTCAGCCAGTCAAAAAAAATATTTTTTCCCCTTTCTTTCCGAGGCGCAGACAGATGGAAGAAAGCGAAGGGGGGGAAAAAAGTGAGCTGTTATTTGAAGACCATTTGGGGTTTTCCTTTATCCGCAGTTAATCATTGCTGTTCTTTTCGTGGCAAGCGAGCTGGAGCAGTACATTTTGCATACTTTTACGGACTAACTACTGTGTGAGTGGCATTTTTTGTCAAAAAAAAAGAAAAAAAAAGAAAGAAAGAACACACTTTTGAAAGTCTGCATTAACATGCCCTCTAGAGTTGTTGTTTTTAAGCTCAATACCAAGAGAAGCCTAGTTAAAAACAACATTATTCAAATAGTTCACCCTCAGCAGTCACAATTAGTTATGCAGATATTGTCCAACGATCATTTTTGCATGTGTTACGGAGCAGTCGCTAAACATTAAAAAACCCTTCGCTGTTACTCTCTCGCTCCATCTCCTACCTTTTTCTCCCCTGTTTCATCCCAACAATGTCAATGAGGAGCTTGGTGTGAGAAACAGAAATGATAGCAGACAAACAGCGCTGTCAGGCACTGCTGATTGAAACCTCAAGGTCACAGGCAGAGAAACAGAGAGCCAAAAAGGGAGGGAGGGAGAGAGGGAGAGAGAGGGAGAGAGAGAGAGAGGGAGAGAGAGAGAGAGAGAGAAAGAAGAGGAGGAAGTAGGAGCAGTAGAACAGCTTAGACTCTCCAGGGTCTGGCTGTGCAGCTCGCTCACTGTGCTATTTTGTGTGCCTGTGTGTTTGTGTGCGTGAGTGAGAGGTTTTCAAGGCCTCTCCCTGTAGGCGGATTCTGCAAAGTCACCCCGCTCTCTGCCTCTCGTCAATCTCTTCCTCCATCGCTGTTTTCCTCTCCGCGCTCCCGCTGTCGGCCTTTCTTTCCCTAAGTGTAACTTCTCGACCTGCGGCATGCCCTTCCCGCCTCTGCTGCACCTTTTTGTTACGCCGCTCTCGTCCAGCCTCTCCATTTACCCCAACCCAGGATCGCTCAACACCTTCCACGCCGAACACAGCCAAACATAACCAAATCGCCTTCATCTCCCTCCACCTTCTCTCTATCCTGCTCCCACTTGAGGCAAGATGCCCACCTATTTGCTATCTCTTCATAAATCTCTCCGCTCGCATACCTCCATTATTTCTGTCTTTTTCGTTCTCGATCTCTTTTTTTACTCAGGTCTCTTCTCTTTTCTTACTCAGTTCATATACCCCTGACCTCATCCCCTCCATCTTTTCATCCGTCCACCCAGCCTCAACCTTTGCTCTGTCTTCCTACTGCTCTTTTTTCTCTCCCACAAACTGCTAACCCAATTTGCTCTTCTTTCTCTGTCATATTTTGAACTTTTTTCACTGTTATGTCAATATTTCTCACACCTCCTGCTCTGTCATCTCTCTTTCCCTCACCTCGACTCACTATCGTTCCACACATTTTCACTTAATCTCTCCAATCCAGCTGTTCGGGAGTCTTCTGTACCCATCCACCCTGTCACTCCACTCCTTCTTTCTCTACTCTCATTCCTCAGCTCGCCCCCACCCACCCCTCCTCACCTTGTAATTCTCCACTCTTGCTGTAGAGCTCTCGCCTCTGCTCTCTCAAGTAGGCACTCATGCTGATGGCATGGGAAGATGATTCAAACCTACAAAACACACAACAGGTTCAACAAGTGGGCACGAGACACAGCAGTACAACACACAATGCAAGAGGAAACAAAAAAAGAAAATTACAATGAGCCTTACTGTTGGATTCGGATGTTAAACAGACCAATATAACCTTGAATATATTTTGGGTAATGCTAATTTATTCTTTTATCTTTCATATACTTGGACAAGCGCACAGCACGGAGCAAAGCGTGCGATCCTTACTTGAAGAGCGACTGCTTGGCACGCTGTGGTTTTTTCTTCGCAAAAAAGGCAGCAAACTCACTGCCAGTGCTGGCATAGGAGAGTTGAGCCGATGGCTCTGTGGCACTGCGGCTGTTCTTCACATCCAGATATTCCATAAGCAGAACCTAAAAAAAACACAGAGAACACTAGGTCAAAAGCTAAAAAGCAGAAGAATCAATGTGGAAGAAGCACATTAGTGCTATTTTTATGTGAGATTTTCTTTCAGCTAGGTAACTTGGGTCCTTTTGTTGTTTCTCCATGAGTACACCAGGAGTGTATCCTAAGTGGATTTGTGCCCTTTTTGTTCTGCCCACAGTTTGGAGGGAACAAAAAAACATATTTTCAATGACACAGAAAAAAATATTCCAGGAATATCACAAAGTCACTCCTTGTAATAATAATGATGTTACAGCACAATCATAACCAACTATGAAGCATCAATCTAATGTTTGTCCCTTATTCATTAAATTCATATGCTTCCTCTGAATATCACTACACCTCAGTGAAAAGAACATGGAGTACTGAAGCTCATTCACCAGTCTGAAGCTCCCAATTGCAATCATATCTTGTAAACTCGGACCTGCTGCTCTGTTAATTTATCAGCTTTTACATGATTATCTTCTTCACTGATAAGGGCTTTATGTGGCAGGTCTCTTTGTAGATTATTAATATTATTATTAGATTATTCATATTTACCATCAGATTATGCTCCATCTCTGTGGGGCTCACGGCAAAACAAAGCTAAAACCACAGGTTCCTCTTGGTCAGGTTAAAAGAAAGTCTTTGCAATGTAGAACTGCAGAATCTCAGTCAGTTTCCTATTCTGCCTTTGATTAAAATGTTTGGATCATTAGCCTTATTGGAGTGCTTCTGGAACCATTTTATCTAACTCTCCATTGTCCCTTTAAATGTGTTTGCATATCCCTTCAGCACCGTTTTCAATTTCTTCACAGTTCTTGTGCCACTTTGGTGATTCATTCTCAACAACTCTATTCAATTTTGTTATTTGAGGCAAGAATATTTTGCTGAATTACTCATCTCTTCTCATATCACACTTAATGTAAAATTGCAATTAAAAATGCCTTGCGCAGCAGAGATACATATCTAGCAGTTGGGCAATTGACAGTGGGACAGTAGATTTTTTACTTAGCGTATCTCAATTTAGAGCAACAGATTGTCTACAAAGCCAGACCTGCAAAAAAAGCAAAAGAAAATCCAAACTTTAAGACAGAAATAGGTCGCTGACATGACTGGGTGCTTCTGATGACCCGTGTTAAAATTCTTGTCCTCCATTTCCCTCATCTGTCTCCATGATCCATAGTGAAATCCATCAACGTCTTATCACGCTTCATAAAAATCTTATCAACTTCTAACAATAGCTGAGGACAATCACGCTGAAACTCTGGCCAGACGGAGAAAGTTAACTTCCCCTACTCTATCATTCTATCTGCACATTCCCTCTGT
This sequence comes from Terapon puta, assembly GCA_028564955.1. NCBI lineage: Eukaryota > Metazoa > Chordata > Actinopteri > Centrarchiformes > Terapontidae > Terapon > Terapon puta. The sequence goes on from JAOXYL010000002.1 coordinate 7,981,145, forward strand.
TGCTTTCATTGGCTCTCATTTTTCAAAATCTCTTAGTGCTTCATCTCTCATTTCTCACATTTCTATTTTCTCCCTGTTGCTCTGTCTACCTCAGTCCATCGCCCCCCCTTTTCTCTCTCACCCTTCTTCGTTCCTTCCTCTGTGTGAATACATATGTTCTAAAATAGCCTCCCATATCTAATAGCTTCATAATTTAGCAGGGCCATTTAGCCTGTGTGTGTCTAATTCTGAGGCGCAGTGTGGGTCAGCCCAGAATGGGACAGGAGTAATGGCAGAGCAGATGGAGATCCATCCCGACGATAATGATGTAATTAACGCTGCGGAGAGCACCCCCCGTCATGCATGGGAAAGCCTTCGCATGCTACCTTTGATGTTAATTCAAGTGCACACACATGCACATCCATGAAAATATAGCGAAAAAGCAGGAATGTTTTGGAAATGACTTTGTTTAGTATCATATCGATAAATACTGATTTAGATGGATTACTACAATATAACGTAAAATGTGCACTTACGGTGCCTAACATGTTCATGACATGTGTCTTGTATCATGGCATTTGGTTGCAATTTCTATGTAAATACGCAAGTTTAACACACGCACTCAGTCTTCCACCACACGTGTAATTACTCTCTAACACACTTCCCCACATCACAGGCAGCGCTGGAGGCCATATCACACACGCCCTCTCCAACTGGCAACACCAGGGCCTCCACTTGCCACTAGCCTCGTGCTGCAGCTAATCCTATCAGTGTATTAATTACTAATGATGAGCTGATGGAGCGAAACCCCCACTTGCTTGCGAGCTAACGCCCAAGTAGACTTAATGAAATGCCAGCACTGGGCTGATGAAGGGGCTCCGACCCTACTTAAATTGCATTAGCCCAGAGACAGAGTGAACTTTGGAGGCAATTAACTGGACTGCTAAGACAGAGAGAAAGATAGAGGGAGAGAGGGATGGGTGGCAGACAGTAGCACAGAGAGAGAAAGGAGGAAGGAGAGATAAAAGGTGGAGAGGAGTTGTGGAAAAAAGAAAGAGCAAAGGATTATAGGTAAAGAATGAAAACTAGACAGAATGCTAAAGAGAGAATGAGAGACAAGAAAGGACCAGAAAAGTAAAGAAGACAAAGAGGGAACCGTTGTTGCTGATTCAACACCTCTAAATGAAGTGGGAAAAAAAAGAGGGTTGTTTTCCCCACCTCCATGTAAGGTCTCCTCCTAATTTTGGCGAGAGCACAAGTCTTCAGTAGATAGTCTCGCCAATCTACTGCTGGTGAGCAGCAAACCACGCTAGTGAGCTAACAACGTGTAAAAGCATGGTTTTCTTCTTAACGTCACCACGAAATTATAAAGCTGCCTTGATAAGAAGCTCTACATCGCTCCTGACAAAGTTACTTTGTTGCAAAGCGAAACTACTCTATGTTTGCGTTTTTTATTGTTTCAGGTGAACAGGATGACACAGACTAAATATATCTTAATTTCATTGTGCAGCGTGCAAACTCATTATCAACAATAACAGAAGAATTTCAGAAACTGAAGATTTCATCCTTGTTTGTCAGGAATGTTTAGTTTGTTAGTCTTGTTTGTCAAGAATGTCTTTTTATACCCATCATATTTAGTATGACAATTAAAAAAGCGTCAACATCTTGAAAGATATCACCTCAAGTGTTAACCATAATTGAATAAATAATATTACCACCTGTCAGCCTTACTCAAGTACAAACCAGGGGACCTAGTAGTAGCATACTACAATCTACACGGCCAATCTGACCACCCACTTCATTACTGTACAATCTCATGTCATCCAATACTACAGCTCTATCATTCATCGTTCTTTTTACAAAGCCTTTTCATTACCTGCCCCTCTCATGTATGTATACAGGGAAAACAACATATTGAGACCGCTACACTCTGCAGCAACATCTGTTCAGTACTTACAAGGTACAACTTAGCTGTCACCACTAAATATAGCGGAGAAACGTGCACACAAAGATCAATCTCTTTTAAACTCGGGAGCTTGAGGATGATACCTACATTAATGTCCGGTGGGTAGCAATTCACTAAATGCAACACACTGGAAAAAAAAAATAGTGGTGATAGTTTTACACTGTCTCATACAGTAACGGTAAAAATACTCTAATAAAGAGCTGTAACTGCTTTTATACACATTACTGCACTAATCCTCTTGTTTCCAAATAATTAGTTTGATAATGTATAATATTCGATTCTTGATTCGTTTGACACAAAAGTCATCCCACCTCTCTACGGAAGATTGTGCTAGCCTCTCTAAAAAAACACTGGAGGGGTCTTGGCAACCTTCCACAACTATTCACATGACCTGGATAGGCTGGACTTGTCTAGGTACAATGAAAACGACAATCTCAGTCCATCCTTCTTCCTCTTACCCATCAGGTCAAGCATATGAAATCTCATTAAAATTGCCATTACTTCAGCCACAAAAGAAGCCTAGATCCTATTATTGTCACCTATGTATGACCAGACAGCTCATCTGTGCGGCACGCTTGGTCACAAAGAAGCATCTGAAATAAGGACTGCGAATCTGTAAAAGGAATTGGATTACAAACAAGGCGCGGAGACGAAAAGAATTGCGTTGGGTAGAACAAGGGAAGCCAAAACATGAAATCAGACAAGGTGACGGACAGGGACCGAGACATAAGCAGCGGCGTGATGAGGAGACAATGGGGACGCAAATGGCAGAGTGAAAAAGCAAGTCATGCAGAGAGGAAGAGGTCCCTTTGTCACAGCCAGCTTAGGAATGATGAACAGCCGCATCGTCACAGTTGCCAAAACAAAGCGCCGCTTCTGTGACTGCACCCAGAGCACCGCATCAATGCAAAACAGCACAGGTCCACAAGTGAGGAAAATAAAATACATTCATCGGTCTTCAGCGTTCATTAGAGATGGCTCTTAGAGCTCGCTTCCGAGTGGCAGAATTTAGTAAAAACCTTGAAGTGCTCATGACGTCTGACAAAACTGATTGGGAATGAGAAATGGGAATTCACGGAAATGACATTAATACCATGTCAGTACAATTCCCGTGTCTTTAATACTGGGAACAGGAAGAAGCAAACTCCTGTCTCTTTACATATTTCCTTCTTCTAGAGCAGTTCAGGTTGAAAGTCTGGCATTTAAACATCAAAGCAAATGTAGATTGATCTTGATAACTTTGCCTAAACAGTATCTCCATGCTACATTAGCTCGGTGAATTTCCATTGAAATTTCCACTAAGAGGTTACAGAGAGTTGATAGAGACACAGCGGAGGAGGAAATGAACTGCCTAACTTCACTAAAAATCAATATTCATGGGCAAATCTGCGAAACAGTGGATGAAAGAAGACGCAGTGTGAGAGACATGGCACTTCACACCAGATACTGGGACTTGGCTCAAGAGTTCACATCTGTGTGTGTGTTCTGAGTGCACGCTTCTGAGTGCGAGTGGGCGCACATGCAAAATTCACATCTCCCCTCGAGGGCTGCCCTAACAAAGACAATCATTTCCACCACAACTATTCAATGTAATTCTATCAATCAACCAATCTCGCTCGGTACTTGAGTGGCTTGGGTCTCATCCCAAACTTAAATCAGTGCAGTGGGCTGAGTGCTAAGTTCTGTCAAAAAAAAGAGGAGAAAAGCTTCGTCAAAGTCTGCCTTTGTAATTCATTACCAGCACTCCCATTTATTTCTCCTGAACCACATGTCCTGATGTCACCCTTTGTGCTTGGAGAAAGTGAATACTCATCCTCCATTCTGTCCATTAGAGCCCTAACACCCAACAAATCAGTGCAATTAAGAAAGCATCACTCAAAGCACAGGTGAGCACTTGTCACTGTATGAACTTGGCAGTCAATTGGCTAAAATTCAGGAAATAAATATCACTTCATTTTCTCTTTCGTTGTTTCCATCCCCTCCGGTTTATTAAGTCTTCTTAAAAGCAGCTGAGAGAACAATCTCCACAATTTGTTCCTTTCTCAAGGCTTTATTGAAATCGGCTGTTTTTCCCGCTAAATCCCTTGGCTGGTGTCTTGTCACAAAACATATTGACTGATATCCCTTGCTGCTAGCTTGAAGTTAAAGCCCAAAGTGTCCTTGGCCGTCAAAGAAAGTGTTCTTTATGCACCCTGTATTGATTGTGTTCCAGAAACTTCAATAACCTTCACAAGTTCTGACAGAGCTTCAGCCACGACTACTCCCGCAGCACTGAACTGCCGCTAACCAGCGGGGGTTCCCACCTGGAGCGTTCTGCATCTAGTCAATCTTTTGAAGGCTATCTTGTTGACGGAGAAAAGGAAGATGTGTCTGTGTGTTCACTGAAACCCATTTTATTTCTTTCTGTGTCCTTGTTGTGTCCTCTACATGTTCTGATGTGAAATCACTTATATGTGTATTTAAGAAAAAGGAAGAGTAGAACACTTTGTAGTGTTGCATAGTGTTTCTATAGATACTTTCCTTTAGGAAAATGTGGACTTTTTGTTTCTATGAAATTGTTAAAATAATGGTGAATGTGTAGAAAGGGAAAAGATTACTTTATATTTCACTTGAATTAAAAAAAAAAAAAAGCGAATTAAACAAACCTCAGTAGAAACTAGAGGCAATATCACTCTTCATCATAATTGATTGAAATCATGAGCGAACTATATCATCATGGTATCCTCACTGAATGACCACACTAACCTCATATGAGATTTTATTTGAAGTTGAGGCCATTTCCAGGAAGGATATAATATTTTGCAAAGTCATAAAATATACCGACAAGACAAGGACATTATTGCAAAACTATACATCAGCGGTTCATTATGTTTCCAGCTATTTTGATGTAGTACATATAGATGGTGTGGGCTAAGTGTGGGGTGTATGTGAGCGAGAAGAGACTACCCTACCAAGATGGTCGACTTTACTGCGCTCCAGCGATATGTAAATATGACAGCACTTTGGAGGGCAGAATAAATGTGACACATTGATTAAAATGTTGGGCGAGAACAACATAGCGATGTCTGCGCTTCATATCTAATTAAAAGAGATCATTGTCTTTTGGCTGCTCTCTGGCAGTTCAATTCACCTCATTTTCACTCTGCTGATGAGCCGCGAGAAGGCACTGTATATTTAATCCACTTGTATATTTATATATTTTAGGCACAAACACCCTCCTTTGTCATGGTTAATCAATGGCAATGGATTGATTCATTTAAAAAGTTTAGACAAAGCTGTAGACTCTCTTCTGAGTAAAAAAAAATGAATGTGACGAGGAACATACACTGCTAAAAAAATAAAGTAACATTTAATAATCACAGTACAACACACAACACAGTCAATTAAACTTCAGGGATACCAACTGTCCAGTAAGGAAAACATGAGTGTGAATCAATTTCGCTTGTTTTGGTACAAATACAAGTGACAACAGGTGCACTGGAGCACTCCAAAAGAGAATGGTTTTACAGGAGGTGGCCACAGACAATTGCTCTCTTCTTATCTTTCCTTACTGATTCTTTGGTTTTACATTTTTGCAACCTAGAAGTAGCATGAGGGTGTATCTGCAGCACATTCAGGTTGCATTGGTAGTCCAGCTCCTCCATGAAAGCATATCCATATGCGCCATCATAAAGAGGAGTGCGTTGTCTGCTATAGAAGTCTCAAGTACATAGACCCAGAATACCAGGGTCTAGGTCAGACATGGGGCCATACACATGACTGAGTTTCAACATAAGTTCTGTTATTTTGATTTATTTAGTTTTTTGTTGCAGCATGGTGGTGTAGTGGTCGCCTCACAGCAAGAGGGATCTGGGTTCAATCCCCGGTTGTGGCAGGACCTTCTGTGTGGAGTTTGCATTTTCTCCCTGTGCCTGCGTGGGTTCTCTCTGGGTACTCCAGCTTCCTCCCACAATCCAAAGACATGCAGGTTAGGTTA
>JAOXYL010000002.1:7987165-8001680 GCA_028564955.1 Terapon puta
TCTCGCCCGAAAGTAACTGGGATTGGCTCCAGCACCCTGTGACCCTGCCTGGTAGGACAAAGCAGGTATAGAAAATGTATGGATGGATGGATGGATGGATGGATAGTTTTTTGTTTGACTTTAAGTGCGATTTTGAATCCAGCCCTCAGCCAATTAGTTATTTTGGTTTCCATTGACTGTAACGTTATTTTGTTCTCGAACAAACTGCACAATGTATAGTTTACAAGATTTTGAACATGAGTATTTTGTTCATTGTCATCAGATTTGTGTTTTAAGTGTTTCCTTAATTTTTTTTATCAGTGTAGAAAACTAGCAAAGACGTTTCTGTTAAAAATGAGAGGAAAAAAATTGTTTAAAATCAAAGCTCCAAAAAGAAGGAGGACTTTTATTGTTACATGCTGAAAAGCTTATTTTAAAGCAGGGACAGGTACCTAAATTTTACCACAAAAACACCTTCTGTTTTTTTATGTTGTGCCTTTGTAGAAAATGTTAACATGCCCAAGTTCAAGTTCTCTGAGTTTCTATGATGTAGGAATCAGTACTTTCAGAAGGCAGACACTCAGCATCCATCCATATTTTTGAATGCAGGCTCAAAGTTCCTTGTCTACAGAGAGGAAGCCACTCATTAAAAGTGTGATTTGCACTCCGGTCACACAGTCGCAGCAGACAACGGACATGGCAAGCAGTCACCCAACCACAAATCCTTGTAGAATGCGCAAATGGCGAGCTAATTAACAAACTCACGCGCCTCAGACCGAACAGCCGACAAGGTCAAAGGGTGATGGGCGTCAGTGCCCAGAGACACTTTGTGCCAAATATACATTAAATAACACTCCCACTGGGAAACTTAATGAAGAATCCATGGCGAGGTTTATGAACTGTGATCTTTTATGAACTATGTTACCCAATTACCTGATAACGTATTGTTACTTCCATCTCATTATAAATGCAAAGGAAACTTGTGGATTTTCCTGCTAGGCACTCAGTGTTGTTTTGACAAACATTTCATCTTGAGAACATCACATTACGCTAGCCAAGCTGACAGGTTGTCTTAATTGCGTGATGCCACAATACTGTGCTTTTACGAAGGAGGAAAGAGAAGCATATTAAACATTTATGGATACACAAAAATCCCAGCCACTGTGATTTCTTTGATAAAATGGACTGCTTTGAAGAACAGGACAGTTTCTGATGGAAAAGGGGAGGGGGAAGCAATCATAGCTCGAGACAGATAGTAGCAAAGGCATGCAGTGGTGTACACTCAGAAATGTAAATTCAATAATGGTGTGAATAATCAATAGATATACTCACACACATTCTACAGACAGCCACTTGAAAAATTGTTAAGTGGCATTAAAAACACTCCTTCCAGCATCAATATCACTGTTTACAATCCAGTTTTTTTTTTCTTTTGAAATCAATACGTCCACACTGGAATAATCGAGCAGCAGAGGCATCCACAGCATTTCTGAACAGGGATTAGAACCATTACATGAATGTTGACTTTCAAAAGCTTGTTTACCTACTCCACATTCTAAGCCTAGCGGGCCTCAGTCACACATTGATGAACGGCGTGTCTCTGCTGAGGCCTTGTAACCGGGTGCACGCTGTCGGCTCTTGCATCTGTCTGCCGGCATGTCATGTGGAAAGGTCAACCTGGTTTCTCCACCTCTCAAAGTGGGTTAAAAAAAAAAAAAACACCTACCAAGAGGTTTCTGTACATGTCAAAGATGCAAACTGTAATAACTAAGAAGCACAAGATAAGCACTGATTCAAAGTATTTAACTGTAAAGGAGGAGGTTCATCTGCCCAAGACATCAAATGAGTCATAGTCATAACTTTTAAATATTTTCCAGTTAATCTACTGTTTGGGAAATTCAAAATAGAGTTTCAGTACTTATTGTAGAACTAAAGAAACTCAACTCAAGCCCAACTCAAGGGGGACATATAAGTAGCTACTTACAAAGATCAGAACCAAATTTTGACCAATGCTCTGTAGGTTCCTGTCCCTTTGAGGGTCTTAAGATGCGAGATAAGAACTGACTAGGTATCCAATAAAATTTAACGGAGCCACTGTGGGAGCAGAAGGGATTTAATTTCTCTCATTGCTGATATGCGACTCTCTAGGACAGAGTGGGCTAAACGAAGGGGGTGAAAGGGAGTGTGGGAGTTGTGAGAGAAAAAGAAAGCAAGATAATGAGATTAAGAAGGAAATTACAAGGAGCAAGAGGGGTATGCACAACGTATTGGGAAATTGAGAGACTGCAATACAAAGCAGGAATGTTGCTGGGGAAGGACGGGGCAAGGGAAATGGAAATGGAGGGAGGGAGAGAAAGACGAAGGAACATGCAAGAGATGAGAGAAATGGCAAGGGGGAGGGCGGCATGGACGGGGGGTCTTCATATTGATACAATCGGTCAGGAAATAATAACACGAGTGAGTGAATAAGAAAACCTCATTTCACATAATGAGTATTCTAATCAAGAGATTACATTATCTCACATCGCAGAGACAGGGGAGAGTGGAGCCCCTGGCAACTGGGTGTTGGCAGTGATCGGGTGCTGGGGAATGGCTTAATGCCTTCTATAACTGCGCTGGTACTGCAGAGCTATTACAGTACATGCCTATGCACAATCACACCCCCAGAAACACACACACCTTAACACTCCTGTATTTATGCATACAAGCATACCAGCTGGAAGGAACTCAAGTTATTGGAAGCAGACGAGCCATGATGCGCGAGTTAGAAATAGATGGGCTTTCAATTTAACCAGGCGAAGGCATTCTGTCGTTTTAGCTGTTTTTACACTTTGATGATCAGTAAAAGTGCTGGTGTTTGACAGAAACTAAAAACAGAGAGAGAGAAAAACACATTATATCCCCGATCTTGCATCGATTACCATGCTGAAAATCAAAAGATTCACGTCAGCCCTCTAAGAAGTTTTGTTTCCTGCTATACTTTCCTGCTCTAAAAACATATCTTCTTAGTTCTTATCCATCTTGTAAATTCATATACAGTCATGAAAAGCCTGTTAAAATGAAGGCAGAGGCACGTCTTCCTCTTTAACAAATTCAGGCGAGTTAAAATGCGGTTATTCACGTGGGAAAATCTTCTGAAAAATGTCATAAATTAGGAGAAAGAGCATCAGGGAAATGCTGTTTTCTTGGGTATGCGCGCACACACACACACATACACCAATCACTTTGAGAGTAACGACTGTCACAGATTTTCCTCCGAGATTCAACATAGGTCAGCTCAACAGCTGCTCATCCCCTCAGCCAATCAAACAGGAGCAGGGATCAAGAACCCAGCATAAATACACGCCAATTAAAGAACCTAAAATTAATCCAAGCAATCAAGCTTCCCCTGTCTTGTTCTCTTGCTACTTCTTCCTGACAGATTGAATGCCATCCATCACATCACTGCCAGTTCCTCTACTGATTAATTTACTGTAAGAGAAGGTGAATTAAATTAATGCTTTAAGGAAAGGGCTGGGTGGAAAATAAATCGAGGATGAACAAATCTCCATGGCAGTGGGTGAAAAATAAAAGCCTTAGGCTAAGCCAGGAAGGGAGGATATAACAAACACAGGAGCATGAAAGCATTTTGTGGTAAGTGGAGCGCTACAATATGGCCCTTTATTTATGGTTCATATAATGGACACTGAGAGACTCTGACAAGAACACCAAGTTGGATTTGCAGATTATACACATATTTTCTTAGAGAGGAATAAATCTATCATAATCTACAGGGAAGAAAGATATGGAAAACTGTTATTTGTACTATCAAGATTCCCCATCCAGCCATTTGATTCTTATATAATCTTTATAGCTGTTGATGTTTAAAAATTCATTTTTAATTGAGCTCCAGGGACTTAATACTTATTTTTAGTGCTCTTTTTCTCCTGTTTGCAAAGGTGACAAATACCTACCACGAAGTTCTTACTACTTGAAACTACACAGGGGAAATATATATCAGTCGTCAGAGTACATTTCATCTATCATTGTTGCTCATCTGACCTGCAACACCGTCTGGATCTTGGCAGAGACGTCGGCCTGCTCGTAGAGTTTGATGCCCTCTTCGTGAGCGCCGGCCGGGCACTGCACCGCGATCTGCTGCAGGTGGGCCAGCACCACGCTGTGAGCCTGGGCCACTGCCTTGAACTTGTCAAACAAAAGCTCCAGCAGCTCCAGCAGCAGCCTGTAGAGGGAGCCAGAGAGAGCAGAAAGGCAGGGAGAGGATGAGACGGGGGACGGGGAGCAGGAGAGTGGGGGGAAAGACGTGGGGAGGAGAGGGGAAAAGCATCGAGATGAGAAGAACTTATGAGGATTGATACTTAATAAAAAAAAAGAACAAAATACATGTGATTTTGAAGAAAAATAAATAACATCTACCAACATTTATTGTGTCAGCATTTCCCGATGGTGTTGTCTATTACAGTCTAACAGAGGAGCTAGAAAAACATTCACTATGCAGTTTATTGGTTAGGAAAACACCACTACCACAGTAAATCACTTGGCCCTAGCTTTATATGTAAAGAGAGCAAAGAGCCACCAAGGATTTTGGATTTTGTTTTAATATTATAAGAGAGGAAAATGAGATCTACCAGTGACTGCTGGTGCCAGTCAGGGTTTTCCCCAGAGTAGTTCAACTCAGCTTTCAGGTTTGCCTTAACTCCAAATGCATGCCATTTATTAAAGCGGCTGAGAAATACCAATGCCTTTGATTACCTAAGGTATCAAGGTAAGACAGCATCCAAATGCCCCTTTTTTCTAGAAGGATTTTACAAAAACTCAGTTACAGGTGCATTAAAAGTACACTTTTGTGAGGAGATGACTGTGTGTCTCTGGCTTCCACTCTGCCTTAGAGCAAACTTTGTTTTACCTCTTCACTGGCACCAAAAGGATGTGTAGGTGTACAGATACAGTTTGCTGAATTATGGAATTATTTCTATTTCATCATATTTATCTGATGTAAATGTGATGTAAGGAGAACTAAAGGGAAAACTAAAGCCGAGAAATAACAGATAACAACAGAAAATCTAAAGAAATGAGTGCATTTCACAGCCCCAGTTGGGTTCTGCAGTTCTGTTTTTATCCACGTCTCCTACAGTAATAAACCAGCACCTGGGCTGGCTATCGAAAAAGTAGCGAGCTGCCCAACCTGGACTCAAATGAACAGCTACTCTCATTAGTTCTAAATGGCTCTGGCTGAAGAAGAGAGCGCTGCCAAAACCAAAGAGACCTTCCACTTGATCTGAGTGCTGCGCTCGGGATTGAAAACTCGCAGTTGCCTCATCTACGCTAATGCTTTCATACTGACTTTGCTATACCTGCTTTCTGCGCAAGGCCAAAGCTTTAAAAGTAAAGAGGGAACACAGGTTGCATTAGTTGAGTCTGAATGACTACCCAGTGCACCCATGCCAGTGAGTGCCCACTTTACTTTAGAGGGGATATTAATGTGATATAAACATAGTCACACTGGTGTATCAATAGTCTGTTCTGGCATTTTAATTGCATTTCATTTAAATAGTAGTAAGTGATAACCTGTTGTTTGTTTTCAAGGTAACCACAGTTTTAAAGTTCAAAGTATAGGCAATTTAAAGCCCCTGATTATAATTATTCATATATCAATACACAATATTGTGTCATAGTATAATACATTTACATATATATGGAGAGAAAGCTGGGATGACTTCAAGACTTCAAGAATTTAACAACAACAACCATACAAAATCACTTCCAATGAAATTCTTAAGTCTCTTGCTCTAGTTGGGTAACTAACTATTAAATGATAACAAAAAGAGCAATTATATCAAGTACAGCACAAACCAGAAAACCAGTTTGGGCTTCAAACCGCAGCTACAACTCCCAAAAACAAACCATCTTCTATTAAGTCAAGCTCAAAAGCACTTGAGCCCATACCTCATTAATGCCAAGTCAGTACAAATTACCACCAATTTCAATGCCGCGAGAGAAGAAAGGACGCTAAAAGTGTTGGGAAGTGGCCAAGGTTTTCCTGGGAAGGTATAAGGATAATGTAGTAGCAAGATGAATGTTTCACTAGGGGGCATTTTGGTTGGCTGTCTGTCACTGCACTGGCAGTAGCAGCGAGTAAATGTTATTAATGGAGAGGAAAGCAGGCACAAATCACTATGAGCTATAACTCAGCGAATGGAAGATGTTCATGAGACGAAGAGAGGAGCTGTGAAATGCCAACGAGTCAAGGAATTCTCCCTCCTCCTCCAGCCCCACTCATGCATAAACATGAAGGACTGACAGGAAAAAGGACGCGTGGTGAACACTAACTTTCAGAAATGGACAAACAATATATGAACACATACGCATGCACAGAGGGAGACACGCACAAAACGTATGGCTCTGACCTTGTCACCACTTCCTTTTGTCCATTTTCTAAGTGCACTCCAAATGTGCCCCCCACCTCACCCCTTACATAGACAGATATATACACAGACACAGACACACACACAGACACACAGACACACACACACACACACAGCCCAGTCGTCCTCATTATCTCCCAGTGGAGGCCATCCTAATCCATATCGTCTGTTCTTTCTTTCACTTCTCATTTCCCTTCAGGATCGAAGCTGACACACACGTAGCTGATGAATGGTCGGGAAACAGCAGGGAGCACACACGAGGACGTACACGTACTGACTAACTGACCGACAGCGTCTGTGTGTGTGTGTGTGTGTGTGTCTGCTTCTTTTTGCAAGGGTGATAATAGTGTCTGCTTTAGATTTTCACTGGGTTGGTTATCAACCACCAATAATGAGGTTTCTGTAAACAGAGGTCTACAAAGTGTTTAAACAGACCTTTTGAAATATTAAATGTGCCACATCGTCATTCACAAACAGTCGCAGAGTCGAAATACATTCACACAAATTTGTCCCTCAGAAGTTTCCAGTAACCACTCTACTGAACAGGCAGAAAACAGACAAGCAATCAATCTCGTGATCAATGTGCTTTTCCTGTTTTTAAATTGGATTTAAAATACTTAGCCATTTACTTTAATGTTCTTTGGTCATTCAAGCATTTCTTCTTTAAATCAGTTCTCTTTCTGAGGGATTCAGATTAAATTTAGAATCTCCCATAAACCAAAAACAGAGCAAAAAGAAATAAGGCTCTGTTTTTGTAATGTAAAACTGAAAAAAAGAGGAATGTGAGTTAAAACAATTCTGATTTGTTGTAAATTAAACTGAGCTACTCACAGATCAGTGGTGCATGCTCAAACTTTGGTCCTCAGAGTGGGAACCTACTCTGTATGGGGAATCTTAAAGTGAAATCTCGAATGTGAACGAGCATAAACCTCCAAGAGCAAACCACACACCGCCGTATATGCTGTAAAGTGCTCAAGCAATGCTTGCTGGTCTGCAGTGCTATAAAATATAGCGTGCAATATGCAAGACCATTGTTCTCCACAAGTGGTACATTGGTAGGAGTTTCCATAGCAACAAGCCTTGACTTTAAATTGAAGTGAACATAAGCAGAACTAGGTGTGTACACATCCAGATACAAACACACACACATGCACACAGACACACACACACCTCTAAACTCAAATGTGAATGCTCTGACACAAATACAGTGTTAAGCGGCTCACACGCAGCCAAACTTAAAACAATCTGTATGGAGTAGAGCTGGGAATGAGCTACACGGTGGCCTATTACATTGAGGTCAGATGAGATTCAGCAGGCAACAGGAGAGGAGAGGCAGACGAGGCCGGAGAGAACATCCCTGACAGAAAACAAGACGTTCCTCTTAAATGGTTCGGGATCAGTGGACTGAGACCTGCGCTTTCCAAGTCTGCTCACTGTATGTGTGTGTCCGCAGGAGCTGACGCGACTGCTTTTAAAATGCAGCAGTCCTCCGCGGCAGGTGTGGGAGTTGTTTGTGTGTGTATGGGTGTGTGTTTAACCATGACTTGTCTGGGTTTAAAGCAGCAGAGTGTCTGTTTTCATGGTCTGAGGCAGGTGTGCCTCCAGTCCGAGCCGTTACTGTGTTTCACACCTGGTTGACTGTCTGACTATGAACACCCTGGGATTGCTTTCAAAACGTGTTGTCTCCTGCCTTTACCGCAAGCCTTAAATATACCTGAAAGACTCCCTGCCTGTAAACACCAAAAATGACTAATGGTGCAGTATTAGCATTTACAAACACCGGTACTGTTTAAGTAAGAATCTACAGAGAGGGTAGATAAATTCATTACCTCTACCAACCACAGGAGAGAGTGGCCACCTTGTACTTAATGACACTGGGGAATTGATGCTAATGGGAATACTACAATTACAGAAGAATAAGCAAGCAGACTGCGTTAATGAATTTCTTGCATAGATATAATAATAGAGGATTCAAGTGACAGCTTTATGTGTGTTTTCCATTGGTAACAACAGCAGTTGCATCCTTCACCACTGTTTACAATCATCTATCATTACCATTATTGTTATTAATATCATCATTATTATTATCATTATTACTATTAGTAGTAGAAGTAGTAGCAATAGAAGCAGTAGAAGTAGTAGTAGTTTTAAATGGCCATCTTTCTCCAGAATTGCTTCCAGGTTCCTCTTAATGGTTATTTATCTCCCCTTTCCTTTTCATGCACTATTTATTACTAACCTCCACTTGTCTCAATATTTCCACTGATCTGTAGCAATCCTCACTCTTCAGGGAACGGTTCTCCACTCTCAAGAAGCCATGATATTTCAACACAGCGCCTTCCTATACTTCAGTGAGCCGTCCTTATCCTCCCCATCTCCTTACTTTACCTTGGCTGGCTCTCCTGGGCCAGGTTTTCTCCTCTCTGGTAAGCATGGTCTGCTATCTGAGTGGTGGACCTCTTGACGATCTGTTTAAGCTCAGGTTCCAGACGCTCCATGATGGCTTTGATGGTCTCTGGGATTTTTTTCAGCTTGGCAAGAGCCTAAAGAAAAGGGACAATACGAACGCTTTACTTGCCACAGAAGCAGACAGAAACTCAGTTAAGAACACAAGAGTTGCTTTAATAGAGGTGAACAGTTAACAGTAACGTTTAGTAGCGTTCATGTACCTTGATGAGTATGCCCATGAACTGAGCACTGTTCTCCTCTGGGTCCACCTCAGGGAGGTCTGTTTGGTTCAACTCCCGCACATCCTGTTCACGCACTACAAGAAAGTAGAGAAATTCACAGGAAAACAGTTTAGCCATCACTTCACATGCTTACAAAATATTTACAGAGATCACATTTTTTCAGCAACGGACACATGCATATAGACACATATTTTATTTATATTTTACTGTCCTACCTTTCACATTGCATCCATAAAAGAATAATCTTGTGTTGATACATTTTAAAACATCTGTTACCAATTCAGTAGTTATATGTACAAATATTACAGCCAGAATTTAAAATTTTGTATAACACACCATGACAAATATAATTATAGCTTTAACTACAATAATATACTACAATGCACACACCTGCACCTATCCTGTTATTCTCCCCCCCTTCGAGCTCTCTCCATCTGACTTAGCCACATTAGCGACTAAATTGAGAGTGACAGCATCGAATGATGCTCTAATTTCCATTAGATGGGGCCTCCCAATTCCCATCAAAGCACGTTAAGAGAGTTAATGTTTATGGCAAGTTAATGGACTTTGGGTGTATTTCCTCTTTTTCCCCATTCCAACTGTAGTTTGTGTAATAATTATGACAATTACTAGCTACAAATGAGGTGCTCTAATGCTATTAGACAAAATGGCTAAAGTCATTGATAGAAAATGGCTGCTGTGTCGTGACCACAGTTGTTAGCATGGCGGTGTATAGGCACTTACCGCCTGGTGATGGCTAATTGCCAGTGTTCTCTTTGCATAATGTGGGGAAACTGTGGTGTAGCTCTAACTTTTAGGCCTACAGGGTGGGTGAATTGAGTGGATATTTATTATGCATTCATGGCAATTTTTACATCTGTGCCCGCGTGTTTGTGTGTTTGAGGTCTTGGCATTCACATTCATGGTTGCGAGCAAAGCTGTGCAAATAAAAAGAGTGAAAGACACATAACCAAAGTGATAGTTGTTGTTAACATAAGTCCTCAATGAGGTAAGAGCTAGAAACAGAGATAGGGAATAACAGAACGAAAGAAAGAAGTACAACATTGCCATAACTTTATGGATGGTTTTAAATAGTAACCTTTCTCTCTTTTTAGGAGCCAGTCATATGCTGATGTCGTTAATCTGTCACTGACACACTAGTAACAGGGCAGCAGCAGTAAGAAAATACATTTGTGGATGCCGAGTTGTATGTACAGTGCGGCATATGGTTGCCTTGTATCCACAGAGCTAAAAAGAAATGGTGAGTCGCTAACTTAGAATGCCAATAGTGGGTGGTGGTGGGAAAAAAAAATGCCAGGCTTAATATAAAAACTCTGAAACACCAAGGGAACTCAAGTTATTGCAGGATTAACTTTTTTCATTATCTTCTTGTTTGCGTTCCTCTGCGCTCTGCCTGGAAGGAATGCAGCTCTGACTGTACGCCCCAACAACCAAGAGAGAATTCATACATTTGTGAATACGGCTATAGTCTGCATTATCAGCCCCTGTTCCAGTGCTGGTTACCAGTTTGAGCGTAATGAAGGCTGCTCCCCTGCTGTGGTGACAGAAACGCAGTGTGACTGATGGTACAGATAGAGGGGACAAGATGATTGTAACGTTAGCGAGGCGAATGTATACTGTGATCGGAGTTGAAGATGTTATGACATATGCGGCAAGGAGAGGAAACGTGGGTGTGCGCTTCTGTCCAAAGTTGCGTTTGTGTGTGTAAAGAGGCATCAGAGAAGGGTTGACAATACGCACCCATAATCACATGCAAATGGATGTGAGCCAGAACGATGCTAATGACTTCATTATCACTAAGAATATCGGCAGAGTGAAAATAAAATTGCAAAGTGAAATCTACACACTTTGTTATCCAAACAGACCAACAACACTGCTTTGTTCATGTGTTTATCCCCATAGTGCTCTTAATGTATGCAATCTTAATGGAGGGTAAACTTGTGCTTTTTTAAGAAACACCCTCTTACAATTCCCATTTCTTCTTGCGTCTCTTTTCTCTCACTACAATCTTCTCCCCTTCCCTTTGCCTATTAACCACCAATTTTTCTGTCCATTATCTCCTTTTTACTCCTCTGCCTAATGCGATCTAAGGAGCATACCGCTGCTGGATCCAGGTGTGCCGAACTGTGACGAATCCAAAAGCTTGCGTGGGGTGGACAGGCTGCTGATGTCCAGCACAGGCATCGGAGAGGTGTCTTTGGCTGTGGAGCTGTAAAATGAAACAAAATCCAGAGACAGTGATTATCATGATTAAATAAGTAATTATGGAAAATTATCCTTTCCGTCTCTTATATGATGCTGCAACTGCACGAAAGGAGAAGGCTCAAATTAATTCCAAAAATCTGGAGTAATAGCTTTTTATACACATACAAAAGGTTTAGTATGCATTAACAGGAGTGCACCCACTAACCTGGCTTTCTCTAACGAAAACAATCTACTGTTATAGCAAAAAAAAAAAAAAAAAAAGCCTTGCATCTCTGTGTGGGATTGGTGCTGCTTTCCAATGAGCCATTTATCAAGCCTTAAGCCGGAGGTGGAAGCAATCCAGGCCCTTTAAGTTGGGCGGTATAAACACAGTGTGCCTGCTAAGTGAGTGGAGTGTATGGAGGCTGGCTTGTTGTTAGAGGCGACCCAATACAGGAAGGCCAGGACCTGTCACTGGCTGACCCTCAGTAATAAATCACTGTAGCTCTGCAACCCACCGCCACCATAATTACTGCACCCCCCCCCACCCCCGTACACACACACAGGTACATGTGTAAAAGTGCAAAAACACTTAAAACGAACGCCGCCCACGGAACACAACAGCATCAGTGTGTTCAAAACCACTGTGTCGCATTATCACTAATAAGTTATACAGCCGCATCATGAAACAAAGAAACAGGCTCTTAGGTCACGGATGTATAGCTGAAGTTTTTCTCCCAGTGGCTGCTAAACGGTCTCTGTCATTTGGAGCATCACTGGTGTAATACAGAAACTGTGGCTGTTGAATTCTGTCAGCTTATTTATTTATTGCAACTAACTGGCAACTGACATTATCTCCCAGGCTTAAAGATGGTTTGTTCACTGGAAATACATAAAGACACACACACACATATATATCAGATGTTCCTACAGTAACATCTATCATGTGTCTAAGTCCATATCTCCTAACTCGCAATGACTCCCAATAAATTAGCAATGTTTACAGTAAATGATGTGAGGTGTTTTTCGTCTACTTTTTTTGGAACTTCACAGCCACAAGTGCAAACATAAAGAAGTAGAGCAACAAGTTACACATGGTCTAATTGTTTTTGTCAGTAATTGGCTTGGTTTCCATACAGTAAATAATTGGCAAGTTGTCCCAGCGATGGAATAACTTATAATGAAGGCACATCTATATCGTCTAAACTTTTCAAAGAATGCAGCACTTTGAAGGCTGCATTTCTGTTGACTACATAATAGGCAAACAGTAAAGGCTTTTGGTATTTTAGTCCAAACAAACAGGCTAAAAGATGTATTTCACAACAGTCTATGGCATTTTTTAACCTCGCTAGTATACTAGTCGTAAAATTGTAAGAAAATGAAAAAGAAAAGTATTTTATGTTAGTTGTACACAGCCATGAAAGAATAACTACAGCTTTGTGGAAGTTACTATGGCCATTTTTATAAGGACATGAAATAAAAGGCAATGAAATCAAATCCCCATCAGCTCTGTGTAAATTAGATGGTTAAGAGTTTTACTATTAGTCACATTACTGTGCTATATTCGTCCTCTAATGCCACTGAGGTGCTATCTTCACAATTCTGTGAGTTGAGGATATCTAGAGCCCCCAAAATAGTATCAATATAACACAAAAAAATTAAGAATCTGCCTCTTACCCTGGAAGCCGTGCAGCATTTTTGTCCTTGTTCTTGTGTCCCAGGCGACTTGTGGACTTGATGTAGAGGTGTCGGTGCAGCTCATCGATGAGAACAAGGTGGATGTTGAGTTTCTTGCTGTGGAGCTCCAGGCGCAGATCTCCGAGCCCCTCCACCTGCAGCAGTGGGCCTTCCAGGGACTCAACGGCTGACACCTGCACATGACGACATACCAGCCAATCACCAGTTAGCCTCAGCTGCAGAATTCGAGTTTCACAGTGTCTTATATTTTGCAGCCAGACAGTCTATTTTAGTCAATCATATACAACCACCCCCAGGGGTTGGAGGTGGGAGGGGGGCCATTAACTGTTGCTTAACTCCAACAAAACTCAATCCTACAAATTTAGGACAATTATGTAGAGGAAGAAAAACTGTAGAGAAACTCTATGCAGTAATACTGAATTCTTACCAACCAATAACTGCATAAGGCTAGGACGGGACAGGAAATTTAATTTATCATCCTACAGGCCTGTGATTAGTGTCCCCCTGTTGGTGAAAAATCAACCCAAATCTTATAAGGTGTGTAATTGAAATATGATTGCAATGACAGTCAAATTGGCTTGTCAGGCTCCAGCTTCAGATCATTCCATTTGAAATTACACCTTATACCTTCAGAGCATAACACAATGAAGCACTATGGACAAGATTTTTTTCCTCTTTTAGCTACATATTATGCCTTAAAGATCTACTCCACATGAGCATTTTTTTTAAAAAAAAACGTGTTTTGCCTGTGCATTGAGGACATTCAAACAGCTTTTTAGGTGACTGAAAATCTGAGACTTTTCAATTTATGACACTTTTGTGAGAAGCTACCTTTCTGTCTATCCCTTCCCCTTTTACCTCAGTTTTTAATAGTAGGAGCACAAGCAGTGTTTGTCACATGTTCACAATTAATACATCTGGCACTAAAGAAAAGGTGCAAGTCTGTGTGTGTGTGTATTTATGTGTTATTCTGTGTATTTCAAGGGCACTAATGGCCAGATGATAGCACTGCGAAGAACATTTGCATGACCAGGGCAGGCCAGTTGGGAATGGGTAGCAGGGAGGGGCAGGGGGGATACTGGGCAGGGGGCATGGGTCAAGTGTGTGTTGATGCAAATGAGAGCCACATTAGTGACAAGATGAGCTAATGTGCCGCATGATCAGCCCCCTTTGGCTTAATAGAATAATTCGGCATGCTTGCAATGCTTTGCATGTGTGTGTGTGCATGTGAGAGCGTACACACACAGCATATTTGTGTACGATAACGTGTTATTGTATGACTGTAAATCATTTAACGCTTATGTGTCTGTGTGTGAGTGGGGGGGGTATCTAATTACCACTGGGCTGGGATGACAGAGACAGGCTGGTTAACATCATTAGGGGGCCAGGCCTGTCAGCTTAATGAGGGATATGAAGCCTCTAGTGAATTTGCTGGGGAGTAACAGAGAAGAGAAGAGAAGAGAAGAGAAGAGAAGAGAAGAGAAGAGAAGAGAAGAGAAGAGAAGAGAAGAGAAGAGA
>JAOXYL010000002.1:8001796-8013392 GCA_028564955.1 Terapon puta
AGGGGAGAGGAGAGGAGAGGAGAGGAGAGGAGAGGAGAGGAGAGGAGAGGAGAGGAGAGGAGAGGACTTTTTCTGGAACCAAAGCCAGTCTTGTTTTTAACCAACCCCATGGGGTCTGAGACTGCCATTCAATAGCAGACAGAGAGCATAGTCTGAATTCTAATTGTCAGCCCCTTCGAGATAAGCCTCACATAGACACACACACACACACACACACACACACACACACACACACACACACACACAATATGTTATGGGCAGCAAGACACAGTAAAGGGGAGAGAGAGGGGGGCTATGAAGTTTATTCTCTGCCAGTATACTCTTGCAACACTACACGGCAAATTAATAACAGAGATCCATACTGCTTTAGTCTGAAATCAACTTGCGCTGAAGACAGAAAAAGACAGAGAATGTGGGGGGGGCAGAGTATAAGGAGAGAAGAAGCAACAGAAGGTGCATGTGAAAACCAAGGAGACGTTAATCTGACAGATGAGCGCTGTAATGAATGACAGCATGAAGGGAATAAACACATCAGGGACTCTCAGAGAAGTGACACAGGCTGAACGATGCTTGAGCAGGGAGACACAGACTGAGCATGTCCTCGCACTACGGAATATATCAGCAGATGTCCGTCTTTCAAAATGTCACATAAATCTAATTGTCATATTCTGTCTGATGATCATAATTTCTTCAACAAATGATGTGGCCAGTTTCAACTAAAGTTTTCGCACCATTACACGTGTTGATACACACCCCATATACATTTAACAAATTGATGTGCATCAGAAACTCACGTCACACACGAAATGCACTATTTTGCGTGAACATACAGCCGATCAGGAACACCGGCAGCATGCTGGTTCCTTGACAATTGGAGCCAATGCAACGTGAAATATCCATATTTTTATATAACTCTAGACCCCTGGAGAGAGAAGACATTCATTTGATGCTGTTACTAGTCAGTCATCTCAGCCGTGTGAGCCTGAGAGCACTGGGAGCAGAAAGAGCAGCTCAGTGAGCACCAGTTTAACCAAAGTCAAGGTTTAACAGCTGGAGCGGCAAAGCAGAGGACCATAGGGATAAAATAAGCCAGGGTTGGGTTTGGCTTGCTCGGTATTTAACTATATTGAGTTTCTTACTGGAAAAGAAACTTTTCATAAAGTCTATGGCCTTGTTAATGTCTTGTTGTGAACTGACCAATCATAGCCTGGATGAGACAGGAATTGGGGCATAAAAAGGCTTTAGAAATAGCTTTAAAAATGTTGTTCACTGTTATGCAGAAATGGATGTGATTATTGACAAGTCAATACTTCACATTAACAAACTAGAGCATAATCAAAAATCTGGACCATTTTTCTCCCATAGAGATTTAATGAAGGAACAAAACCTCCAAAAATGAAGATATGTATGATCTTTATTGCTGATGTAAACTCCACTAATCTTCTTTGCATAAACTGTGGTGTGAGTTGTGTGGGCGGTGGTGTAATCGCTTGAGGGGTTTTGGTGGGCCAGTCTGAGTCAAAAAAGTTCAGGGCCATTTTTCATTCCCCGTCTGGCCCTGTTACTTTGAAACAAGTTTACATTACAGTAAACAACACACCAACTTTTATCATGAACCCCTTAATCAACTTGCTCAACAGAAATGTGCACCAAATGGGCTTGTCTGACCTCTGGGTATTCAGCAAATGTAACTCACTTCATTGTAAACGAATATTCTGGTGAACAAACTTTAGTTTGTTTTTCAAAGTTTTTCATCATACCAAAGAGCAGGAAGCAAATATGTTATTTCTAGGATGTCATTCTGTCATTTCATAATCAAAACCAAGACTCTCTACTCTGTCTTCGGTTTGGGTTATTTTAAGTGGACTTTTCAGGCATTATTTATTCATGAACTGCATAAATATGTCACCAAGCCAAAAGGTAGAACGGATGCATCCAACAGCATTTTGATCTGCGGAGGCAAATAAAATGTGCTTTCAAATGTGCTTTTCACATACCAAAAAAGAAACAGCACCGTCCTGATCAAATGAAGCACATTTGAAGTTTTCAAGACAGAAGTGAAGCGTCCAACTGACTTTGAACTTTCCACAACCTTTCAAAACACGCTGTACTGACTGAGCACTAGCTGAATGAAGTGCCACCTCTCCCCACCCCCACAAAGAGGATTTTTCATGGTCCTTTGGGCGTACCATCATCCCTCTATTTCCCTCCTCCTCAGATAACCCCATTCAAGCAAACTAATTATTAACAAAGTCTGAAGGAAGGTGTGTGGGAGTAACAGAGGAAGTGAAAAAGGAAAGGGAAGGAAAGGAACAGAGAGATCACAGAGACCGGCCATTTGGTCCTCAATACTATCCTCGAGCTTCCCTGCCGAGCATACGGCAAAATACACATCAAAAGGAGAAGTGTACAGACATAGCCACACACACACACACCTACAGAGCCCCTACTGCACTTGAATGATGTTCACTTGAAGTAAAAGAGTTACATCCAGTGGACTGTCCAAGACAAGAAAAGGATTCTTTAAAAATAGATGACAGGCGCCACACAATCAATCTTAGCAGCAACATTTCACAGACACCAGTGTTTACATGTGTATACTATGCATGCCATCTCAGAAATGCCACACTGCTCAGTAATGTCTCAAATGCCTTTTGGTTTTCCCACGACTTCAAAAACAAGACAACAATCTCTCCTTTTTTCCGTTCCTCACTCCCTTCACCTCTAGCCAGAAAGAACAAAAACATATTTGAAAGACCAAATCCATCATGTAGAAATTTTTATCTTTTTTTTATCTTTTTCTTTATGTCGTCCTGCCTCTCTATGCAACTGAAGTACTCTACAGCTCACATACAAAGAGACTTCTGATACAAGCACATCTCTGACCATAAGTCTACTTACCAGCATATCTGTGGCATGAAGGTAGTGCTTGCTCGCCATATAGGCCTCCAGGCGCTGAGGCACCTGCTTGATGCTTTCGATTTCGTCCAGCAACTGGAGGACGTGCTTGTGCTCAATGCCCTCGATCCACAGCTTCCTCAGCTCATCCCTTTTGCAGTGGAGCAGCATCTTACAAGACAGGAGGTTCTCCTTCACCTGCAGGACAGAGGGAGTTAAACTCCAAACAAGACAATGTGGAAGCCTTGTATGAGGCTGGACTGCTTGATTAATGTGCTATGTGTAATGAATGAATGTGGACAAATCATTACAGGTATGGCCAGTGTTCATGTCTAGAATGTGAATTCTTGATATTGAACGTTCATCTGCAATTTTCTGTAGTGGTCATAGTAATACTGGTTCTAAAGTGTGTTGCGGTAGCACATCACATGACATGGTTAAGCTATATTTGCATCAGAAACTGAAACTGAAATGAAACTCTAGGGATAACATAGATCCTTAACTACCCCCTTTGTCCTACAAGAAACTGGATTTACTGGGTAACAGAAAAAAATGAGTAACAGTCATTAAGGCAACATATCTGTAATATCAATAATGATTATTTAAACATTCCTAAAACAAATGAATCTGTAGTCAGTAGGAAACCTTTGAATTGCAGGTGAAATATAGAAAGGATATAAGAGATTGTGTGGGATTAATGGTATTGGAGGCATAAATACTTTGGTTATATTTCTGCTGAAGCGCATATAAAATAATTGGCAATTGCATTAAAGTCAGTCCAGGTGTTTCCATATATTAGGCTGATTAAACCTCAGGCTAAAGTTGCGAGACCCTACAGAGAGTTTGCAGATGTTAAAACACAAGGAAAATTCCACAAACCTACAAAAGAAAACGGGCATTTTGTATAGATGCTATACTGAAATGTTACAGCTTGAAAACTACCAGTATAAATACTTAAAAGACAGCGACAATGAAAAAGTTCTATGCCCTGGAGAAAAGTCATCATCATGAAAAGTAATTTTTCGGTGTTGGTTTGCTCATTAAGTGGACTGTTGACCTGACCTCCACATTTTCAATATTTTTTACAAGTGTGACAAAGAATATGTCCTGGGGCAAAAGAGTTGGACTATTTTCTGATCTTCTTCTTGGGTAAACAGAATTTGTTTTAATTAAGTTAGTCACACAGTCTTGGAGAATCGAAAAGAAAAGCGCCTAAAAACAGAGATAAGAAACCTTTTTAATGTGTGAGAATGCAAATGAAAAAAATGTGGGGTTTTTTTTGTTTTTTAATTACACAGTTTAGAGTCATTGAAACAAAGGAAGCATGAATTTCAGTAATGGTGTCCACAGCCCTCCAGATGAAATTCATCCATTTTTTCTCATAACAGCAGTGTCTCTTTCCTACCTGTTTGATCTTGTTACGGGAGCTGGTGATGCGCTCTGTGATGCTCTGGTAGGTCCTGATGGCAGTGGTGAGCTCGGCATAATGCTGAACAATCAGCTCATCTAAATCCCTGTCACAAGTCTCGAAGGCCTCCTCCAGACGCCCCTTCTCCGTCTCCCTGTCCTCCACATCATCGCTGCTGGACAGAGTCCTGCATCGGAAAGGAGGAACTCAAGAACTCAATGACTACATCAACATTATGAGTCCAGAATGGAGTATTAAGGTCAGACAGACTTTAGACGCCAATATTCCCAGACAGCATAGGCAGCATGGCAGGTTAAACATTACAAAAGGATCTGACAGCAGTGTACAGTAGGTAGTGATTTTATCAAATACATTTCCTGTATTTTGCAGAAGATTCCCAAGATTAAATAGAATTTAACCAAAATGTTACCATATCTATATTTCATACTGGGAACATGTCAGTGCTTGCTTACAGCCCCCCATGGAGGTTTTATTTCCATAATTTTCATGAGCAGCAGACAGATGTTAGTTACAGGAGTCATGTGTATTTCACCAACTCACCTCTAAGTTTAAAAGACATTCACAACACATGCAGAGCTGTCTGCTAAGATATATGAGAAAATTCAAGCTTACTACACTTAGGTCAGCCGGAATTTAAAAAGAAAGAAAGAAAGAACTCTAACTTTACTCTAAATACATTCGACCAGTTGTTCACAATTTTTAGGCAACAATTGATATTTCAGACCCGAATGATTGGTCACCTTCAGTCTGTGAGAGCCTCACACTGTCTTCTGCTTCAAGTATAAATGAAACCACTGTTAATGTGCATCAACATGTAATGTCGCAAATGAACACTCACACAGCAATGTGTGAGTTTTCATTTATTTCATGTTCTCAACAATACAGGAAGGATGTTGCTAACATGTAGCTTTAGCATAAGAGCTAGCTGTCAATACGCGCGTGTCCGTAAACTCAGGAGCTGTCTGACGTACCAGCAGTGCCGTTTGCCTTAAAGAAGGACTGTGACAGACCTTACCTGATGACAGAGATGAGAAGACCCGAGGGGTCTTTGTTTTTGCTAACTGCACTCCTGTATCTCCCTGAATCAGCTGCCATTTTTACAGCTGCGGCACCCAAACAGGAAGACAGAGGCGTGAGGTTGCACCACAGAATTCTGGGACTTGGAGTTTGAACGCGTGGAGCGGTTCTGTCAGCTCTGGTGCACACTTTCTCGGACTGCTTGAGTGGCTGTCACACACGTTAAATTAGAGAGTATTCTTTTCATATTTGGCATATAAATTGTCTAAACATTTCCCTAGTTTTTATGTAGATTTTAACGTGTTCTCTATGGCTGAATAGACTTAAAGTAAACGTTTTTTTTTTTAAATGGAGGATCCTGAACCTCAACTAAATAGATATTTGACTGACTCATACTGAATTACATATTGGATCTGTTCTTCGTGAACAACATTTAGGCACAAAAACAAACCAGGAGAAAGTTAGTTTGATCACATTTTATTGTACATATAAGCACCAAATGTCAAGGGTACAACAGCTGTACATTCGGAGGCTACTTCTCTAGTGACAAGCCATTGTGAAGTACAAACTTAGTACATTATACAGCCATAGTGCATAACCCAGGCACACATCTATAGTGTTGTGCACTATGGCAACGAGAATGATACTCATCCTGATTGTTGTGTGGTGATGAGAAATAAGATGATACTTCAATGTAATATCGGTCTTTCAGTATTTTTCTGTATAATAATATAATGTAAGCATGACACTTACATAACAGATAAATTTTAGGTTTTCACTCCAGTCCCCTGGAGACTGATAAAGAAAGGCTGAGCAGAGAAGAAAGGAAAAAGAGTGCCTGTCAGTAAGTTAATAGACTCCCCCATTTAGAACATATAGTGCTGGATTTGGCGGGGCTCTCCTGTGCTGTATCTCTGACAATCTCTGCTATACCAATGAGAATGGGAGAGGGCATTGATTCTGGAGCAAAGGGGGTCGATTCCCAGCAGCCTGGGCCCTGATTGATGCACTGGTGGACTGACGAGATAACATTGTGGGTGATCTTTGTGTCTCTTCCGAAAAAAAAAAAAGAAACAATCATTGTGTCATGCAGGAGCCACTGTTTTTCTTTTGAAGGCTCCTGGCTTTCCAGGTCCAAGTTTAATTTTGAAGTTCTTATCACCTTTCCCTGCAGCCTAGGTCCCATCAGTCCAGCAAATCTACAGGGCTTCTTTTCTCCAATAACGCAGTACCAAGGTTATTTCTTTCAGCGTGATGTGTGTTTGGGCTAAGTGATTGCTTTGACTGACTGACCTGTGTGTGGATTAAATACAAGGGCAACAAGGTCTTTGTAGGACATGCCTTTATGATCCCTTAATGTATAGATCTAAATGCAAATGCTGCGTCTCAGTCACTCTGTGCCCTTCATATAATGTTCCGGGGGAAAAAATGTAAATATTGTAGAAAACAACTTTTATAGAATTTTGAATTATGCTGCAGCCTCATTAGCAAAACAACTGACATTGTTTGAATTTCAATGCATACATGCTATATGTAGCTATTAGAGAAACAGCAGGTTATATGGATCAAGATAAGAGGGGCTCTGTTAGTGAAAGCATGCTTTTACACAGATGCTTTCCCTCAGATGTGGTTCTTGTGATCATTAAATAATTAATATCCTTGGTCTTAGGAATCTGTTTGATGTCAGTTTGGGGCTCTGATGAACTGTTAATGTATGATAATAGCTTTAAGAGTAATCATGAGTGAAATCCAGGGGAAAAATAATAAGGTTGTGCAAATACAGTATTTTCACCTCTCCAGTGATACCCCTTCGAAACTTCCCTTGGTGATTAAGATGAAGATACTTCTTGTCTTGTTTCCATGGAAATGTAAGGGAAACAGCAAAACATTGCATTTATCATAACCCTCCTGGATTTTTCACAAAATCTGGAATTGCATCAAACGAAACATGTGTCTCATATCTCCAGCTGAATGCACCACCTACATTAGGATACTATATAGCTAACTATATATTGGATTTCATCCCACTCCCATTACATTCTCAGTTTTGCAGAAAATGAGACACACCAATGAAATAGAGATTGATAGATGCCTAATGTAGAGTCAGCTCAAACATTACAAGATCAAGGCAAAGAAGCATTAATAACACATCAAGATTAAGAGGATAAAGAAGTTGAAAAAGTAAATATCCACACTGCCAACTTTTTCTTAGAAATCAAGTAACACATTGTCAATTGACGAAGAGATTATCATCCTGTGTGATCTTTGAGTTTCTTTGATGTAGCAACTTTTTCTGCCTTTAACAGCGGGAAAAAAAAACTGACTCACGTAATTGCATAAACTGATGAAACCAGGACATCCACCAACTTGATGATAAGTAATGAGACAAATTATACTCACATCATAACACATAACATATGACAAAAGTGTAAGAACACTGAACATGCAGGAGTGCCGAGTTTTTGGTCTCCTGTGTATTGTCACTGAATGAAATATTACCAGAAGATTAACCAGATCACCAAGCACCATAATTGCTCACTATCAAAGTCAGGAGTCAGTCTTAAAAATAATCTTGTTTACTATAATAATTCTGTCATAAATAACAAGCAAGGCTCTTTTCCACACTCTCTCATTCAATCATGTCTCTGTTCTATGGTGTTCAATATAGCCTGAGGCGCCTCAGAAAGCCTGAGGCTCTTTACCACATATTCTAATTCTTTATTACATAATCGATTCATGATAGACTTGTTTAAGAAGTGAAAATATGACATTTTTAGCTCAGAGCACCACATACAATTAAAAATGAATGGGACCTTGGGATCTGCATGTTTGTACTGCATTGTGTGAAAATAAATAAAAATGTATCTATTGCTGTCTGTCTAAATTTACTCTCATGCTGAAGCCTTCACGGCTTCAGGGCATGTTTCTTCCCTGTGAATCTGGTCAATACCTTGACTAAACTTTTACCTTCTTTGTTCTTGTTGTGAGAATAACTTCATAATTTCCATTGTGAGGTTTTTTTCAAGAGACGCCTCTGTGTCTCCATATTCAATGTGATGATGTGACTCTCAAATCGATTCTACCTCTGTGATTAGTTTTCTTTGCCTTGATCATATATGAGGTTCATATGTCTCTTTTTGCACACACAGCATTTGCCAGCCATACCAATATTTAGTTTGATATTAAAATTTGTATTTGATCAAGGTTATTATATTGTGTTTAAGATTTGAATGTGAGTCCACTGTGTATATGGGATTTCTCAATGATATTACAGTATACACAACCACAATGAATTCTTAAAAAAGGTTTTGATTGATTTATGTTAGCACAGCATTGCAAACACACACAATGCAGGAAATACAAAAATACAAAAATCAGCAGAAAACTGTATTAGGTTATTGTGTGTGTATAATATATCAAGTTTAGAGGATGATTCTTATGAACTGTCATTCCTTATAATATCCTCTCTCCTCGAGGCATATCAAATTTCCAGCTCCAATTTTATGTCCTGCAAGGCTGTATGAGTTTTTGAAATGGATCTTGTATAAAGCATTATGAAGAAAAAAAACCTCTCCCAACACACTTATAGTCAAACTTTTTCTATCCATCTCTAAATCAGTATACATCTTTAAAATGATGATGATGATGATTAATTGACTTCATTGACTTTTTAATAAAATCCCTGCTGATGAAGGAGCTTAAGACAAATGTTCAGCAAGTAAATGTGACCTTTCTGCGTTCATGGGATTCACAAGTGTTGATGGAAGTATATTTTGTCATTTGTTTTCACACCATATTGAATCTTGGAACATGGCGTGTCAGAATATTTATCATGTATCAGATATTGCAGTGCGGTAGGGTTTAATAGCTTTTTTTTTTACTTTCTTTCTTTCATTTTCTTTAGGATGCAACTTATAGTAGTTTTCAAAAGAAACAAGTGATAATACTAAGAAAATGGTTGCAAACAAAGGCAATTAACAAGTGAGATGTGGCGTTTTATCTTCAAACTCATCAGTCTCTGCATGGGACAAAGCTAACATCTGTTCCTCGTGGAGCTAAGGCTGACAATAAACACCAGAGGCTTATAAGTTCCAAAGCCACCAGCAGTAAGCTCTGTTTGGTCTGAAATCCTGAACAAAACATGTCTTTTATGGAAGCTCCTTCTTATTCCTCCTTGTCACATGCTGTCTCCTGCTCATCTGCATATTTATCTGGTTTTGTTTGCTTAAAGCAGGGGTTCTCAAAGTTTTGACGACAGACTGCTGATATGGGGAGCCAGCATATGATTGAGATGCGGAAGAAAAATTCATTGGAGTAGGATTTATGATTGGTCTCATGATGGTGAACCATGTTAAATTCCTTATGCACATTTCCTAAAACCTTCTCCCTTTCTTAACAATACAGCATTTTTTCCTGAGTGGTTTTTCCAACTCACTTTTACATTAAACTGCTGAGTTGTCCATCAAAATCACTAACTTTGGCTAAAAGCACTAACACTGATGACAGAATGTAATATCTGCAGTACACATAATGGGCAAGTAGCTGTACCATGTAACCAGTAATTTTCCACAAGTTGTCATTCCTAACCAGGCAGACGCTTATCAGGGGTATGCAGTTTGATGCACCAGCTGAATAGTGTATTGAAAGAGAAAGTATTGAAAATGATTTTAAAATCTGATGCATGCAATTCGTTTCACATTGGTGAGCCACACAACATAATTCTGAGGCACTAGGATAGACTATGGCTGAAAGTCTCAGTGCAAACCATGTGCTATCCACTAGTCATCCCCGACAAGATAAGCATTGTTACTGATCACTACTTCCTCAGGATGCTAACCAGTATTGTTTCTCAGATTGTTGAATATATATTCTCTTCTAGTGTTCTATCCTTTGCTTCTGCATGCTTATCCTTACTATGTGTGATCCACCTCCTGTCTCTGATTGTGTACCTGCCTCGGCCCTTTGGGTTTGTTTTTCAGTTCTGACTGGCTTCTTCCTACTTTATGTAAGCCCCCTCTCTGCAATACCAAGAAAAGCTTTCTTTTATTACATCAGTTTCTGCCACTTGGGTCGACTTTTGGTACAAGGACTGTCCACAGCTATGGTGCTGACTGTAGAATTTGTTTTGTACCATCTCGCCTACTAAGAGCAGAAGGCAGATTTAGAAAATGAATACTTAATACTTACCATGGACAATGAAAATCAACATTTGTTGTTTACACATTAATTCCCAGGATTAGATATCCTGCTATACAAATAACAAAAACAAGCAGTGGGAGAAATATCAGTAAAGTTTCAACAGCTGAGAAATGACTTAAACAAAGTTAGGAAAGAAGAATGGTGAGCAGAGAGATACCCCCCCTTCAAAATTGAGTCTCAGGATGTTGGACCATTTCTGTGGCAAAGGTTGTTAATCAGAATATGGCCAGAGAATTTGGCCAGGTAATGGGTCTCTATTTCCATCTCTATTCCCTCTCTTAGTCTCATTACAGCTCTCTTTCCATGAGTTCATCTTTGCTTTCCCTGATGAGTTTGGCAACCCATTCTGCATTTTTAGAATCAGCCTGACAATATTTATTCCATCAGTCAGGCTGCATATTTTACCCTCCCCATCTCATCTTCTCGCTGTCTCTGCATCTCTCATGTTTTTGCAATAGTTTTGGTGTTTCCTCTTTTTGTCAGCTAAGGAAGAGCAACAACACAAACAAAGTGTTTATGTGACCAGTATAGTAAAGTAATTCAAATTCATATTTTTAGTTTTCCTATGTAGGTCTTTTAACTCAAACCAGCTTAAAGGTTCAATGTGTAAGAAATAGGAAGATCTATTGGCTGAAATGGAACATGATATTCTTTAATGATTTTAATTAATGTAAAATCACCAGGAAGTCAGCACATTCTGCTGTGTTTTTGTTAACTTAGCTTCATGTCTATATTGGGAGCATGACATCTTCAACATACCACCATTCACCATTTTTCACCATAATGTCTCTGCCTAAGCCCAGAACAGACAAAAAGTGAGGGCAAAGGTATACAGCTGGACTGCCACCTCACTGCCAGATACTACTAAATCCTGCACACTCCTCCTTTAAAATGGGTTTCGTGTGATGACAGTCATTATGAAGCAATTAGAACACTAATATTTTGATTCCTGACATTTTCATTAAGTGAAATATTTCATAGACTACTGTGCAGAAATATCAAGAAAGTAGTTCAAGTGACATTCCAGTTTGTCCATATTCATGCAGGCCTGTG
>JAOXYL010000002.1:8036592-8052010 GCA_028564955.1 Terapon puta
TGTGTGTGTGTGTGTGTGTGTGTGTGTGTGTGTGTGTGTGTGTGTGTGTGTGTGTGTGTGTGTGTGTGTGTGTGATAATTTCCTCCGTTAGAGCGTTCTTTTTGGAGTGCTGGAGTTTTAATAGAATCCGACGGGTTATCAGTGGAGGCGCAGTGCCGTTCGCACCACTCATGTAATTGTCAAGTCAGACGCTTCCACACAGGCACTGTTCTTTTCAACTGGAAATGGACTTTTCCCTTTTAAAAGGCAGCCTCTCGCCCAAGACGTCTCCCACCCATTGTCATTTCGCTCTGTGTTTGTCAAACTCCGCGATTGTCCGCTACCCGCAGTGAACTCATCTTTGATGAAACATAAAACATGTTTTTAAAGTCTTTTCTGTGTGTGTATGTGTGTCCCCGTCTCCTCCCTGTCAGTCTATCTGCCATTCCGTGTCTTGGCGTGAAACTATATTTCTTTTTACTCAAAACGGAAAAATAAAGAGTAGAAAGAACTCAGATATTCAACTTGAAATATGCGCATAAAGGCTCCTGGGCTGGTTTTGCTCACTTTCACACAAGGTGTTTTTAACTGTCCCCTCATTAAGTAGAACCTCCCCTACACCAGGTTGCCCAACAAATTACATTTACATTGTGGTAAAGCACATAATCATCAGTAATTGGGAGGGGAAATTGGTTCTTATTGCTGGGCAAAGTCGATAAGTTGATCGAGAGAGAGCTCCAGAGAGACGTTGTGGTTTGCTGTACTAAGCACATAATCTGGTGGCTGATAGAGCTTTCAGAGGTGATTTATTCAGTCATTTTTCCCCCAGTAAACCTGTTAACATCTCATATACTGGATGGATGTAGCATTAAGTCAGTTTTTGTTTCATTCAGACTGTCTCTTCATTCTTGCTTTCATACAGTATTATTGAATATAATGATTAGGGAAACTTCTCAACATGCATAATATTGCACATTTGCTATTCTGCTCAAGTTATTGATAGCAAAAAGTACACTTTGTGACACCACAACACTCTAGTGTTGACTCCTAAAAACTTGACTATTAATACATTATTTAATTTTGTTCTAAGAAAATGACTTTTTTGTTCATTTTTTTACTACTGAAACAAGTGTGTGTTTTGAAAATGGCTGGATTTTTTTCTCAGCCCACTGGCAGTTTGGGTGTCAAGACAAATCATGTTGTTTTTTTCATTATTGTGGAGAGTAAAAATAAAAGTTAGGATTGCATTGACTGCCCAAGTAAACACTGCATCAGTCATCAATCAATCAATCTGTCCAAGATCTGTCCAAGTGCACAGGGCTGTTTGTCATAGGTTTAATATAGATGGAGGAAAGAAATAGAAAACGTGGGGAGAGAGACAGGGACGGCCTGCAACAAATGTCCTCAACTAGAATTAAAGTAACATCGAAACAAGTTGCTATACTGAACTATGTGATCTAACGATCTATATGAAATGATAAAAACATTACTGTCCTGTAGAGAAAGGAAAAGCTGCACCTCAGTGTTTGAAGGGTGGGAATGTTTGCCTCTATTCTAAAAAGGTGCTGTGAAAATAAAAAATTAAGTTAAATATTTGGTCATAGATCGACCTGCGCTCATGTTCATCGACACTGAAAAAAACATTTGTCTGTGGCAGCTGTACTTCTTGTGTTCCTTGTCCGGCGCGTTATTGATTTGTCCCTCTCATTAAGATACAGGTCACGCTGAGCAGCAGGACCCCTTACATTCCCTCCTCTACTTCACACACAATGAGGAGCGATGCTGCAAGCAGTTATGCCTCCCCACGCTCACCTATAATGGCCATAACCTCAGCAGCCACGGCTGCACCAATTACAGTGACACCCATTCTGGGGAATTGCCCCGAGACATGGGGTCAGGCTGCGGTTGGATATCGTTTAGATTTCATTGATTTTGATCCCGTTTATAGATTCTGGTCCTTACTGTATCAACGTTTTGAGTCTTTCCATAGAAAGGGCTAAAAGAAGCTTGACTGTATGGAAAGCCAAACCACTTTTAACCGTGACTATATTTTAGGGACTTTTTGTGTTTTTTTTAAATTATTTTTACTTATTTATTAAATTGTTTTTATGCAAATTATAGCCATTTTGTGTTTATTTTTTATTGTCAATAGCAAAAATAAGAGGAATGCACTTTTGACTATATGACTATTTTAGCTCTTTCCTGTTGGGTTTTGACATACTTGTCAACCTCTAGAAATATATCAAAATAAATTCTTCATATCTCTTCTAGTAACAGTTTTGGGCATCTAAGCTTGTCATTTAACACAACATAGAATATTTTGAAATGAATCACAGTGTTGTCAGGTGTACATGGGGCCTTAGATGGTTCCTACCACCCTGGTGGGACTGCTTGTCCTTCAGGCTTTTCCACCACCAGTCACTCTCTTCCCTGTCAGGCTGACTGGCAGTAGCCAGCTACCAAGTCTACCAGTAATTGAAACTTCACAGCGGTGTAGGCAGGAGTATGTGTTGTCATTGTCATTGTTGTTGGGTTCCTGGGGTTCTGTTGTCTGAACATGTTCAGTGTCAGCGCTCACGCGTGTTCTGCCACTCAGGGAGAAGTGTTGTAAGGAAAGGGGAACACCGGCGCACCGAAGGGGTGTATGTTAGCTCGAAATACAGCGGTACAGTTGGGTCTTCTGCATAGATCCCAGTGCATGGCTTTCACCTTTTACTCTCTCTGATCAGTTAGCAGTCCTAAGTACTAGCTGAATGACTGACATTTAAATGAACCTTTGATGATCATTAGTTTTTGGAAAGCTTTTGGTATTTTTAACTGCACTCTTTATGCTGCTTATGCTTGTCTAAAGAAGAAGAAAAATCTTAAATTCCAAGATCACAGTGGCGACAAATAACAAAGGGTCAATCTGGTCAAATTAACACTGAAAAGAAAATAGCTGCAACACTTATCACTGTGTTGTTTTGTCTTCGACATGCTTGGCAGCCTAATAAAGGCAGACTGTATCTTCTCATCATGTGGTGATTCTGAATAATTTCTAGATGAGTGTAATTTAATGAGTAGACAGCCTAGTGTGGAAGAGCTCCAATTGGTGGCTTTATGTGGTCAAGATAGCCTCATCAAGGAGTTACTTAGTAGACTCATTATGCACAAATAACTGCTTAATTAGATAATAGGTCAATTAGTGCTTAATTTCTCAGAAACATCAATTAGGAATATGTGATTCTTTGGAGGGCTTACCAGCTGAAAACGAAACAGAAAAGACCAGCGATTGAATGAGCTCAACATAAATATAATCTTGGCTTTATGTACTGACAAATGACGAGTTTGACAGAGAGATATACTACCACATGGAGTCATGTAACTCTCTTATTCACAGTCTGCATCCATCTATCAGTCCACGCATCTGTGTTTTAATGAAATCATAGACTTCCACCGTCCCTTCTTTTGATTTTCAACGACTCTGCTCCCTGCGGAGCCAAACTGGCCCAGTGGCCAATCAATCACTGACCACAGTGTTCCACCCAGACACAGGCTCTAACCCCGAGGCAGACTTTTCAATCAAACACAGAGTCATCAATCTTTCCGCGCTCCAAACAGTGGCCTGGGTGGGGTCTACCTGGCGGCAGTGGTTTTGTCTACTGTTGGCAACTGGTCTAAACCACTCAGGTCGTACATTTACTTCTTTCTCTTTTTTTTGTGGCTCGGAGATCTTAAGGTAATACTGATTGAGAGACACAAGGCAACAGCATAGAAATGCTACAGAAGGATATATGAATATTTGTGTTAACCAGAAAGATAAAACTAACGTGTGTCAAGTCTTGTTTTTCTAAAGGATATTCTGATGAAGGTACACGAAGGTACAACCATAAAATAAGGTAATCATAAATATAGCTGAAAGTAGAGACTGAGTGGGAAACAGATTGGGACATTCACTTTTTTATCAGGAAATGTATATCACACGTGATTGGAGGTTGATTTTTGATTATTTTTGTGTCTCTCAGCAGAATGTGTAATATTTGTTATTGAATATAATAGGCCTGAAAGAGAAAAAACAGCATGAATAAAGATAAAGTGAGATTTAACTGTCGCCCATGTATTTGTCATTTTCTCATCAACGTTCAAAGCTGTGGACACTTTTAACACAGGAGATAGCTCATTGTGGCGGTGAAAGAAATGTTTGGCGATATGGAGATGAGGCTCAATGAAAACAGAACGTGACGTGCTGATTCTGTTCAATCCGGAGCCTTGCTCCACCTATCAGTCTTGTACTTGTTTATCATGCTTTTGTCGCTCCCCCTTTTTCCATCTTTATCTCCCTCTCATACACGCACACGTACGCCAGCAGCTAATGTGATTTTCCGTGATTTTTCCGCCACCTCTGCTTTCACAGCAAGGGACAATACAGCATACTGAGAATGTTTGTTCGCTCCTTACACACACACACACTCACACACTCTCACTCAGACACACATGCCATGTCCACCCTGTCAGAGCTCCTGGAGAAAATCAGTACCTACTCTTTCCTTAAACTGTGTTCCATTTGATGCTTGGCTGGCTTGAAAATGACTTTGGGTGAAGCTTAACATTTTTAATGCAACAAGCCCCCCCGATCCCCCTCTGCTCACCCCGGTACTGCTCTCCCTTCCACCCCTCTAAAAACTGCAGTCTCCAGCAAATGCCCTGCTTTTTTATTTCGGAAAACCTTGTGTACTTCAGTTGCGCGCTGTTGCATTTTAGATACAGCCGACTGGACCCAGCTGATAATAGGGCGACAATTTAATTTCCCAGGTATTAAAGGAGACTTGCTGGGTTTTGAATTGCTGCCCGTTGGTGGTATTTAAAAAAATAGTAAAAAAAAATAAAATAAAAAAAAACATTTCTTTTTCTCACAACTTATTATTCTTTTTCTCCACATCACAGAGTATAAGGAAGATTGGGGGGAGAAAAGGTCCTCATGTCTTTTACTTTCGAATGAGATAAAGAGAGGTAGTGGTACACTGTGATTTACATATATTTTGGATTTGCTCAGCTCGCCACGGACAAATTGCATCCTATCTTTCACTCCAGTTCTCTGAGCTGTTCTAAAAGTAACCCCTGCCAGGCTTGATGTAACTGGATTTAAGCAGACTGTCAGTCTGTTTTGATTAGTGTGCTCTGCAGGTATATTTCAGAAGGTGTGATGTGGCATAGATCGCAGGTCAAACGCAAAGTTCAAACCCAAAACCGAATGTTTCTTAAACTAACAGGAACTTGAGCATGCTAGAGAAACTAAATGAGGTTGTTCCTCTCTAGTTTGAGAAGAACAAACTGGCTTGGCCCTGATTTATTTGTAAGCCACACACTTTGTTCCATTAAGAATAGATGTGGCCACTGATAGCGCCACAAATTGTTCTTCACTTGCTGCTACTATCTGCACCATCTCAAGGTCCAGCCTCACAAAAGATATTGCACTTATGACATGACAGCGCAAAACACACACCTATAAAGCTTAAACCTGAGTGCAATTTGCCTTTGCTTTGTCTGGTTGCAATTATCCATGTAGCAATTATTGGCTATTGTATATTCTGCTGCGAATGTCAGATGTGTTTGTGTGGTGACAGTTTGACACTGTGGTTCAATGCCAATTTGTACCACTTTATGGCTGTGCTCTACAACTTTTAGTTGTTTGTTCAGTATCTTTTGTGTTTAATAGGAATCGTGAAACAGTTTTCGTCATTGTTTGCAACTCCCTTTTTTGCCCAATGAATAATTCAAACTCTAAACATTTTGATTTTAGAGTGCCACCACAGACTGCTACCTGTTCAAGGCATCGTTACCTTTGGATGGCGGGCAGTAATATGCCCGATAATTACAATAATAACATCAAAATATTATTTACAGGCACACCAGGCATGATTTTGCCTGTCTACAGTCACTGCTGCAATTACCACTCAAAATCTGAACATGACACCCCTTATAAATGTGCTTGCCAACACACAGAGATTTTCACTCTGTCTGCGTGTGGCTATTAGCACTGGTATTTGTGAATTAGACTAGTTTTGCAGTTGGGTCCATTTGCATAGAAATTTTGCTCCAAGTGTATGCATATTATTTGATCTGACTATGTGCAAATAGTACTGGAGTAGACGCTGTTTGCTCAGCAGTGTGCTAAGATGTTCATTTTACCTTTTTTGCATGCACTGAGAATTACCTGGTTTCTTTTTCACTTCTTGAGTGGCCACAAAAGCCACATGATCCTTTTTGTTAATTCAATCCTGAGTAATTTATATGGTGATTTGAATGAATTTATGGTGAAAAGGGGATCTTGGCAGTGCTTTGTTTTACTCATGCAACCCTGTTCACCATCCTATTAGTTGGAGCGCAAGTCTTTTGGATAAACTTAAACATCTACTGGCATTAAACAGCCTCCCTACCAGTAACTTGTCAGATCATTACTCCTGACAGCACCCAAGAAAGCCATTTCTCAGGTATTTAACAGTTTTTTTATGTTAAACACCTACTTTTGCATTTACTACAAAAACATCCATGAGGAAATATCCTTCATATTTTTAAGTTTCTTAAATGCATAATACTACCCTCTGTTTTCTCATTTATTCTGATTTATACATTTTTCTTTGACTTGGACATTATAAAAATGTAATGGCACCAGTTCTCTCCAGCTTTATCCGAATTCCATTGAGTGGCCCAGAGGGGGAGCTACAATTACAGAGCTACCAAGCAGACACCATTAGAGGGGAAAAACTAAATGTATCAGTCACAGTGGATTTATTAAGTTTACATGGGACTTTTACAGACTAAATATCCTCCACACTGAGGGCTTTTTGAAATGCAAAACTTTCATCCTTTTGGGTAAGACTTTAGTGCACAAATTAGAGGCATGCTTTGTCTAAATGTTTGTCTGTTTGCTCTCTGGATACAACATAATTAAATGTTTGTGTACTGCAAGAGGTCAACTTAAATGAGCAGATATTCTGTCCACACTGCTGCTCTTTTGATCGTTTCCTACTGACAGTGCATAGTACATACATGTGTCCATTTTTTCTCTCTCACCCCATCTTTCACCGGTCTTTACAAAGCTCTCTCTCTCATGTCTTGGAGGGGTGTCCACTCAACCATCCTTTACATATTGACGGCTGTACCTCACCCCTGCCCAGGGTGTGGTGCCCACACACCGTGCCAGTATTAGGGTTAGACGGGAGGTCAGGCTCTAATTGGCAGGGCCCGTGGCTGGCACTCTGCGCCAGGCCCTTACCCTGTCAGTTAATTGGCACTGCGAGCGGCCAGCAGCAGGGCCGGGAGATGGCGGCGCTTCGATTGATGGATGGATACCAGTGTCAGGAAAGCTTCTTTCTGACAAGAGAGCTTGTACAGTCAATTTACTGCCTCTGCCTCAATGGGCGGTGTATGTATTTATGTATGTATTCTTCCTCATTTGTTCTAAACATTTTGGAGAGTAGACTAGAATTGTCTTATTGTGCTGCTTTTTTTAACCTTTTGTGTGAGCAATGAATGCATTTGTCTCATGAAAACAGAAACTAATTACCTAATAAAACTTGGAGTACATACTGTGCATAACTGAATATTTGGGATCTGTGCACTTCACAGCCAAACAAGACAAAAGATTAAAAAAAGTGTTTTAAGTCTTTAACTTTTTAGTTTCCTCTATGTTTTCTACCCCCTTATTAGTGACCACAACAACAGGTTGTTACATATGAATATAAAACAGTCATTACCACAAGAGACACTCATACCGCATCCTTATGATTGGTTTAAAAGTTAGCTCTGGGAGGATTTAACTCATTTAATCAGTTTTATGGAGTTTTCAGGGTGAGAGAGTAGTTAAGTATTTAACGTGACTGCTTATTTGTTGGTGCTTTTTGATGATGGTGTCTCTTGTGTGCCATGATGTTAAATTGTTTGGTTTCATTTGCTAAAATTTGACACCCAGTTGAGCCTTAGGATCAGTACTTCAGTTTATGAAACAGTTAGCAGTTTGCCATTTCTGTCATCAAGAAAGTCAGGAAAAACAAAATTACAGCAAGAAAATGGCAATAGGTAAAAAGGTGAATATCATTGTCCTTTTTTTTCTTCCCTTTTTTCACTTTTAAAAACTGTAATGCCAGCGCTAATGTAGCTGGGAATTTAATTGTCATGACCTCTTTGCAGCCTGTAGTATTATTGAGAATAGTTTTACAATGTTATCTTCCCATTCCTTACCCTCTCTTTCTTTTGGCCAAACTGAGAGTTAATTAGCTAGATATTCTGTGCAAAGTGCAAAGGTTACAAAACTGTGAGTTGAGTTGACTTTGACAAAGTATTGCATGCGTGTGTGGCTCAGTGCAGTAGATGTCGGATGTGTAATATGACAGGTATTTTCTTTTAAGCTCGTCCCTTTCCATTTTTTCCCTTGCTCTCTCTTTGTGTTTTCCCTCTTGGCTCTGACAGCAGAGCGGTATTAACGAGGTTCTATAGAAGTGAACTGTCGGCTCAGCTAATGGTGCTAGAGGTAGGGATTTTGATTGAACGATGGAAAGAACTTGCACATATGGAGGGAGTGGCGACGAGAGGGGAGTCGAGAAGGCCGTGAACTGCAGAAAATCTGGATGAGATGGAAAAGCAGTGAGAGAATGGAAAGGGGATAAATGGAGGTGGATAGAACAACTAGAGGAGAGAGAAAGAGATATTGATCCACAAAGCAGTTTCCAAAACAAGGTTACAAAGTCCAATTAGGAAACAGACCAATCCAAAACAGCTAAAACTGACTTAACTCTTAAAAAATTACATAAAAATGGATGGAACAAGGTGAAATCCCAAGATTAATTCATTCGTTGATGCGCTTTGACATGAAGTTGGAAAGTACCATCAAACTTATAAACCATATTTAACCTTTAAAATTAGCTATCAGTGATTTCTAACAGGAAGTATATATGGCATCAAGGAAAGGTGAAGAAGGCACATATTCAGCGAAAGAGGTTAGGGATTAGAGGTGACCCTGAGTCTGCTGACATGGGCTTGATGGACAGAAGCTGAGTGTGGCCCCCTCCCAGCTTCATCAGGCCCGGGAAGACCACCTGCTGCTGGGTGGAATGAATATGCATTAATACACAGCGTGCGCACGTGCACAGAGAAATGTACAGTATGCCCAAAGCCATAACCGCACAAGGAGTCAGTCACTTGCACATACATTAATGCGCAGATGAGTCTACTTGAAGATCGACATGTTGCAGGCACGCGTGCACAGACGGGTCAGGCACATGCTGCTTGAGCTGTCCATGTGGGCCAATGTCAGGAACACATCCTCAGGCTGTCCCCTTTTTCTCGCTGCATGTCTTCCTCTACTGTCTCCCTTTTCTAAATTCTTCTCACCTTCCTCCTCCTATAGGTTGTTCCACCTCTTTTCTCTCCTTCACCAACTCTCTCTCTTTCATTCACTTTGCTCCCTCGGGACATCTGTTGTCCAAAGACAATATGCCTCTCTCCACTCTCAGGTCATTCGCTGTGTCCTCTGCCGTCAAGTAAAAGAATTTTCCGCCATCAGCCCATGTGTCTGACTGAATGCGTACTAGCATTCTCCACACTTGTTTTCATCTGCCACCTCCTTTTCCCTGTATCCCATTACTCTCACTGTTTGTTGTTAAAGAGGGCTGTGGTCAGGAATTATAAATGAGTGGAGTTGTATGTCCAAACAGAAAGTGGATCTATAGCTAGTTCTAATATCCTCTAACTAAATTAGTCAATTCATCATTACAGTCTAGAAAAGGTTGTTCCAATGTTGTTGTAGTTGTTGTTGTTCTGTTTTTTCTTGGATTGGCCACCTTTTGCTTTAATGCACATCTGTATCTTTCTTCCTCTCTCTACATGTACCAGAGTATCTTCTCCCTTCCATTCAACCTCAGCCCCTTTGTCCCCATATTCCCATTGTTCTCTCTGCATGCCCCCGTTCCCATCTTGGCTGAGACTTCCTCCATACATGCCCCCCATGTCTTGGTAATGAACCCACAGCTCTTCATCTCTCCTTCGTCTTCCCCTGTGTGTTGGACATGACAGATGACTGGGGACCTCCAGAGCTTCGCTCCCCAGGGCTCTAGATAAAGGCAGCTCCAACCGCAAGATGATCAATCAATCAGTTTACTCCGCAGGCGCCTGATCAGCCAATTAATCAATCTCTGAGCCAGCAGATGTTGTTGCTGTCCCTCAGCGAAGGAGCTGGCAGTAGAGTGGTGGAGGTGGTGTCTCCAACAAAGGCTGAGGGGCTTGAAGTGTCTGGTAGTAGAAAGGAAAGTGATTTTTCATGTTTCTACCAGGATTTCAACCTCTGTGCGCTCACTAGTCCCATTTGTTTTCACTGGAGGATCTTTCTTTGTCTTTCTCATAGTATTCCCTGCTTTTCAATCTTTAGCCTGTCTTAAAGAAGCTGGTCCCATCGATCTTTGATTAGCTTATGATGACTATAAACCTTGCGTTTTAATTATTTTCCAAGATATAACTTTTAAACACCAACAGATTTGGAAGAAGTGTAAAAGAGATGTAAATGTGTGAGTGGGATGACACCCCTGTCTCAGCATCATTAAGGCCAGCTGGTTTAGATCAAGCCCTCTGTTGACCCCTGTTCACAGTCAATGAGCTACAGACTACACAAGGACACTTCATTTTAATGTGCCTTTAAACAGCCAGTGGTTAAGATACAGGCACAAACATTGAGACACCCACACTTACCACCTACAGCTCTTGGCCTTTTGGTCTCTGTCTTGAACCCTTGGTCCCTGTCCTGAGCGGGTCAGCCCTTTGACCCACCAGGTCGTTGTGTCATTACTCACTGTGCTAAGAGATCCCCAAGGGAGAGTAATTTTGTCTGCAGCCTGTGGCTTTGTTGTTTTTTCTGCCAGGATGCTCTACGGTTCAGTCATTTGTTTGTCAAAGATCAAGTCAAGTTACCAAAGTTTTCCAGATGTATACATGAGTGTCTTAGGTAAGGGTTAGATATTTGTGGTTGTGCAGGGATTTCATGTCTTTTACAATGAGCATTAAAAACTGATGTT
The DNA here is from genome assembly GCA_028564955.1 of Terapon puta. Lineage (NCBI taxonomy): Eukaryota > Metazoa > Chordata > Actinopteri > Centrarchiformes > Terapontidae > Terapon > Terapon puta. The sequence continues at coordinate 8,047,614 of JAOXYL010000002.1, forward strand.
TGTTTGATTCATGCTAGAATTAGAATAAGATGCAAATGAACAAAAGACTCAAAAGTAATGAACACAGACTTATAGGTAACTAATTCATGAGACAGTTTTGATGATCTGCCACATTACAACACTGTCATTTTGTATGCAGTCACCGGGTAGGCAGCATCTGCACACTGCAGTCGTTGCTGGCATATACACAAGTATGCTCTCAGAATTTCCACAGCGCAAATTTCACTAGTCACACCACATACCCTACAAGGAAAAATACAAAATAGGCTGTACAGGCTAAGTCGAGGCAAAAATAGGCTAATTCTTACAGCACAGTGGTCAGAAGGTAATTGCTTCAGTCAGAACCTCGTAGCCACAGCCAGCTTGTTCTCAGTGATTAATGATACCACTGCTCCTTTTGACTTTATTGTGACCATTCCCAGCCCCACTGACATAAATCCCCAAGAAGAGGTGGCCAGGATGCTCCAATATTATTTTGTGACAGGGCGGCTGTGCTGTCATGTTTATTTTGGCATCTTCTCGTGGCAACACATTGGAAATCATCTCTGGAGGGATCTCTACGGGAGGGATGAAAACCATTCTTTTTTTCGTGTTTTGACGGTGGTGGTGGAGAGTGCTGTCCAACATGTCGGTCCAAAATCCCCCAAAGGAGTCCAATGGGGCTGAGAGATGGTGATTGTTCAGGCCATAGCATGTGATTCAACGCATTTTCATGCTGACCAAACTATTCAGTGATCCCTCATGCTCTACGGATGGGGTATTGTTACCTTATAAGAGACCACACCAATTATGATAGAGATGTTCATCATAAGATAAAGGTGATCACTCAGAACAGGTTTTTATTGATTTGCAGTGACCCTTCTCACTAAGGAGACAACTGGACCCAAACCATGCCAGCAATTTGCCCCAGCAATGGCGTAACTGATACAACACATACACTCCCTTTAGCGGTTCAGCATTCAGGTTTTTCCTTTCATTTCTATGGTAACGTATATACTGTATACCTTTATGCAGCAATTAGCCAGTTGTGTTAAGTTGAAAAGGCAGACAGGACTTGAACTCCTCAAGTGTTTTTTTTTCATTTTTCCATTTAACTGCAGTCAGTTTTTGTGTTCTTTCAAGGAGAGACTGTCCAAAATACACGCAGTTATCTTCCTCTTTTTGATTTGGCACGACTCATCTTTCTTTGATGGCAGGCTTTTTGCACTGCCAAGTGTGGCTTTTCTGATCGGCTATAAACACTTTCGCCTTGAGACATAATAGAACAACCAGGTGTACGAACTACACACCTGGCTTTTACAAAACAGGACAGAAGCCAGTGTCTCACCTTGATAGCATTCACTAGATACAAGCTGATCTCCAGCTCATCGGCCCAACTTGAAAAACATTTAGTCATTGAACCATGTTGGAGGATCATTGGTAATAAAAGTCGCACTTTTCTCAGCCGTCAGTATCTGTGTGAGAAAGTGTAGTGACGGTGTGTTTGTCCTTTCAATGCTATCAGTCAAGGTTAAGCCCATTAACTGACCACACTTTATCTGACACGATTACATCGCCCATAACCCTACCACCTCCCGTGGAGACTAATAGCTAGCCTTGAACCTAAGTGTTATTGCTGCTCAGTAAAACCCCATGATGCTAATTAACCAGCCAAAGTAAATGGTGTCCAATGGAGTTTTACAGCCACTGCTACCAGGACTTATGTTTTATTAGTGACTCTAAGGGTAATGCATAATACTGCCAGTAAGGTCTGTGTTAGGTGATATCATTTTACACTCCATCACTTAGATTTGATCTGCCAGTGATAGCTTTTAAAGATAGAGTTGCAATGGTTTTACAGGCAGTTACAGGATGTGCCAAGATTTGTGGGAGGAACGTGAATCTGAAACTGTGTGTGTGAGTGTGTGTGTGCGCGCTTTGTATGTATACGTCTGTGGCTGTAAAAAAGTAAGAAACTGGTATATTTTTTTGTCAAACTCCCCTCTTAAATCTTCCCCTCTCTCCAAGCTTGATGTGACAGTTCTCCTAGCTACTGTCAAAAAACCCAATTCTCCCTCTGACTATTTTGTCATCCATATTCCATCCACACATTGACCTATCTCTCTCCCTCTCCCTTTCATCTTCTCTACCCCATGAACTTCCCCTCCCTTCCCTTCCATCCATCTCTAACCTCCCACATGCCACCTACACCTCTGTCGTGCCAATTAACACCAGAGCACGGTCACATTGTGCTGCCCTTTGACCCCCCTCCCTGCCTGTCGGAGCACACAGGACGCGAGGCCCGCGGCTTCAGTATTAGTTTGTCACAGGGCCCTGTCGCGCTGGTCTGTGATAGATGGGCCCTGGTGAACAGCTCTGACCCACCATGCTGCAGCACTCACTTGGATGGTGTGTGGGAGCATTGATTATGATGCTACCCGTGACAGGGGTGAATCAGGCCTGAGCTGATGGTGGCAGGGGAAGACAAAAGAGACCAAGGTTATGGATGAGGTGCTGTTAGTTAATGTGATGAGATTTGATTTGTGCTCTATCGATCATGGCATCTTGCAAGATTATTTTCATCTAGCGTGATTTATAAGCACGTTGTGGGCATACAGTGTAACAGTGAGTTGTTGTTACTATACGGGGGTCTCCATCAGTGAGGTGTGAAATGAAAAATGGAATATGTACTGAATTGCTAATAGCCATAATCAGATTTTTTTTTTATGCAATGAGATGTCATGGCCTAAATGTATGCTGTTGGCAGTAATAGTATTGTATACCTATCGTTAATGGAATTTTCCCAGAAGAAGTTTCACTTGTTTAACCCAATAGTTTGCATCTATGCGGTCAGGACTCCCCAAAGGGACTGCAATATATATGTCAGTCAGAATAAGATGATGAATGGGATAAGAGAGAATCAAAAACCTATTTCTTGTACACAAAACAATGTCTGTTTTTAATACTTGTATCATTAATAAATCAATATACTCTTTCTAAATTACTGGATAATTTTACCTTGTCTGGCCTCTAAAAGTTTTTCAATGAAAAAGTTTAAGAAAGGAAAATTACTCTGGTTAAACTAATCACAATTAATAGATTATAGATCATAAAGTCCAACCAAAAGAATTGGAAATTATGATGTGAATGCTTTATACTCTCATCCTAGAAACGTCTTTATTCTAACAGCATACATAGCCATTCACATGGATAAGTACATGTTCACACATGCTGTTGCCTCAAGCCTGCTGAGCTCTGCAGGCAGGAGTTATTTTTATATCAGTCCCTTGAAATGCTTTAAATGAAAAAAGTGAACAGAGAGAACACTTTAAGCAAAAAGAAAAAAAAAAAAAGCAGGTGTGTATGGAAGCAAATCAGTGGGAGAACAGGAGGTGGGTGGGGGGGCCTGACACAGCAAAATCCACCTGTTTTCATCCCTCATCCACCCTCCCCTCCCCTTCCTCTCCGCCCTCACTCCCAGCTCAAACTGCGGCAGTCTGCTAATTAAAAAACATGGCTGTCCTTAATTATTCAGCGACTGGCTAATTGATATTCACAGAGGCGTTCACCTCGCCTAAACGATCCGTTTAATCTGACCACCACGGTCTTGCTCTCAACCGCCTGTCACCCTCAGCCATTGTGCTACTGTACTTAATAGGAGACCAGGGGGAGACGGATACAGGGGACGTAAAAGTTTGCAGTTGATGTTAATGTGGTTTCCTGGGCTACAAATAGCAGTGAGTGGAGGGTATTGTTGGGTGTGTTTATACCGGGCTGGATTTTTAGTGAATTTGCCAAAATGAATTACATCATTCTCTGGCCTGGGAAAAAGTGTTGGTAAAAGAAGAGACCCGTGTTTCATCATGTGAGTGATGGCAGTCATTTTTCTCTTGTGCTAAGAAATCATTGTGATTTCAGAGCGGGAAAGTTGCAAGAGCTTCAGTCCCCCTCCCCCCCTTCTTTTTTTTTACTTAATTAGTCTCTTCTTTTCTGCACTTTGTGATCACTTCCTCTCTTTAACTTCTCTCTAAAGTTATAGAGACGCCGTTGGCCCAGACTCCATATCCCATCTAACATCCAGTTCGCTTTCTTGACACCCCCAATGATAAATCACCCTTTATTGTCCTCTTCCTCTCGATGTTTCTTATCTCTCTGTTCTTCCGCTCTCAAGTTCTTTTCCATTTTCTTGTCTAATGCTCCCCTTCTCATCCTCCCCCCACCACCCTTACCCCAGCTCTCCTCCTCCACCCGTGACCGCCTCTTCATTAGGGGAACAAAAGGTGTACGGGCAGTGGTGAAGTCTGTCCCATTGTTTGGCCTTTAGTATGATTAGATTATCTGTAAAGTCCGCTGAATGGGGTTAATCGGTCGGAAGTAATCCTGACATAATGTGTGTGTGTGTGTGTGTGTGTGTGTGT
>JAOXYL010000002.1:8052110-8062543 GCA_028564955.1 Terapon puta
TGAACACATGCACGGCCACATGTACGTGAGGACATATGCATAGGCCCACAAAAAAGTGAGCAAAAAAGGAAAATCCCTGGGTACACATTTCTGTCACCACCTCTCCTCTTTTAATGACCCCTTTAGTCTCGCCTTCAGCACACATTTATCTCTCCACCCGCTCTCTGTGGGTACAGCTGCTCCGGCTGGTGTGCACGCGTGTGTGTGTGTGTGTGTATATGTGCTGATGTGTGCGTTTCAGATCAGCGTCTGAGCCGTTGTTTGTGTCTCGGCGTCTGCGTGCCTCTTTTGTCTCCCCCACCCTTGCGACGCTAAAGTCTTTCCTCACCACCTTTCAGCATAACATTGAGTTTGGACACACTTGTGACAGTACACAACCCCCTGCCAGTCCCCTTCTCTGTGGATCCCTCCATCCTGCCATCAGTCTCCTCTCCTCCTCTTAAATTGAGCTGTTGGTGGAAGACAGTTTTTTGGCACCCCGGCCAACGTAATCTAGTCTCTCAAAAACTTTGCTAAATCTGTTCTAGAAGCCCTTGATTTCATGCTCGGAATCAATAATACATTTAAAGGTCATAATAGTACTACTTCTAGTGCACTTACAGCACTACTTTTTAAGGGTGTACTTCAAGGTGCATTTACCCAGCACTATCATTTAGGCTTATGTTCAACTTGATTTCATCGTGAAGCACAGGCAGCTTTAGCTTTTGTGTGACATTGACCATACAACAGCACCTCAGACTTGTCAGTGGACGCGATGGTTAATGTTAGGTTGTGCTGAGGGCAGCAGAGACGGCAGCATCTTGGTCACGGTGTAGCTCTACCGAGTGTTGTCAGGAATGTGAAAAAGTAGGGCTCTGGAGGGTTTTTTTTCCCTGTAAATCTGGATCTGGAGGTTTTATGGTGTGAGTGTATCTGTGTGTCTGCGCAGGTGTTTGGTAGGTTTCTGTCTTTATGTGTGGTGGGTAAGCTAGGAGCATCCCCTTGACTTTGAAACTTCCCCCACTCATCTCATGAGGGGACAGCCCCCTCGGTGACACTCCTCATAACAATGCATAGAGCATGCAGCTCTGCCTGCAGTGCACTGAGTAGCCAAGCACAGATGGTTATCAGTATAGTAGATATTGGATGGGGTAATGCAATTTCTTTTCTCCATACTTTGTTGTTTTTTTTTTTTTCTTATATTCACTCTCCGGCTCCGTCAACATCCTACAGTGCTTCAAGGCTTCTCCACACAGCTGCTTTCCATACTGTTGGACAGGCCTCTGCAGTATATAGATGGGTAGATGGAAGGATAGATACTTAACCACAGGAGTAAATTTGAATGTCACAGCAGCAGTAGGCAAACAAACCACTTAATACAAAGAAAAACGGCAAATCAAATGTCAAGCACAGGCACTAACATAAAAGTAAAAAAGCATGCCGATTTAAGCCTGTGCACCCTTAAAAGTGTGCAAACTGCAATAAAAATAAATTAGGTTATGAGTTAAAGAGATATTGCCCCGTGCCAGCTGTTACAGAAAGTCAAAGGTAATATGAAAAATTAAAATCGAATTGCGAAGTCCACCGGGGTCCACTGCTGGTCTAATCAGGTGGGGGCGTATCAGTTTTCTAAGGGACTCATGATGTGTGATGTTGAGGTCACTTGTCTTGAGTCATGTAGGACTGTTCTTCGGCACTGGGAAAAGGCATGACGTCTTCCACAACGTGGGGAACAGGTTGAAGATGTGCTGCAGGACTCCATGTAGCCACTCAGCACATGTACTATACATGCATTGTGTGTGTGTGTGTGTGTGTGTGTGTGTGTGTGTGTGTGTGTGTGTGTGTATGCCAGTGAGAGAGGAGATTGAGAGGATGAAGTGTGAGTATTCAAGCAGAACAGTATGGTAGCTAGTCACCCCTAGCCTCTGAATACTAAACCCTTCCAAATGTCACTTTGAAGAAGTTCATGGATGAATCATAGCCTCTTTACACTCTTTCTCTTTTTCTCTCTCTTGTTTTCTTCCAATGCTCGCCTTATGCAGGAGATAGGACGCAGGGTAAGTTTAGAAATCTTCACCTTCTCCAAGATTCTGCAGTTTTTTCCTCACTGTTTCTGCTTGACAGAGTCAAGGATTTCTTTTCCCCTCCAGGTTCTTTGACACGGTGCATTTTTCTTTCCACCAGGTATTTCAGCTGCTCCATATTTTGATGAGCCATTTTTTACAGCTCTCTTGCTCCAAATTCTGTATGGAATTATAGATGAGATGACAATTTCAGCTTGTTTCTGAAGACTTATTAACAGGAAGGAGCCGTAATGTAAAATGATTTTGCTTGGGTCCTAAATTTCACATACATTTATTTTTATAAATTTTCAATTATCAATTATTCAATTTTTAGAGTACCACAGATTTTTGACGTATTATGTCTAATAAAAAACTGGAATGCCAGATATGTCACAGCTACACCTGTCTGTAAATCCTGTTTTATCATTGTTGTCTTTCATACCCATCAGTACCAATAGGCTTTGATAAGAAAATAATGAGAAGCGATACCACAATTCAAAATTATGTGTTTGTGAAAAGATTTATACTTGTATTATGATTAAACAAAAAAAAGATTTTCATCTGTATTTGAGTCATTGGACCTCTTTCCCACTGTGAAGGTCCACTTTTTTTCCTCTCTCTGAGCTGATACATCCAGGTCTTATCTGTTCGGTATATCACCCTGAGAGTCAGCCGTACGTTTAGTGAAGGTCACAGTAAAGGGGAGGACAGTAGAGATTGGTAGGCTGGGTAAATATATATGCCAGACCATGGTGCTCGTTCGCACCGAGAACTGATGTTATCCTCTTTGCCTGATAGTGATGCGGCTCAAGATTGAACACAAGAGGACAAAGAAGCACATACAACACACGCCAAGGCATCATCGGTCTCACACAATCAGGCACACAGGTGTATTTTCTACACATTAAGTGAAATGTGTGCATTTTCTCATACATGTGATACCCATCTATAGCTCTTTATAGCTCTGGGTGTCTGCACATGCTGGCACGGCGCACACCTCTTAAAATATTATATGAACAAAATCAAAAAGTGTTTCACAGTCTGGTGTATAAATGCCAATAAAGAGAAGATCTATGTCTGTGTTGTGTTATGTGTCTCCTCTGTACACACTTGTCTGAATTCCCATAATGGGCTTCTCTCATGTGTACGTACACTTGCGTATGTGTGTGTTTTGTTTCTGAAAGCTTACGACGCTCCAGTGAGCACATAAGTAATGGTTTTCCCTTTCTTCTTTGTGTGTATGCCGCACGTGGTGCACGTGTGTGTGTTTAGGCCAAGCAGCTGGAGGCTAGAGAAGCAGACCTAAAGAAGCAGGATGCCTTCTACAGAGAGCAGGTGGCCCGGCTGGAGGAGAGGGTAAGAAACAGGTTGCACCACACACGACTTGTGTTTTTTCCCTCAGATATCTCAAGTGGTAAATCAGCAATGTGTCTCCTGGAGTGTGATATTGGGAATGCAAATATCAACACATTTTTAAAAAGCGGAAACTGACTGATAACACAGACTCTGCCCCGCATGTATAATCCACATACTTTACCATGAGTAGAGTTCTACATACTGCACATGGGTATTTAACTATAAAGTCATGCAAGTTAGTCCATTGCATTCTTCTGTGGACTTGCTTTCAACAAAACTGCTTGAAATGTTTTGTTTTTATGTTGCCTAAATGAAACAACACAAAGAACCCCAGGGTTTTGCTCTACACACAACTACAAGAGTGATATAAAAGAGATAAATAACAGAATAAAATCAATCTCAGCCAAAGTGCAGCTGACCAGAACATCCAAAGGTGGAGGATGCAATGTCCAAAGGGCAAGCCAAAATATAACTTTCCATCTTACAAGAGAAGACAAAGTAAAAACTAAATGCTGCATTATGCAGTCACCGGGCCAGATGACATCATTACTATTCTCAGGAACATACATCACGCAGTGCAGCTCTGGTTTTTGCCTGGGGAAAAGTTTCCATAACATACCTCTATTAATGTATAATGCAGTCATCGACACACAGCAGCGCATACCAAAACAGCACACACAGATTCTTGCACACAATTCAGCCAACATATGCGGCGGCCTTGGTCTCCGCTGGGCTCAGCCAAAGTACAGCCACATTTATTCTTTTTCTTCATCCCTCTGCCCCACTGTTTTTGTTATCATCCTTCAACTTAAACTCTGCATGCTTTCCCCAGTGTGATGTGCATCACTCTCCCTCTCTCATGTTCTCTGCCGCTCCGTAATTGTCTTGCTGCTGCTCTTTTGCTCTCTGGCTCTCTTTTTTTTTTCCCCTTTAATTTCCACCCTCCATTTCTCCGCCTGAAGGATAAAGGGTTACATCTCATTCATCCCTGTGTGTGTCCTCCTGTCCCTGAAAATGACACTATCCCGATGTTCCTTGTCAAACCAGTGTCCTATGGAGGGGGACGAGGGTCAGCTGCCGTGCTTAGCCCACTTCAAATGGCAGCTCCATGCTGGTCCCAGTGAGAGATGCCTGCGAGGCAGGAAACCAGGGTCAAATGCCCTGTTAAAGTGTGTTAAAAAGGACGCCTTCATGCTGCTCTCAAATCATAAGTGTATCTTAGGAAGGATACAATGCCCTATTTAATGTGCTTAAAATGATGCCTTCATACTGGGAAGGAGTTTTCCCCCCTTTGGAGGGTGCAAAAAGTCAAATGCCCTCTATGGTGGAAGCAAAATCGAAATTTCACACCATGGTGAAACCAAATATTCATTGTGGATGAGGCACTCTTATCCTTAGGAGAATAAGACTGCTTGGGAATTCTTAAGAATCTCACATGGATACAAGAATGGCAAAATGATTCTCCATGTGTTTATCCAGTTGACTCAAATGTGTTATCTTGATCAAGAGATGGTGTCTTATCTTGTTTACACGTACTTGGCATGTGCACACATCATGGTTGCACATTTGCACACAATTGTTTTCAGCATTCCTTTCGTTTTAGCCATTTTCTTAAAACAAGTGGCACAATTGAAATAATTCATTGTTGTGATAGCCATGCTCGTTTAATAGTTTTAGTGTGGATTTGTTAGTTCCCATTACAGACAAAACATTTCTCCCTTTGGGTCAATAAAGCTCACAAACCCTCCTTCCTTCACTGAGGATGAATATTCGAGCCACACCAGTGGGTATTGAGTGGCGCTCGACTTTTGTCAGTAATTGGAAGTGCATTGGTCTGTACAGGTTTGGTCAGGTAGCGGAGAGGACACTGACATCAGGGGGAAGATGTGAATTGATTGACGTCGACGGTGGACTGATTAATTGATTTGCAAAGAAAACGATGACTTATCACCAACTTTCATCAGCAGCTTGATGGTGCCAAAAAACCTGAAGAGTTTGAAAGGATATGATGCGTAGGCGTGCATCATACTCTCCCGTTGCACCTCACAGATCCAGTCGTACAGCTGAGCCTCTCCCTTTCATTTCGTCCCCTGCTTGCATTATTACATCTCTCTATTGTGTAGCTCTGCTGCATCGCCCTGTACAGGAGCAAATGTGGGTACTGATGGTAGAAGTGATGCGTCCCAACTAACAGAGGCATTATCGACTTCAGGCACTGGCCATCCATCAGACATGTTGCCCTCTGGTCAATATTCCTTAGATCAAAGTGTCAACAAATCACCTTCACACCTCGGAGAGAGACAAGATTGAGAGAGAGGGAGAGAAAGGGAGAGAGGGAGGTGGACGGACGGCTTGCAAAGAGATACTGTGTTGAAGAAAGAGACTAAAGGTAAAAAGGAGAAACTCAACATTGAAGGCGAGAAAAGACCAGATAGAAAAAAGACTGGACAGATGGAGACACTTTGGAATTAAAGAGATTCTCCCTGAGAAGGTATCACAAGAAATTATGATAAAGTGACATTTATGAGTGAGTGATGGAGGATAAGAACAAGAGAAAGACGAAAGTAAAAAAAAGAAACTGAATAGTGTAAAAAGATAAAATGTCACTGAGTGATAAAGAACAAGAGAGTACGGTAGAGAAAAGGTTGAAAGAGCACTACATCACTGAAGAGTAAAAAAAAAAAATACAAGGAGAGTGTGAGAAACAGAGAATGTGAGATGCAGGAAGGAACTGTGGGTCCCTTTACTGATTCATTCGCAGAAATGAAAAATAAATTAATTCTTACATTTCCAAAGCACTTTGTCCCCAAAATCTGCACACAAACGCCACCATTTCAATTTGGAAATTCCGGCAGGATTTGTGGCCTGTGGAGACGAAACCCAACAGAAGCAGCAAAGCGTGTGTGCGTTTCGTGTGCTGGTGTGTGTGTGTGATCCTGGTGTGTAACCGAGGATCAATTGTGGGCATATTGCATGTTGTCTTACTGCGCAGCAAACGGCTTGGGACTCCATAGGGGGTGCCGTTTGTTTGGATTGTGTTAATAACGCTCCTTTTTCTCGTTCTGGCCGCAGTGCCCCGTTTGGCACACGGTCCGGCCTCCCTTCTCTCCCCTGGCTCCCCCCACCCCGTGCCCCTCCCCGAAGCACACGCCCGGCTGCCTCCCAAACAAAATCATTTTTGGCACGTTCTGCGACTGTGTGCACACCGCAGCTCCCGTTTGGTTAATAGCAGACCACTCCAGATGAAGGAGCTCAGTGCAAACAGACAATATGGAGACCAAATTTACAGGGAGATCCAAATATGTGCCAAACAAAGACAAGCAGTTATGAACAAAACGCAGCCTAAATGATTTAAGTAAACTCATTCAAGGAAGAAAAGTAAAAAAAAAAAAAAAAAAGAATATGGCCACAGATCATTCACATGGGTTTAGTTCCCCTAACCAGTCTGCCCCCATCATAAATCTCAAAATCAAATGATGTGCTCCGTTTCGGTCGCAAACCCTCCGATTTAATTGCATTTTGGGGTATACTGCTAGTGTAATATTATCTCCCATCGCGCCCCCCTCAATCTGCCCTCGCTTTACCTCAGGATTCCCCCAGCATCTCTCACACCAGCAGAAAGAGGCGCCAAAACAGAGAGAGAGAGAAAGAGAGAGAGAGAGAGAGAGAGAGAGAATATAAGTCTGATATATATTACACGTCTGTTCCAATCCAACATGGCCATTCATCAGAGGGGCTTCCAGTGACAGGCCATCACCAGGCTCCCAGGCAGCTCAGCCTGCTGCCTCTGCTGCTGCCGCTCATTGGGGCCACAGCTACCAAATAGCCCCTGAAAACAATATCTATATATTTATTACATTTTCACTCAATACCTGCCCTGCTGTAAAACAATCTCATATTTAACAATCAACTGGCCCATGTTTTTTTTCCCCCCTCCACCGTGTATCTTCCCAGCCCTCCCTCCTCGCCACATCTGTCTCTCTATATCTCTCCTTTTTCTGTTCTTTTTTTTTTTGAGTGCTGTTTTTTTTCCCCTTCATGCCTCAATTTCATGTATTTTCAGAAGGGATTTTTCTTCTATTTTTTTTTTCTATCTCTCTTTTCGCCTTGTATATCGATGAAATTGGATTTTTCTGCTCTCCCATGGAGGACAATCACTGCAGCAATTGCCATCTCATAGCAAAGTTCCACAGCACTGTGAAAGGAAGAAATACAGAGGAAGGAGCATTAAAAAAACAGTAATAGCTTCTATCTCTCTATCTCTGTCTCAGACTTGCCATCTTCATCTCTGCCTCAGTCTGTTATTTCGTCATACCTCTCCCCTCAGTCTTCTGCCCTCTGAGCTAAAATTTAGTTCATTTTGCATGGGTGTATGTTTAAAAAATTGACATTTAAAATTCCGTGTTTCTTTCTTTTTTTTCTTTTCTTTTCTTGTTTGTCTCATCGCTTGTATTGTAGCTGCAAAGATGTTTCAGAATTTCTCTTTCACCACGAAGCGATCAATGTAGTCTGCTCCGGCTCTTCTTCTTGTATAACAGGAGACGCAGTAATCCGGAGTGAAGACATGACAGTGCGCTGCAGTGTTGAATTATTGTGTCTGAGACTGTTTGCTGTTATGGGCGCGTGATGGGGATTCGCAGGGATTTAATGCGAAGTCTTTTCAGGGAATGGCGCTTTCGCGACAACAGAGTGCGACATTCATTTACGTTGAAAAAAGGAATAAATAAATCGGCTTCACATGCTGGAGGTACAACTTTTAAATTCTCTGTTTTTTTTATGGAGCTCACTGTAAAGTCAGAGATTTTCTATGCAAGTATTGCTAAGTTTCTAGGCCAGAGTTATTTGTATCAGATTTGAATTTGACCGCACAGACATTGTAAGCCGTAAGCGACCAGGGATGGATGCACTGACTTTGTGTGTAGGAGTGTGCGTTTTTGCAAAGCTCAATCTCTGACTGATCTCAGAACTCACCAGAAACTCATTCTCTCTCTGGTATTTTCATCCAGTCTCTCTCTTTTTCTTCTCCTCTCTCGTATGTTTATGAAGCAGAATCGCAAAACCCCGGGATGAGTTCCTTTTAAGAGTCTGACACGTTCACGGAAAAGATGGACAGCTCTGATGGTCTTTTATCTGTGCGTCTTCACCCGAGGACGTTGTGTAGCCCCCCCAAGACAAATCTCAAAATGCTTAGTCAATTCTGTGTATGCAGAAAAGGCTCCGGTCTTTTTTTTTTTTTTTTTTTTTGTTCTCCTTATGAGCAAGTTGCACTGAGTCGCACAGCAGTAGTCTAATTTTCTCTAACTCTGCAGATGCGTAATGTCGGCCGTGGTGGGGTTTCTCCCCATTCCGGCCCTCCTGCTCAGCAGCAGATAAGAAAAAGAAGCCATCAGTACAGGGAGTTATTTGTTTTATTCATTAAAAATGGAGCCTTTTTCTCTTAATTGAGCCTGAGCCTGAGTTGGGGTGCAGCTTCTATCTTCTCCATATCGCTGCTGTGCATTAGCAGTAATGACTTAATTTATCTATGACACCCCCCACCAGTATTTTGTTTGGAGCTAGTGGAAAGCAAATAGAGTAAATAGGATGAAAATGAAAAGAAATCCCGTTTTAAAGGTAGATCCTTGACTGCACATGGGGTATAAACAGTGCCTGGTTCTTGCAGCTACCTAATTCTGCTCATTCATTGACAAAGAATCGCACAACAGCCGTAAAAAAAAAACAATTCTGTGAGACTTGAAACAACGTGGTGTTTTGCAGCTCCTATAAAGATTTTATTGTGGTCCAGGGAGGAATGTTTTTAACCAAACCAAGTGTAGTCTCTCTTCTCTGAGCTAAGAAAAGGTCAGGGCTACTCTCTAAATCAGTTGGGGCAACAGTAGGAAATCACAATTTGAGACCACTCAGTAATCACACAAATTATACTCTTCTCTGTCTGGTGGTGAGCGAGTGAGTGACTGAGTGGTTTTTTTTTCCTTTTTTTGTGTTCCTCTGTTTATATCTATCCACCAGGGTTTGTGTAGACGCTTTTGGCAGCATGTCCACAAGAGCACCCGTGCTGTGCGTGTTTGTACCTTGTGCATGAAGGTGTCAGCGCCAATCCACGTGCATTGTTTGTGCGTGTGTACGTGTATCGCAAGCGCTCCTGCAATCATTGTCACACATGGCCTTTTGTCCTCCCAGGTGGATTAGTGCGCTGATTAGTGCCAGCGCTGCCATTTAGGCAGGTATTATTACCTTATACTTAGTATTCTAGACAGAGACCCAATCCAGCTCTTTCGGACTCTCTCTTTTTCTTCCAATGGCTCAATCTGGGCACCCAGGAGAAGTCTTATTCTCGCCTCTTTAGCAGCCCCAAAAATCTCTTTTTAGTCTTTTTATCTGTGAATAAGCTTCTCTTTTAAATCCTTTTACTTAACTCTTGACAGTTTCTTTGTCTACTCTGAAAACCACTTGATTCAAGGCCAAGAGGGCACAGATTCAGCATGAGCTTACAAGTTAACTCTTAAACTTACACACATCTCTTTTCATGATTATTTATTGTGTTTTGCATGCAAACTGGTGCCTGCCTGAGGGACAGCATCAGTGGGTCGATAAAATATTCAGATCCTTTTATTTTTTTTTGTGTGTGTGTGTATGTATCTATGTATGTATGTACATATGTATCTATATATGTGTATAGATAGATAGATAGATGGATAGATGGATAGATAGATGGATAGATAGATAGGATGGATAGATAGAGAGATAGATAGAGAGATAGATAGAGAGATAGATATAGAGGAGTTCATGACTTTACTCAAGAGACACAGACATAAATCATTTCCAATCAATTAAGTTTGACACATGGACTTGAGACACCTGACTTGAGAGTGATCAAAGAAAACTGAATACATTATGATTGATTCTGTTTAAAAGGTCTGAATGTATGTAAATATAGTAGGTCTTTTTTCACTTTAACACATATACTAAAGACACTATTTCTGGGTAAATACAACTGTTCATGTGTTGTTATGGAGATCTACCTGCATATTGATT
>JAOXYL010000002.1:8062643-8078780 GCA_028564955.1 Terapon puta
ACATATACTAAAGACACTATTTCTGGGTAAATACAACTGTTCATGTGTTGTTATGGAGATCTACCTGCATATTGATTGCTTTTGAATCATGTCTATATCACTAACGAATGTGGAAAAAGCGAAGTGCTGTGAATCCTTTCCAAGGCCTCACTGTCCATCCAAATGAAAAGGACTCAAATCTGTAGCAGACCTTTTGTCAGCGTTGTCATGTCCCATCTTCTTTTAGCTCTGCAACACATGACTATTGATCTTTTCAGCAGCGCAGTTCATTCCTATTGATCTTTTCTGAACTATGATGAATGTCTTCCCTAGTGGGAGGTTAAGTTAGGGCAGATGGGACCAAGATGCTTACATTTGTCACATTTCTAGTGTGTCTGTAATTTATGCAAGACGATTTGAAGCCTTTGGTTTCCAGTGAATGTAATGGTGATGGGTTTGCTGGCTTTTTCCACTATAGATTCTCTCCCAGAGATTATTGTCTCATGCAGCTTAAAGATAAAGTTCCTTTCATTATTGCTGAAAAACTCCTCCAGGTCCGACTTACAACACAAGCTTGCTCTGCACCAAATTCAAAGCTATTTTTTTCTTCTGAAAGACAGATATTTCTTTGTATGTGTGTGTGTGTGTGTGAACTGTGTGAAGGTCTGCTCAAGATTCTGGATAATTACAGTCTGAGAGATCTTTAACCCTGCACTGTATGACACAGCACTGATTGTGAAGCTCAACATTAAGACAGCAGGTAATGATGTGTGGAGAAAATACAGTTATACTTTCATGAACTATGCTTTTTCTTTTAGTGAAAGTACTGGTTTAAGTATTAGTGTCATTAAAGTGGAGCCCCTCACAGGAAGACATTGGCAGCGACACACACTGTCTGATTTTGCCCCTGGATCAAACCTCATACGACTCTCAATCAAGCCATCCATCACACTTTATAACCTCTCACCATTTGATCATAAATGTGCATAACAGCTGCTGAGGGCTGACAAAACAGATCTTCCTCGAGTAGTATAAATGGCGTAGGAGCTAGGTTATATGGCCGTGTTTGAGGAGGTAATACAGGTTGAGGGGTCCTGGTATGGGTTCATTTGCTATGGGTCACCGGGGGATTATGATTGGTGGTCTGTGCGCTGTTGACTAGCGACCCTCTGACCTTACAGGATTGCTGCCTGTTATTACAGCAGTCGTTTGCGAGAGGATAAGCGCGAACGCACACATAAACGCACAAATACCTGTAATGCACACGGTCGGCCGTAGAGCCAAGCACGCATGGTGCACAACCACACACACATACTCACAAAAATAACAATATAGAGGCTAGTATTTTTCATTGTTGCAGACTTAATGCCCACTTACAACCCACAAATCAGGTTAACAAATCACAACCTTGCCTTTCAAATCACAAAGTTCGCGTCCATGGTGTGGACAATAAGCTGAAATGGTAATTTAATATCCCTTAATATCCCTCTCCATAAAGTTTTAATAGAGTTTGAGTGGTGGCAGATGAAGCTGCGCTTTGTAGGTTCAGCTGCATCGTAGGAAGGACTGTATCAGATTTGGACTGCTAAGGAGCGTCACTTTGCTGAAATGCTTCCTTTACTCCTAAATAGTTTCAACCTGGAAGCAGGGAAGATGTGAATCAATTAGATGGACTTCTTTATATAAGAGATTGCAATCACATTTTCAGGCTTTTCCCTCACTCGCTGGCTTTTCTCTCCATCTCTCCGCAGAGTGCTCAGTTCTACAAGGTCACCACGGAGAACTACCATAAAGCTGCCGACCAAGTGAATGCCAAGTTCAAGTAAGTTTAGACACAGTCAATCCACAGTAGATCAAAGGCTTTGAGTTGCATTCAGTTTTTTTTAACCCGTTCTCTGCCTCCAAATGTCAAACTTTTTTATGGCTCTTGTTTCTTTTAAATTACCTTTCAAATGTACACTGTCTTAAAGTAGGCATTTATTTTATTTTCTTTGCAGGGTTTGTATGTAATGTCTAAAATTATGCATTCATTGAAGATTAAAAGTCAATGCAGACCAGCGAATACACTATTGAATTATGTCAGCCACATTCTTTCTGCGTCTTTCAATCAGAACCCCATTAGCGGATGTTGATGATGTGATTCGCTGATAAGCCTGATCGCATGTTGATGATTGCTGACTGGGCTTTCTTTTAATGTTCCCCCCGTTAGAAGAGCATCATTTCTTCTGCAGCCGGACCTGGGGGGCAAACGGGGTTATCAAATAATTTGTTGCGGTTATATAACACGGGTTTCGTTTCCCACATCAAGACACAAAATACAAGATAACCTTTGCGCTGCAGAGAGGAAGTCCGCGTTGGCTTTTAAATAGTTCTGACTCTTTTGCCCTCCCTGATATTGTAAACTATCAGCCACTGACCGTAAGATTTTTGGTATCTATTTTTATCAGAAGTGCATTGCATCACCATGAGTGTGCACAAGTCAAAGCCACACCTTGCAGTGAAAAGACTGGTTACGCCACTGAGGCTGTTAACAGTAGTGGTAATACTAAGCGTCCAAGCGGCCATGGATGCAGCACACATCCGACACATATATGAAACTCAAGAAGATGCAGAATCGCCCCCCATCCGTGTTCCATCTGTCTTCTTAATAGGAGGCCATTAGGCTCCATAGTAATGTAGGGAAAGTGGATGAGGAGCCTGCAGGAGGTGGGGCAGGAATGGGCCCTGGCTCTGAGCTCTGCTCCAGGGAGGCCCGGCTAATTGTGTTAGCTTGTCATTAGCCAGCGCTAACGCTGGGATCATTGTCTCCCTCAGAAATGTTGGAAACTGATTAGTCTAGGCCACCGGGGGTTTAACGCTAGACTCGTGGAAGCCGGAGCGGAGACTTCCCAAATTACATTAAAGGAGTTTTAAAAAAAAAAAATCCCCACTAGAATAACATTAGTGCCAAATGACAGCGCTAACTGCAAGCAAACGCGGGGCTAACCTGCAGGTAGTCATGTGACACGGGCCTTTGCATGAAAAGCAGCGATTGGCTGATCGGATTACATGAGGTGCATTAGCAGGGTTGCAACCAGGATCACATCTGTACAAAGGTAGAGACCAGGGGGGGGGTGTGTGTGCATGTATGTGCGCGCTAATGAAATGGCGGAAAGGTCTGGTGTTACAAGACAGGACCAGGGATGCATTGAGGGGATCAGAGCAGAGGGGTTAATTGGATTTAACAGGCCCATCCTTGTTTATGTGCGCTACTTCAGGCGTGATGGCGTACGTTTGCATGCACTCACATGACATCTTTTGTGAATGTAATGTGTGCGTCTGTCTCCTGAGCATGCTCCCTCTGTCTCTCTCCCTCTGTCTCTCTCTCATGACGGAGATAAGATGCTATCTGTGGCCCCTGTTGAATAATAACAGGAAATATTTTTTTTTGTCCCACGCTGGCTTTTGATTTCCCCAAAGTTCGAAATTTCCCCCAGAGATTAAAAAAAAAAAGAAAGAGCGAGAGGGAGAGAAAAGCCAGGGTCTTATCCCTACTTGATAGAATTAACATTTGATATGTTAATGTGAGGATGTTATAAAGTGTGGGAGATGACATCTTTCTTATTAGAATGTCTTCATTTCCCCCCGCTAGCTCATGTCAGTGCCACTGTGAAGAGAGCGAGAGTACTCAAGGGATTGATTAGTGTTAGGGCTGATATTAGGCTACGCTTTATTATAGCAAAGGAGAGAGATGTGCGGGACCAGAGGAGGCCGTCTGTCAAGGGTTATAACATCTGTGCGTGCTTTCGGAAGTTTTAATTAGGCCTGTTGGTCGGTACGTGACGTCAATCAGCCGAGACTTAGTGGGATTTTCATAGAAGTAGATGAGCCTGTCCTTTCGGTCTGTCTGGGACGAGATAGTACCAGGTCTCGAGAGTGGATGTGCGCCATAGCTATAATGCAGTGCCTGTTCTCATGCATGTTCATTTGGTTGATGCCTTGTAATAGTCAACGTGGGAAATAATTACTCTGATTTTAATCTGGACGAGACATTCTTGGTAGCAAAAGTCGATTCGGTGGAATTACACTGAGATGAAAATTTCACTTGCATGTCACCCTCTTGAATGAATCTCTCTAGTATCTGTAATAGTCTTGTCTTTTTGGATGAATTTAGATTCATTAAAGTGTGTGAAATACACAAATTAACGTGCAGACTCCAAATAGGTGGTACAAATAGGCTTCAGCAAGTAGCCAGTGGGAATGTGTGTCATTCATTGCGGTGGTACAGTGTGGTCATTTTCCTCCTCTATGTCAAAAGAAATGAATTAAAGTGTGAGAGGTACGCACTCAGGGGAGGGAAGGGCGTGTGTGTGCAAGCATGTGTTTGTGTGTGCGCAATATGTTTGCGTTCTACGTGTGCGTTACAGCTGTTCCCCGCTGCACTCCCGCAGTATTCCCGCCAGAGTTTTCTGAGAATGATGGAGCTCTCCCAACCGGAACGCTACTGCATCATTGTGACCCCATTACCTCCACAACACACACACAAACACATGTATACGACGAGACACACACCATATCTGTACGCTTTCTCACAGCTGTAATATTCTACATAAAGTCAGACTAATATGAGAAAGAAACCTACCGACCTAGCTAAAAAGTTTCTTCTTTTTTTTGTTTTTAAACTGATAAACTAAGCATTGATATTTATTGTTTCCCCACGTCATTATAAACACACAAGCAATATTATCCAAGATGAGTGTAAAGTTGTTAAATTTGTAAAAAGGCCACTCTAGTATCTAGTCACTATGAATCATGAACTGTAGGGTATCAACCTGCGGTCGAAGGCATAGACAAAAACATTTGGTGCACAGTTATCCACATATGTGTAAATATACACAACGAGTAGGAGATAATGTAATAAGACAGTATGTTAGATACACGTAGGACCGAAGCTTTTATTCACTTTCCTGGTGACACTGGCTGTAGATAAGGGTTCCCAGTTGCCTGTAGAAAGGAGGCTATCTCTGCCTGCACCTGATTTATATCCCGCCACGTTCACCGCGAGTTGTTTATCCAAGGCTGATGCATTGTCACACTGTCCAGCACTGAAAGTGTGACCTTTACTGCGCCACATGTATGTAAGAGCGCATATGTGAGTGCCCTATTGTATGTGACGACGAATGAATTTGAGTGTGCCCGCATATACGCATGTGTATGTGGATATCTGCTTCATTGTGTGTGTATGTGTGTGTACTTGCAGTGTCCTGGCTGGCTGCAGTGACCCAGTGGGGCTTTAGTTTTAAATGCAAGCTGACAGGCATGGAGGAAAAATGATAGATGTGAGATTATGCGAGAAGATGGAATGGGGAATGAAAGAACGGTGGCGTAGTCCTAAGCCTCCTGTCAGTGCTAACCTTTGGTGTGGCTTTGGGCACTCTTTGTTAAAGCCGGTCACACTGTGTTTGTCCAGGGTCCCTGCAGAATTGGGCTGGGACAAGGGGGTGCCTAGTGTTGGCGAATGGTCGGGTCTGACAAGGCTGTGTGATGCTGAAGGATTGAGACCATGATCTCTTATGTCTCCATCTCCCCTTTCCTCTGGTCCAAAAACTTAGATTCCTCTAAGCTTTCAGCGCCGATGCTGACATTTGTGATAAGATCAGAGGAGGCGACGTATTTTCACGCTTTTGTGCTTGTGTGTTGTGTTTGAGGCTGCATGCGTGTGTCGAAACCAAGCATTTTTGGTGTGCTCCCTTGTACATTCGGCCATAGAGAATAAAATCTCATTTTAGTCTGTCACTTCACTGTCACTCCTCTCCTCCCTCAGGCTACACACTCACTTGCTTTGTCTGTTGTTTATTTTTTTTGGCTCTTTTGAATAAATCTTTTTTTAATTTAATCCAGTCGACAATAACAGCAGCCGCAGTCCCTGCTTCGTCTCTCCGCGCACACGCGCAAAGGTAGAATGAGGAGGCGTGGAGCAAAACTTGTTGAATGTAAATGGCTCGTTGTTGCGCTGCATCGGTCAAGAGCCCACCCCTGACAGTCTGTCATCCCTCTTTCAGCCACTTATTACCATAAACATTTCGCAGGAGACAACTTAAAGAACCCCTCGCCTGCTTTATTTTTGTTTCAACATTAGTACAGCAAAGCAGCAGCAGTAAACACAACTTTACCAGCAAACACCTTCGTAATTAAGTTGCTGCTTGCCAATAGTGTCACTTAACTTTAAGAGTTTTTTACAAACCGTTGCTTCTTGTCATGAAAGTTGTGGACAACATGTGGAGAATGCTGCACAGCCAAATGCAATCCAACACGTAGCCCTGCAGCGAAGCATTGCAGGACTATTGCGTTGTAGGTTTGTTTTATCTTTCACATAACTGAAGAGGATAAATAGGCTGGAGAGAATCCAGCACAATCCACCCTGCTGCTACAAAATGTAAATAAGGTGTGCAGGCAGGTGGAGGCTTTCCATTTTCTTGGCAGTGCTCCTGTTTATTTAAGGGAATAATACTGATGTCCCGAAATGAATGAAGTAATGATTTATTGATGTTTAATTGTGCCAAGCGGCAATTTTAATTACTAAAAATGACAGGAATTAATTTGGCGGGGAAGTTATTGCGAAGTACTTCAGCCGCAGTCGTGGAGGTGGTTTTCTCTGGAGGTTGTCGCCGGCGGGGCAGGAAAGACGGAGCGGCGCTTTGACCCCTCTGTCAGGTGAGGGCGAACCACAATCCCGTAGCTAGGCAACCCCAGGGGCGCAAGAACAAGATGGTGGTCAGCTGAAGAGACGGAAGTCAATAACTGCTTTAAAAGCTCTTCTTTCGGCCTTAAGAGCATCGCCGTGGCTGGCTGTAAAAAGCACACGCAATTCCAGGGACCTGCGTGGGCGCACACATGGACACACAATGCACGTACACACCTTTTAGTGGCTGATTTAGTGACTCCGCTGTATTGGAAATGGTCTGGAAACCCACTCACAGCTTTTATTGCTTTTCTTTTTTATTTGTTTTTTTTTTCTTTTTATATAGTGAACATCACAATAATGTGAGTGATGGAGTCGGAAAGAACTGACATGTTGCATTTTTTAGATGCAGAGAAATGTATATTCATACATTTTTACTGGTCTTTATTTACCAAACGCTGCCACTCACCATTTTGGAAGAAGCTCGTCATGTCAAGGTGTCTCAGATATCAGGGACTGTCTGTTAGCTGCGTGTTTCAATGTACGTGCTTATGAAATCTTCCTCTTCTGCTCGAGACCAGACACCGCTCCCCTTGTAAGTGTGTGTATAAAGAGGGGTCATAAAGGACGCATACTCCCTTTTTCTTTTTCCTCTCATCCATTCATCCTTCTTTGTCTCCCTCACTGCTCACTTAGGAACAGTGTTTTCTGTCTTAATTTAAATCTCTCTCACTCACTCCCTCTTTGTTATCGTCTGCCTTTACCCCCCTCCTCCCTCACTTATACGTTCTCTCTCTCTCTTTATTCTTTGTCGGTCTTTTATCCCTGACGCTACTTGACTCAGTCCCTCCCTCTCTCTCTCTTTCTCTCTCTCTCTCATTCAATCTCTTAACCATGCTGATGGATTTCACTGCGGGGGGTCACTCAGGTCTGCTTTTAAAAAGCAGCGTGAGCGAAATGTGTGTCATTTTTCTCCTTAACTGGATCATTTGTATTTATTTACCTCCCTCGGTACTGACGCCTGCCTTAACTAGAGAGAACATGAGGGCTTTTTAAGGGGGAACCGGCACCCACCCCTTAACCCTATTAACCCCTAAGTGGACCCAAATGATGATAAATAGAGAATGTGGTGATTGGGAACTCAATCTGGTGGCAAGTGAAGGCAATCCATACTGTCAATGGTGCTACAGTACATGTTGCTTGTGCATGTGTGTGTTTTTCATGCATGAAAGCAAGAATTAGAGATCTAGGAGATAAATGCTAGAAATGTGTGACATGTGTGAAATCTAACTAAATCAGGCCATAAAGCGGCTTCTACGTTTTCCTGGTCAAGTGCTTTTAATCATAATAGAATGATAAGTCCATTAGTAAAGTCGTATGATGGCAAACCAAATGGCCTCTTCTGGGATAGGGTTGCTTGGCAAAACAAAAACACCTTTTTACAGACAGAACAATCAGCAGCTGTGTTATTTAGTTATGATATTCATCAGGAACATTTTGGTAGTTTATTAAGAAAACTGTAACGTTAATAAGGAAAAAGATAATAAGGGAAAAAAACACGTTATTGTATTGTCTTGGCAGCGGTATTATATGCAAGTGTTTTAGAGGAAGAAAGCAGTGCTGTTAAAGCAGTTGGAATGAAAACTTTTACAACAATGATCTTGCTCCAGGTTGTGCGATCAATAATTCTTTTTGCAGGGGACGGTTTAACGCTAACCAGTATTGGAATGGACAATGTCTGTATGTCTTTACTGCCGCGTGTCCCTTTTGGGCGTGTGTGTATGCACGTGTGTCTGCGTCTTCACACCTTGGTTTTCGCTCAGAGTTGTAACGTCTTTCAAATTATGACAGATGGACGTACACGTTTCCAGATGTGCCTCACACTTTGTTCAACTACTGAGGCATGTTGTGTCCTTAACGGAGATCTATGAATGCCATTTTAGTGCACGACTCCACACTGTTAAAGCAGATGGTAGTCATGGTCAATATATGTTGGTTTGAAAAATGCACTGACGGCGTACCTACCTCAGTCTATTGGCATAACGCATGCATATTGTATGAAAAGTCCAACATCGATCTCAATACATCCCCCCAGCTCACAGTCGATACGTTCTTTGAAGAATGTGGCCGTGCCCATAAACCTATTGGAATATGTCCCCTTTCGTGGAAATGTGCTGACTTGTGCAGCGGGAGGCTTGAAAGAAGGGATTGTATTAAATGATATAAGGACACCTTGAGGAGGGAGGGAGACAGGCAGCGAGAGGGAGTGGTAATGTGTTCTGCTTTATTACATGTTAAATGGGACACATTCACCCTCTCATATCATCTTCCGCCCCTCCTCTCAACCTCGTTTTTTTTTTTTTTTTCCGTTTGTTCTCTCCTGAAGGTAAAACTTTACAAAGGAAGCACGCCGAGAGCTTCAGGAGTGTTCGGCGGAGGGTCTTCCTCCGCTTCCCCTACATCTCTCCTCTCCACTCTACTTCCTCCGCAGACACCCCTCTTCTTCACTTCTTTTCTCTTTTTTTCCTCCTGCTCTCTATCTCACGTTGTCCTTCTCTATCTACAGCGTCTCTTCTCAACGGCGTGTCCTCCTCCTCCCTTTTTCGTATCTCTTCCCCTCTCTCTGTTCTGTGATTTATGACGCAGAGCGGAGAAACTGTAATGTAGACGTGTAAACCAACCTTACTCCTCCCTTTTGCTCCTATCAGTGGATCAAGGCGACGGGGACTCGCTTGGCGTGTGTGGTGGGGGGTGGGGTGTGGCGTGGATAAGGTGTTGTTATGGAGACCTTTACTGCTACTGATGGCACGAAGCGAGACCCCTATATGACTGTTTAGATTTACTATCTCCGGGGTACAGGGGTATACACACACACACACACACACACACACACACACACACACAGTGCAAATAATAACCAAATATATCTGGCTGGATGTCTCTATTTGTTCCAGTGTCTCCCACCACATGGAGTTTTATTAAATATCCAATAAACCTCAAGGGATTGAGTGAGATGGGACCACAGCAAAAATAGAGATCGAGAAAAAAGAGAGAGAGAGAGAGAGAGGAAAAGGAGGTGGCTGGAACATTTATTGGCTGCTGCTATAACTTTCAGAATTATCCATTGATGTGTGTGTAGACATTTATACGGCAATCATTTTTGTCAGTGCATCAGTGGGTAGTGTGTATGGTTCACGGGCGAACAAGTGTGTGTTATCCAACCACGTGTCATCAAGCGGGCTTATTTCCCCGGGTGATGGGGTCATGAGATGAGGCGATACAAGGGATCAGGTGAAAGAAAAACTTCTGTCTTACATGCTCAAGCCTCTAAAAAGTCTTCATATTAAACAGTCTGAGATACAAGCTAAGTGTTTATAAATGCCTTACCACTCAGGTTACATGGGAACAGGATGATTCATAGTTGTTTTTGACTGTATGTATAATTATACCCTATGATTCCCACACTGGAAGAGTCTGCCATGCGTCAACTTTGCAGAGCTTTACTCCTTGTACTTCGGCATCTATCATGCTCTGAATTCAAGACGAGGAGCCTAGTGTTTTTTTTTGTGGTATTTGAAGTGCGAGGTATTGCTCGTGCAAATTACAATTGCACGCACAGATCAAAATCCCCCCCAGGTTGCCTAAAACAGAGTGCAGTAACTTGAGTGCATATCCATAACTAGCCTGAAAGAATTTGGTGATTACCTCGGGCGATAACTGACTTAAAAACGAAAGATCCTCTTTCTGGGTTGTATTTATAAGGGTCACCTTCAGGTATATTACATGAGCGTATGCTATACTCTGATACATTGCATAGATTTTAAAAAGCTCTATATTGTGCTACATTGTACACTTTATATATTAATACTCAAAAGGGTAATATTCCTGTAGTATTGGTTAGTGGCGGATTCACAATATGACACATCTATTGTTTTTAGATCTGCTCACTCTGCTGCATAGCACCATTGCAGTCATATTATAGTAAATGATATGAGGGGTGCCTAATGTAAAACTGGGGAGGAGGGAGTTTTGTAGTCTTTCCCTACCAGCGCCGTGTGCTTGGCGGCAGGAACTTAATGTTAATCTTAATGATAGATGATAGAGGATGTCCCGTACCGCCACAGAGTGTGTGTGACAGTGTTATTGTCTCCATGATTAACTCAGCCACTGTCTCAGCCCCTTCCCCACAGAGAGAACCAGAGAGCAAGCAAAAATAGAAGTACCACTGTCTAGTTCCTCATCAAGAAATGCTCATCATTTCTTTCCATGTGCCCCCCCTTCCATCCTCTTTCTCTGCTTCCCTCCCTCTGCCTTCCTCTCTCTCTCTCTCAGAGGCCATTACTGGTGATAAACACTGTGGTTTGTATCAGCAGGATGCACCTGGCATTAACGTGCACGCTTAAGAAAGTAATTAGTGGGTGTATGTGGCTCCTCTCGTCCCTGTAGATGCCCATAGGCGGTGTAATAAATGAACGCCAGGATCCATAGGAATAGGATGGCAGCGATTTCTGCTCGCACTGCTGTCATCGTTCAATACCCTGACGCAGAGCAATGGCCTTGTCATGCCTCCTAGCAAATGACTGAATCTCTCCCCAGTGGATCCACAAATTCAGATCCTCCTCCACATCCAACAGCATAATGTTCCAGTTCTGCGCTCAAAGTGGAAATGCCTACTGTGGAATCAACCAAAATGAATAGAAGTACTTCCATGTATTTTTTTTTTTAGGCATATGTTTACTTTCATCCTTGAGTTAGAGGAGGAGATGGATCCCACTCTTGAGTCTGTACAGTAAATGTAAAATATTCAATCAGAAACTGGTTTGCTCAACTTTAAGAAAGATTGGAAACAAGGGGAAACCGCTAGTCTGTCTCTTCCCAAAGGTGACAAAATCCATCAACTTTACCTTGTTTGTGTAATCTATACATAAACTAAGGTGCCTCCAGTCTGATTTGTATGATTCTTCCTCACTAGCTTCAGATAGTCCTTGTCTGTTTTGGCCTCTGAGCACTTATTGGATGGTGAAGTGCATTGATTAATCACACTACAGTTGAAGTTGTCGAAAGGTGTGAAGAGCACCTCTCGCGTTGTCACAAATTGTCACTGACCCACACTTACAAGGACTATGGATTTTTCCGACCTCCCTAACAAATATAACCATGCGGCGGTGCGCATATGTTTACATCTCTGCTGCACCAGCTTCCTGCTGCATTTCACCCCAGGTAATGACCCATGCAACCAATCCTGTGCTTTGTACCCAATGGGGGGTAATTTCCCACTCCGGGGGGCAAATCAAACATCTGATACTGACTACAGGGGCCCGGCTTCACCCCCAATATTCCTTTGAGATCTCCAGAGTTGCTGACGGGCAAAATCTCTTTCTCTTTCACACCCACGGAAGGCATATTTAGTGAGGCAGATGGAGTGTCCTGAGCACTGGTGTGAACAAAACGATGACACCGCCATTAGCATAATAGCCCTACCATGTGCACGTGTCATCATTATGGTCTTTTATGGGGCGTGCGTGAAGAGACAGACAAAAGCAGTTAACATTGGGCAAACCACCATGTCTGGTGGTAGATCCCACCAGTTAGACTGGCTAAAGGACCAAACCCAAACATAAGCGTCCCATTTAAATCCACTGAAGTTTCGCATAGCAACACTACTCCAAGTGCCAGCATCTGGATCATGCCAGCTAAGACGGCGGCACTAAAGCTATAGCATACCTCAAGGACAGACTTGAGTGTGCAAAGCTAGTGAAGCGTGCCCTATAACCAGACATATTAGCATTCACAGTGTACAACAACAACCTCCTCCTGGATAGCAAAAGATTGAATTTGCAATGTAGACCACTCCAAGGTGACAGCTACCCAGTATTTCCTTTCTGACACTCTCCCGGAGACGTCGCGCATCAATGGATGGATTCACTGATGCCCGGCAGAGCGATCAATACATTTTTTAAGACAAAAGAAGTTGGGCTAATTTACCACAAAGGTATACTTAGCTGGCTGGTCATTTTAACCCCATTATCATCATCAGATGTAACGAGCAGGCCGTATTGCTTGTCTAGATTAAAACAATGTCCTTCTCTTGTTTTCTCTGCATCGCGCATTGATTTGCCGAGTTAGCTTCTCCTCTTTGCAGTCCCATCGCACTGATGAATCTCCCTTATCGGGGGAAGAAGCCATTGTTGGGAAGCTTTATTTGACAACCCCTTATTGTGGGTTTGTTGAAATCCCTCTCCCCGTTGATGCATTGTAATGCACACATCGGCACGGTCGTCACAGCGGGTTGTGGAGGCTGAGTCGACCTTTGACCTTGCTTCCTGCCAATACAGTATATTTGATTCTTGCTTCAGGTGTTTTGCTGTACACACACTATTGACTGCAGTGTAGCTCAGGGTGCTCTCTTGAGATAAAAATGACCATCGACGTGCCATCTAGACCAGCACTGTTTTTATTCCTCTTCTGCTGTTCTTCTTTTTTTTTTTTACTCATTTCATCTGCATTACCCATCTTCCGTGCATTCTTACTTCTCTATGGTCACCCTTTGACTCTGACTCTTTTCTCAGTCATGCATTTATCACTCAGTACTTTTTGTTTTAAATACTTTTTTATCCTTTTCCCTCAACTCTCATCCCTTGTAATGTTCCTATCCTCCCCTCCTGCTTGAATCGTATTTTTTCCACATTTTCACACAATTTCTCGCCCTTTCTCACCCCCGCAGGCGGTATGATACGTATCCTGTGTGCGCAGACCTGCAGGGCCAGATCCTCGCATGCTACAGAGAGAACGTTGGAAAAACCCTCAACTGCTCCAACATAGCAGCCCTTTACCTACAGTGTGTCAACAACAACAAACAGGTGTGTATCTAATGAACTAAGCTGGGTGCCTTTCATCACTTTTCATATCTCATTTGGACATGATTTGCCACACTTGCGTCTTTTGCATATGAACATGATGTGTACTGTATGTATTGCATGCATTTTAAGTGAAATAAATGGGAATTCCACTGTGTGCAACTGTATTAATGTGAAAAAAACTACAAAAAACTCAAACCCGAACTCTTAAAAACTCTCTTACTCTGTGTTTTCTCCCCTCTGAAAAGAATGACAAATATGTGCACGCACCGTCATGGACAGATGATGTGTAAGTCGTAGCGCCGCCTACTCCCATAGTGTAGCTTCCAGCTCAGTTGATGTGTTTTCCAAAGTAGCCCCATTTGTGTGTTAGCTACAGCACACGTCATTGGTCTCGTAGAAATGTGTGGTAGTTACTGTAGAGCAGCCTTTTTAAACGTCTAAACGAATTAATGTAATATACGCGCACATACGCACTAGCGTCCATTTACATGCACTGGCTCCTTGCTCTTAGACAGGAGAATATAATTTCCACTGGGCTGCTGGCGCCTGAATTCAGCTCACTCTAAATAGCCAGTTTAAACCTTACGATCTATTTCCATAATACCTGCTGACACAGGCGTTCCCCTGACTGTCTCTGTGTGTGTTTTAATGTAATAAGACCAAGAGAGTAGCCGCTGCTAGTTGGATACCATTGTCCTCTCTATAGCTCTCTCCTTTCATTGCCAAGTGCAAATGTTTTTCTGCCCTGTGTATCTCACGGTCACATGCTGTATGGTAATAGTAATGTCACTCAGGTTGATATTAACTTGATTCCCCCTCTCTCACTTTGCTGTGTGTAACATCCACTAGCCCCAACAAGGCTCAATTTACATTCAGGGAGCTTTTCTATTAGATTTTTTTTTTACAATTGTTTTGCCGGAAATGAGGAAAACTGAGTTTTGTGCCTCTCGCTCACTCTCGTGGGTATTAGTATTAGATCTGAAAGTCAGATGCTGGCAGATTTTTAAGCTATACATCATGTAAATTGCACAATGTTTTATTCATTGTGTGGAGGTGTGTGTGTGTGTGTGTCTGTGTGTGTGGGTGGGTGGGCGTGTGCGTGCGTGCGCGTTTAAGAGAGATACCTGTAGCCTCGTCAAGATTCAGCAAGGGTACGTTCACAGTCCGGATGCTGTTATGATGTTGTAAATTGTTTGGAAGCACGCCTGAGACGATATGGTAATCCGCTTGTGTTTATCACCCTACGGCAATCACAGCGCACTCCTGTTCGGCTGTGCTTATCTGTCAAAGACTTGCTTTTAAAGTCATTAGGTGCAAAAAAAAAAAAAAACAGTTTTGTGATAAGGCTTTAAAGGAATAATATGCAGAATTACACAGCTGACAAAGTATGGGGACAGAATGAAGTAGGGTTGATACGAGCTGATGCAGCCTCATGATTAGGATGTTTACACAGCTTTATCAGAGCCGAACAGGAAGCTGCACCAAGAACAAATGTCAGAGGACGTGACTTTGACCTCCGGAGGTCAGAAGATCTGAACGTGCCCTCCGCCGGCCGTCTCTCATCTCCTCGCCCTTTCTGTCAAAGACACTTAATAGCGTAGCTCAGACACTTTTCAAACAGCAATATCTCTTTCCCCTTCTTCGTCCTTCCCCTTCAAATCTTAAATTCCACTAAAAACTGCGGCGCGGCTGGTATAGATAGGGATTTCCAAGATGCCATCTCGCCGAGGATGAAAACCAAATCCCCCAAATCTCAGATTTACAATATTGACCCCTCAACCGGAGTCAGCCAAGACAGAGCCGTTGTCAGCGTCCGGGCCTTTGTCACCGATAATTAGCCTTCTTATCGCCACAGTCGGTGATAACATTTGGACCCACTTTCGCTCTCTTTTGTGCCCTCTGTGCCCTGCCACCATTCCTCCTTCACTCCCTCCGTCCACTATCCCTTCATCCGCAGTCACATTTCTAATGCATTCAGCACTTAACAGGTCCAGATAGCAAACTGTGAGGAAGAGGCAGTCGAAGGACAGATAAAGTCTCTTTCTCTCTCCCTCTATGAAAAAAAAGGAGTTTATCACAGAGGCCGATCTCTCCATCCACTGCCTGCCTCCTCATTCCATATTCTCGCCGCATGACCGCCTCTTGCTCCCTATCTTTTCCTTCCCCACTTCATTTTTTAGACTGACCCTTCCATCTCACTTTTACTCTCAAAGGGCCGAGCGAGATCCCTGTTTGTGGTTTCAGCGGGTGTTATGTTTGCTCGGATGGAAATAAAAAAACGAGCTGGCTCATATAACCGCCGCAGCATCATCGTTGATACTGACATCTCAATCAGGAGCTAGATGTCATCAACGTGTGTTCACACTGTTCATTAACAGCCTGATGTCTCATTTGTGTTTCTGATAAAAGTTATATTCAAACTGGTATTTAATGTTTCTTTTCCCTCCCCTGTAACCTTCCTTACGACCCATATTATTTGCATGATCCGCTCTTCATATTCATGCTCTTCAGCTTCATATGCATTGAAGGGAGAGGCACACCTTAAAATCACAAATTGCGACTGCAGCCTGCAAAATACAGCAAATGTGGCTCTCGGCGTTTCTGCTTTCAGTTACAGTCTTTCAGTTGCAGCATGCC
>JAOXYL010000002.1:8089413-8106419 GCA_028564955.1 Terapon puta
TTTCATAATTTGGGTTTATTACAGTATTCACATTTAGGCTGCTATTAGTTAGCAAACAAAAACCACAGAAACGACTCTCCTCTCTGCCCCTCGTCTGCACGCTCCCTCGCCTCAACAGCTTCCCCATCAGGCCCTGCAGAGTCGCACTTCAGTGGAGTGAGGCATCCTGAGTGTTGACTAATCAAAGGCCCTTTTGCAGGGCAAGACTGATGGCTTAATTAGGACCGCTAATGTTAATCACACTTAAATATTTATAAGGAGGAATTCTTTTGTTTAGCCTTGACCTTTCTCTGGAGCTCATTAACATGGTTATTATTGCTGCTGGTGTTGCGCTGTTGTTCTTAAACATGGCCGCAACACTCGTCCTGGGGCCATTATTGATTTTGATGGAGCCGACATGGTGCTGCGTTAACGCTTTGTGTGAATGACATTGGCTTATCAGCATTTGGAGCAGTTTAACCCTGGAGGTTTGAGTGCATGTGTGTGTGTGTGTGTGTGTATATTTGGGCAGCCCAAGGGGACGGCGGGTAATATCTTATCAATTCGGTGAGCTCATTGTGTTTAAGTAGCAGTGGAGGTAATAGAAGCCATAAACACTAAGGCATGTTTCTTGGCTTGTGTCAGCTCAGCACTTTGAGTGAATGACATGCACACACACACACACACACACTGAGCTGACCGTCGTCCATCGTTTCATGACTGAAATTGTTTCCTACTCGTATACTAACACAGAACTGGAGGCGAAAGGTTTCATTACTATAGTATATGCCCTGGATAGCACAGCACTTGTAGCACTTGCGGGTTAATTGTGGAGGACGCCGAGGACAACAGCCTCTTCTTCTGTCCAGACGTGCACCAACGCTATCTGTAGCATCAGCATCAGCAAAGATACAGCTCTTTATTACTTGTGTTCGGCACCACCAAATGAATTTCTCTGTTTAAGAAAGCAGAACCTTACACTAATGACATGTGCTTTGGGGTAATAAACATCCTCCACTCTGAGGAAAAATTATTGTCGTGTGGTGCTTTAATGAAAACCATTAATCAGTTATTGTTATTCTCCCGATTTAATATGTTCAGAGAGTAAGTTCCTGCATGGACCTGTTTTATGCCTCTTAAATTATCACCCCACAGCCTTCCCAATCCCAAATTTTACTGTTACTGTGTGCCTAGGGTACTCCACTGTTTTCATCTAATCTAATTATTTCATTTTGGTGGGAATAGCCACTTGTGCACTATTGGCTACGAATGAATTATTCCACAGCATTATGTTTACGGAAAAACTGCTGCAGTGTTTTAAATATATTAGAATTTCTACATAATCATCTTAGTTCTCTCTCCATGTTCTTGAAAATAGAATACAAATGTGTGTCACGCTCAAATTCGCATCGCGCAAATGAATAACGAGCTCACCCACGTACATTAACTTTGATATTATGGCATACTAATAGTGACATGAATAGTTATTTCCGCACGCAGGTTAGCCACTTGTCATAAAAAATTATACTGATGTGCTATTTTCTCTCCCGCTATCGAGCCGCTCCACCTGTTTGTCTCCTCATTGCCTTTGATCCACTTATGTGAGCAATCTATACATGGGCATCTCTTTCTTCCCAAAGGAATAAATATGCTGCTGCAACAAATAGTGTGCGTAAATCCACACACACAGTCACTTATGGATCGTCTCCTGGAGCTTCTCTTTGCGAGAGTGTACTCCTGGCTCTTTCCATTTGCTGGATTCCCCTACACAGGAATAATGAACTAAAATGTAGGGTGTGTTTGAACTCCGGTACACCTTTTTTTTCTTGTTATAGCCGATACAGAAGGCCCAGTGAAAGTCGCCATGACAACATGCTGAATGAATACTACACTTGACATTTTTACACTCTTTAATGTAATGCTGACAATGCTGAGCACCATATTTTTTGAACGTATGTGTGAGTGTATGAACTGAGTTTGAATGATGATGATGGTCCGTCACATTTTAGACGCTCCTATGCTGACAACTGATGCATCATTGTACTTTTGTCCCGCAGGTAGGTGTGTGAGAGTGCATGTGACAGAGAGATGAAAGTGTGAAGTTGTCTGAGTGTAAAAGGCAATCAGAGGTTAATGTCACAATGTAAAGTTTAAAGTTAGGTGCCGTAAGTGATGTATTTTATGCATGCTGCGATCAAAAAAAAAAATGTCTGTGCCTGTGATGGGGTCATAATTGTTACATTTCCTGTGTGTGTGTATGTGTACGTGAGAGGGAAAGAAATGAGAAAAAAAAAGTAAGACTTATTGAATAACCACACTAACTGATTGAAAGCAGCCGCTCCGTCTCGCGGCTTTGTAATCACCAAATGCCGTTTGGGAAGTGACCGTAAGCACTTCAAACCACCTACGTGTTTCACAATCAGACCAATGAATAAAAGATTTGTGCTTTGAGTGCCTACATTTGGAATGTAAAATAAATGGAAATGTGGGACCGTAGAACAAAGCCAAAAAAGGACCAAATAGAGTTTGTGGCGACTCGCCCCTCGACCCTCCTCAAACTTCATACCACTTGTGGGGGCGGAATTGAAAACGGTGCTGTCGGTGTATTGCCCACTGTCCCTGTCTTTAAGAGTGAGACGAGGGAGCAGGTGCAAGAGTATTTTCAATCTCAAGTTGTCTTTTTGATGTTTTAGTCATTGCTTCAGAGGTCTGTCCGGGAATATTTCTCTTTTTGTTGCTGCTGTTCAATCTCAATCCCACAACCCACAGGATCTGCAACCATTACCACCTGATCCTGCAGAGATTGGGATCAGCCCAGGCTGCTGTATTGCGTTTCCCACAGGGAAAAATAACACACACAGCCTTTTTAGACTTGTGTAATCCAAAGAAATGCAAATGTGTCTTTTCAGCTGTTTAATAAGCCATGTTTTGAAGATATGATTTGGTCATACTAGAAGCCTAACAGCCAAAAAAATAGAGAAGAAAAAAAAGAAAAAGAAATAATCTCAGGGCTTATATTACAAATCTTGGTTAGTTTTTATGATTTACATTTTTGTCCTCTGCCATAGAAACATATACAAAACTAAACACAGCTTTGTTTGACATTATTTATAGATCAGGTTATATTCGAGATGACAGACTTAAATGTCACTGATGATGAAATGAAATTTGTTTTACCAACTATTTAACTGGTTCATAAAGAAAACATTAAAGAGAAAGACTACATCGGAAACAAATGAAAGTCAAAGGTTATTTAATGCTGTTTGCAGTTTATGGGAAGACAGCAGATTAATCTGCATATATAAGGTCAATAAGGCCTTTCATATATTTTTCTCACTCTTCTGGCAATGATAATACTGTCTATTCCTGCACTTATTAGAACAGATATGTCTTGTGCCTGCAGCAGTTGGATCCAACCTGTTGAAGCAGGACATTACTAAGTTTGTTCATTTTTATGCAGAATTTCAGTGTCCGCTTGGCACTATAGAAGCTCCAAAAGGTATAGTTGCAGCATTTTCTCCATATATGAAAGTGGATTTAGGCTGAATAAATTATAGACTCTGTATTTTCCTATCAGTATGTTATGTGTGGAGGCATTCAAATGCTCATTATGTCAGGAAATTAAATAATTCTACTCTACGCCATTTCAGTTCTGCAGAATGCTCGTCTGTGCAGTCGGCCATGTGAACAGTGGCTGCAGGTGAGTACTCTTTACACACAGACATGCCCCGTAACAGACCCTACAAGATGTGAACATAGCTGGGCTTAAATAGCATTATCTCCTTATTTATCTTCCCCTTCTTTTTTTCCATGAGCAATTGAGTGTGAATTTGCTGCAGCCAGCAGCTGGACAGGTGTTGAGCGGGGCACCTCTTCATCCCTAATAACCACAGCAGGTGATACACACGTACGTTCACACACACACACACACACACACACACACACACACACACACACACACACACACACACACTCACTCCCAAGCAGCAGGTGGCTCCCACTAACTGTGCCACTGTTTTTTATTCAATGTCCTGTCAACACCGGTACTCAGCTGTATGTGTGTAGCACAGGGAATAACATAAGATTTTTCACTTTTTCCACTGTTTCTCATCTCTTCCTCTTGATATATACCCTCCCTCTCTCTTGTAATTATAACTCGATATATATTTTTTAGCACTTTTCTGATATTGAGAGAAAAAAAAAACAGAAATAAGACGTGGGAGGGAAAGGCAGCAGGTATAGAAGAGGTGGTATGTTTGATCACAGTCCAGCAGGGGTCCATATGGTTACAAAAGCAGGTGGATTAAATGCTACTTCATATCTGGCAACCCCAATCCCTCTTCTCCTGCCTACCATTTTGTTCTTTCATTTCTCCTCTACCTTCAACCGCTAATCTCTTGGATATTTCCTCTCTCTTTTATCCATATGGGCAAGATTAACATTTGCTAAAGCAATTGCCACCTGTGAGGCTACATGAAGGTAAAGGAGCGATAGATATATTGCCTCTACAACTGAGCGGCACACCCTGAAGCCCTGTATATGTTCTGTATGTGCTTGTGGCTGCAGTTTCTCAAGGGACTGAGTTTCTGCCTCACTGAGCCTCTGTGGCCAAGGCTGATGCTCACAGCCATTATAGGCCATAGGAAGAGTGTGTGTGGGTGCATGCGCATCTCCTATCTGTGCAAAGGCATAATTTCCACAAGGGACCGGTACAACATGTCCCCCTCATTTTTCAAAATACCAAATATGGTTAAGGCAAGGCGACTAAAACACTTGTTTAAAAGTGAACACTGATTGCAGGTTGTAAGCGCTACACGGTTTCCCGTCTAACCTCAGCCTGCACACACATTTACTTTCCAGTTCACTGCATAAAGGTGCACTTACCTCTGCACCAAATGTTGTCATTGGACCCAAGTTGTATGGTTCAAAATGACCCGGTATCAACATAAATTGTGGGATAGTTGAAAAAGTCTTTGAATCATATTTTAATTTAGAGGTGATGTATAATTTTATTATCCACCTTAAAGGATTCTTTAATTTGGCATAAATCAAATCTAAGGCAGCAAAGGACTTTGCTCTTTAGAATAATTCTGGAGATTTAAACGCTATTTCAGTCTCAGTCTCATATTTTACTTTATATTTATTATCTGCCTTTAAAGGAATCTTTCAGTATTTTAGGAAATACACTTGTCTGGTTTCTTGCCAAGAGTTAGATGAGAAGATTGATACCCATCTCATACAGTAAATATGAAGCGCTGGGCAGCTTATTTTATTTTAGCTTAGCACAAAGAATGGAAATGTCCAAATGTAAC
The DNA here is from genome assembly GCA_028564955.1 of Terapon puta. Classification (NCBI taxonomy): domain Eukaryota; kingdom Metazoa; phylum Chordata; class Actinopteri; order Centrarchiformes; family Terapontidae; genus Terapon; species Terapon puta. The sequence continues at coordinate 8,094,705 of JAOXYL010000002.1, forward strand.
AAAATCTGGACACCTTCGAGGATCTGCTCGTAGTATGCATTATCTTATTATTATTATTCTATAATCCATTAAAAACTGAGGGATAAGAGGAGCATGTTGTGATTTAATGGGACAGAACTATTTCCTGGAGTTTTGTATGGTTGCTTGGTAAATTCATGCCTGGATTATGTTTTTTGTGTTTCACCGTGCAGTATGAGGAGCAGCTGTTTTTACTTTTACTCGTGCCTGTGCATAAAAAATCCATTTGTGTTGGTCCGCACGTGTCTGTGCACGCCCTCGAAGCAGGTTCAATATCTTAGCTGGTGACATGGAAGGGCTTAAGAGGAAAGAAGGGAAGGAGCAAAAGAGAGACAGAGAGCGCGGGAAGGTGAGAGAGATGAGAGAGATTAGGGATTGATTATCGATTGTTGTGGAGTAGTCAGGAGGCTGAGGAAAAATAGAGGAGCACAGCCTATTTTCCTTTTGTTTGTGCCCCCCCGCCCCACACACACTCTATTGTTCATCGACTGCGAGTGAGATTGGCCAAGAGAGAGCCAAAAGATTTATGTCATTTCCCCTTCATTTACCCTCTCTCTTTTTACTGTCTCTAGTTTTATTAAGATCTTATTTTCTCCTCTGCGCTTAGAAATATTGAATTAAGAAGGAAGGTTAGACAAAAGAAAAGAGCACAAGGAAGGAGGGAAAATGAGAAGAATGGGTGGAGGAAAGAGACTCAAACTCACACAAACAGTATTTACTTAAATGCTAAACAGAGCAAATCAGCATGAAGAAAAGACCTTCCAGTTTCCAATTCCCAAATCAAACAAGCCCTCATTAAAACCTCGTTGTTCCCTGTCGTCTCACAAATCACTTTCACAAATTCCATTTCATGGAAAGGCACACATTTCACCCCAAGACAGTAACCAAACATAATCCTATGCTTCATTTCCATTCAAATAACATAAATCCAAGGGAGTCTTATCAATGATCACAGCAAATGTGGTCCACAGATTTCTCCGTCCATCAGCATTTATCAGTGGGAGCACGTGCGTGTATGTGTGTGTTTCTTTTTACATGCGTGCATACAGCATGTCGGTCCTAAACTCAATTATTCCATTAAGGAGACACAGCAGCATGCAGTGACAAAATCAACAGCCTCTCTCACACACCAGTCTGCTTTTAAACACTGCACAGTCAATAAGCCATTTCCAGTTAAGGGTGAGAGTGTGTGTGTGTCATTCTGAACAATGAGTGTTCCTATTCTTTGGTTGAATTTGTCCCCTTTCCTGAAGCTTGTCTCCTTGAGCAGCGGGGAACATAAATCCATGTCAGCCTTTGTAAGTGCGTGCGTGTGTGTGTGTGAGAGAAAGTGTGTGTATGTACTTTTGGGTGCATGAGAGAATGTGGTTGAGGTTAAAAAAAAAAGTCCACGTGCTTTGGAACTGTGATTTGGTTGTGTGTATGTCTCCCCTATGCTTTCGCTCGCTCACACACACACACACACACACGCACGGTTCCTGTGTGTGATTGGCATGCTGAGTGCAGACTGCAGCAGTGTCCAGCTCTCCTTATTCTTCTACGAAAGGACTACACACTTAATGAGTTGTCCTGGGACTTGAGACTGTTTCACACACACACACATAGACACACACACATAGACACACACACTGTTTTTTCTATACTTGTGAGGATTCTCAATGATTATAAATTCCCTATAGCCTCTTATATTACTTAAATCTGAACCCTGAGCCTTTTCTAGAAGTGAAGGCCTCGCTTATCAAAAATGTACCTAACCTTTTTTTCAAAAAAAGGTCAAAAGTTGAAAATGGTCTTTGGGCGACACTGGGTGCACTGCAGCTGTTGATTTATTTGAACGTTTTTTTACTTATTTTTATCAAGTATGTGGAATATAGCTCACCTGTGATGCAAGACTGTCTTCACAAAAAATGCTGTGATTCACTGATAATGCATTCATTTAATCTCCATCTTTTGAATAAAATATCAATTTGATCAAACAAGCATATAAAGGGCCTTACTTCAGGCCAATGTGTCAGTGACTCACACATAAGTGCCCTTGAGCAAATATACCGCATCTTACCAGCTGCAACTGTGCCGCTTTAGACCTCTGACCTTTCTATATGGGAACAGAAGAAAAGACACAATGGGAACAGACCCCTCTTCATCTGTGTGAGTCACTGGTAGTCCTCAAATCAAAAATGTTGTATTTACATTGATGCTGATCTTTAGCTGGAGGATGGTGCTTCTGAAAATATAGAGAGCTTTAACCTGATGTGATGAACCAACTTTATTTTTTTTAAAAAAAGCTTCTCAATTATCCCTTACTGAGGCGCTGTGGCTTGGTTTTTTCTCAGCCAACATGAAGGTGGACCACAGACAAGCCAAGTGATTCAAACGACTTACATCAGGTGTGAGCTAAGTCCTTTGAAAGTTGTAACGGACATCATACTGTGCACCCTCCAAAACACTCAAATATACTTGATACAAGCACATTACTAATCAAAAGAAAAGAAGAAAATACAACCCTATAAAAAGAATATCGAATAAAGATTCTTTCTCTTTCAGCCTCTCTTTGACACACACACACACACACACACACACACACACATCCTGATATATAGCTATTGTAAGGTTGTGTGACGTTTCCAGAAGCAGGTGATAAACTGCAGTTAAAGGAGCCATATCCTTGGTGTGTGAAGCTGTCCCCTAAATGTCACCTTGTGCAAAAACACAGACCCTGGCTGACAAGCGCTGCTCCATGCACACAAGCACGCACACACACCGAAAAAGGGGTTAATAGTGTGTAACATAAGGAGCATACAGAAGAGCCCCCAAAAAAGCAGCAGCAGCAGCAGCTCTCCTTCATCAATGCTTTATAGTCTTTTCACATTCTCTGTTTCATCTTGTTGCTCAGAGACACAAGAGGACACTTTTTGAATCACTCGCTCTGCCTGTCAAACACACACAACGTCAATATTTGTTGAACTTAGATAGAGTCAGTCAAAACTGCAGTCCATCTATTAGCACAACAGCTATCTGGGCTGCTTTTACTATTTGCTTTTAGGTATTTACTTCCTTTCCATCCATAGTTAAAGTATCAACAACCTGTAGACAGGGATGCACAGATCCTGGCTCTGGCAGTATGTAAATGTGTTTGCAATATGTGTGAGGAGGAAGACGAGGATGAAAATGGCAAAGATCGCTCACACCATCTCTCGTCTTTCAATCAATAACCCCATGATTCTAATAGACATTGATTGCATCTGAATCCCAGATCCCAAGTCACAAATGTGATTATAAAATGGCCAGTCTTGACACTTTATTGAAAACAATGAGGCTGGAAAGGGAATCGGGAGGAGGGAGGGAGTGGGAGTGACTGGCTGGGAAAGATGGATTAATCTCCCGCTTGTCAGCTTGCTGAAGTCTTCTCCTTCATCCACTTCTTCTTTTGTGTGTTAGTGTGCACATGCGTGTTTATGTACAAGCCAATGTGCACGTTCCTTGAAAGATATCAGCATCGGTGTGCATGCTGCAGAGTGTTGAAATGACTGAAATAGGGACAATATTGAACAGTACACAGTATTTCCATTGCAGGAGGGCCGGAGTGTAAACTCTACCTTATCTCTGCTGCCCTATGGTGGGTCTGCAAGGGCCGTGATAGATTGAAAAAGGAAAGAGTTTATGTATCTCAGAAAACAATCTCAAATTAAATGTGATTTAATGGTGTTTGTCAAAAATCAGTGTTATTGTTATTCTCAAATCAGAACAACAAAACAGACTAATGTAGAATGATGCTGTTCAAACTTAAAGCCCAAATATAGTCACATCAACCCTGTCTCCAAGAAATTACATTTCCATACTTCTAATTTGTTTTCCCAATTACAGTCTGTTGAGAAATATAATCACTGCGTGGATTATGTTTGCAGGCAATGCTTTCTCAAGTGAATGAGGCGCCATATTTATGTACCACACAGAGGTAAGAGGGAGGTGTTTTGGGTGGATGGTGGTCATATGAAGTAATTGAATCTGATTTGGTTTCACAAACCTTATTCAAGTACTTTATACGCTCGGTATCTAATATTTTGTGACTTACTAAATACTTGTATTGACATTTTCCTCAAGTAATTTAGGTGATATAATATACCATTCCCTCTAAAATATGTTTGCTTTTGCAAATTACTAATACATAAATGTAATTCATGTGAAAAAAGGTTATCACACACAAAAGACATGAAAGAGATTGAAACGTTCTCTGTGCCTTCTTAGCTACTTGACAGCATTATAAAACGTGAAAGATTTAAAAATGGTCATTTTGTTGTGTTTGCTCTCGACTTAAAAGATCTGTCAGTCATTTTGGGAGCTCAGTCTGGTGTGGATGAGCCTGATATATCCAATGTTTCTGGTGCTGCTGTGGCTGCCCCTGTTTACATTTGGATTACAAATAAGAAAAAACCTGCAGCATTTTATCCAGATACATGTTAGTGTACTATTTTTCCAAAAAGTGCTTTAAATCTGAAGATCTAAAAAACTTAACTTTTATTGTCTTTCATTCATCTGCTCTCTGTGGACTCTTATGTGTATGGAGGCTCACTTAATTTCCGAGTAAGACGGGTGTGGAGGTAGGTTGATGGTTGCTCTGTGTCCACAGGATAGCAAACAATCGTAGAGCTATGAATGCTCTAATGGGGAGAATGCTAAGGAAACGTAGTAATGCTTTCTCAGAATTCGAGAGCTGGTTAAAGAGTATTTACACGCATCTACCCTCCACGACAGATCTGCATTGCAGTGGATATTGATGGCATTTCCATTGGGCACCCAGGATTTGTACGGATGTCCACGTGTTTGTATGCATGTCTCTTGTTGTCTGTGTAGGTGTATCAAATATGCGCCTGTATTTTCGTTCAATGAGGTGCCAGTATCATCAGCTGCCCATGACTAAACTGCTCTGTGTTTTTCAGATGGCTCTGGCAGGTATTTTATACTAGTTTACATAATTCTTTCTGCAATGATGATGTGTGATGAAGCTATTTTCTAACCCCTTATTTGTGACACAACTGCAGACAGAAATATCGGTTTCGCCTTTCACTGCAGCACATCTTCTCCACCTGCAAGTGAAATTGCTTAAAAACATCAAGTTATGGTTTCTTTTGAGCAGTCGGCATTTAAAAGGAAATGGCTTGGTAACACAGGGAAGGCTCAGCTTTTCTGTCATAACACACTCATTGCTTCTCTATTCACGAAAGGCTTACATACAGCTTGTTCCTACTGCAATGACATTGGAGAAAGATCAGAATGGATTTACCCCTTGACCTTAATGCAGATACAGAAGCACGTACATATACGGTATACTATTTCTGGTTTTGTGCTTGGGACTTTTTCCTGCATTTATTTATTTATTTATTGTAGAAACACCACAAGCAATGCACAGTGGGATTAAAAAGTATTACTACAACTACAGTACAAACGATTCAATGAAGGATTATCAAAGGCAGGCTAGATCCAGGACGGCCGCATTAAAAGGGATTTCTTCAGTGACTGTGACTTCACGTGCAAACAACAAGCGCTGCATCTTGGGCATCCATTGAAATTTTTTAATAAAGATAGTCCCCTGAATATTGTTTGACAAACAGGTCTGGATGTGTTGGTTTGGTGAATTCTGCTACGCTCTCACTTCAGCTCTTGTAAATCAAAGATGTGTTTTGTCTGCATAGTATGTTTGTGTTTCCTTATTATTTGCCGCTGACAGATTATGGCAATATGATGTTTTGTCCTCATTCATATATTCGTAGCTTTGGCGCAAAATATCGTCAAATATAGCAACACTGCCGCGTTTTGTCTACATGCCAGAGCACACTCAGCCATTGTTTGTTAACAAAGTGCAGCGGTCCCTCTGTCAAAAACCCGCATGCGAAATGAATATGATATACTCTGTCACTCATTGCTTATGGTAACACATACGGCACGTTCTGGCAGAGTGCAATGCCGCTGTGTGTTTGTGACATGTATTCATGCATGCATAATTACACCATTTACAGCTCTTCCGTCAGACTTGGAAGACAATGATCAATTTAAAATGTAAATGCGTTCCCTCCGTGTTCAATCAATTAAGAGTGAAAATAATATTTGCAGCTAATTTAATGTTCTCCCTTCCTATTCCTCCCTCCTCATCTTCCCACTGGTGCTCATCATATATCATTATGTATGGGCTGAATCAAGATTAAATGCCATGGACGTAGTTAAAATATATTCAGTGAAACAGTGATCAGTGGAAGAGGTGGCATGGAGGCTCAGTGATGGAGGAAGTGTGCGAGGAGGGGGAGTGGGATTAATAGTTAAATTTCTCCATCCATGTGTTTCAAGCAGCGAATCTGCTGTCTGTGATTTGCTTCCTTGCTCACATGTCCTCTAGAAACTTTCCTGTCTTTGGATAGTTAACATGATGTTTTCAGACACATGTCAGGCTGATTTTAAGTGACACATTTGTGTATGCAGACGGCAGTTCAAATAAGGCCACATCCGCTTTCTGAAGATTCACTGCAGGTCACAGGACCCAAAATAAACTTGCACAAAAACATCCCTGAAAACACCCATTCAGCCAAGAATTGGGGATATCGGTTCATATAAATATCACATGACAAAACTATTTGAGACACGCACACACAAACTAAAGCTCTTGTTGACTGAAAATAGGAACACCCGTGAATCTGGCCAATGGATGCATGCCAAAGGAGCAGTGGAAAGAGGAATAGTGGAAGTGTGTAATATGGAGCGGTGCCAGAAAATATTCTGCTGAAAGCTCCCGGTCAAGTTGGTGAAAGATACTACCGATAGATTAGATCCACAGACCACACCAATGGATTCCCACAATGCTGAGTGTTTTTTTTGGTTGTGTGTGACAAGAGAGGGAAATATAAGTGCCCTCTCACACCACACTGGACAGTCTGCCTTGGTCATTATCAGTTCACCTTGACATGTGAAAGAGACAAAGGTGCTGTTATCATTTGGTTGGCGCAAAAAATGCCTGGGGGCCATGACACACCAGGCCAAAGGTAGGCAGCATGGCGCCATTGGGCCATGACTGAGCATCTGTGGCTGACCACCTCCTGTAGTTTTTGCTGTTTGTCTGGATCTTGAATCTTGCCGCCCTTATCGTCAGCTCTTTGGATATTTTGTGGTGGTGAAAGGGAGCTCCTTGACTGGCTATTCAACCTGTTATATTAATAATGTCAAACATTTACAGAAGCATGGTTTCTCCCTTATTTTTTCCACTTGCTGTTGTCTTTTTTTCCCACATTACAAAACAACCAGATGACAATACCAGCACGAAGCACAGCAAACATCCAGTAGCACTCATACTTATTTACATTGATGTGAAAATTGTAGACTAGTGTGTCTTTTTGCTTCTCTGCTGTGTTTTTTAGATCACAAATACATATGACTGACTGGTTATTTTCTGTCAGAAAGATGCAGAACACATCTGTGTGTCAGCGATCAGCTCGCCACTTTTTTTATTCTCTGCAACAGAAGATGTTTTCACGTCCAGTACATTTTTAAAAAAACTATAGTAGAAGTACGGTTAGGGTTGAGCAACTAATAAACTTGGTTTGGGTAAGGGAAAGACTGTGGTTGATAAAAAGGAGAACATCAATTGATCTGTGACGATGAACTGAAGTCTGCTGCAGGATTCAGAGTCACCAATCACGTCAACTTTCGTGTGCTTACCTTTTGTTACCTGTACTGGCACTGGACGTACTGGCAGGGGACATAAAGGGAATCTGGTCGGCTACAGTGAATAGGGATGTTAACAGAGGAATTGTGTACTCCCTTTTATCCCAATTCCATTTTATCTCTATCTTTGGTTAGTTGTGGCTCTTTGCATGTATAATATGTGTCCCCAGTGTCTAACCCCCTGACCATCTGCACTGACTGTCCCAACGGAAGAGTTTAATTCTGTGGAGGACAGAAAGAGGCACGGTGGGGGTGGCTTGGTCTGGATCTCCGTGGACATGAGCTTGGATCTCTGGAGAAATCGCTGGCAAAACATTGTCTCACCTGGCCCGGGAGTGTGTTAGTGCACACACACACAGACATGCACACAGCTATGGACAGACAGACAGGCAGCTGCTAGCCTGATGGGGAGGCTGATGGAGATGATACATGCACGACTAGACACACACATACACACACACACATGATGAAATAAAAACTGAAACACACATTTACACGGAAAGCAGTAAATCATCAATATGCAAACTAACTAATTATATGACTGAGTGACATATTCAACACGCCCGTCCATCCACCCCTACGCACTTGCCCATGCACGCACCCACAAGATATACAGAAATGTCAGCTTCAATATAATTTACTATCCAGTAGCTCACAAAACAGATAGGAAATTGAAAACCTATTTACAATCCAAATCAATGGGATATCAGAGTGTCATTCATTGCGTCCATATAGCACATAAAACTTCATTAGCTCAGCGTCACGCTAATAGATTTTCTACGAAAATGAGATATCATGGATGAGGCTGACATATCCAGTGTTTCAGTGTGATTTAAACCAGGAGGAAATAAGCCTTTGAGAGTGAAGGGAATGGGCAGACACTTTTATGAAGATGGACACACTAAATCCGGCGTCACCATTGGCAGCTCATAAATATTATCATCCCCAGGATAGAAATGACTTGTAAATTGACCATAAAGCGGATATATACACGCTTTGTATGCGTGATTTAGCAGCCTGCTGCATTGAGGGATATACAGTGACAGATGTGTGATGAATGTCTATTATGTGGGTGATACAGTGTGTGTGTAGGGTGTGTGTGCAGGGGAAAGGGGAAGACCCCCGGGAACAGAGAACCACTGTGGGGTGATCTCTGTATCCCCACAGGCTTAAGATAAACCATGTACAGCTGTGTTTAAAGGGGTTCACCGAGCTAATTCAAAAGGACACAGGGACGCAATGCAGGCTTATGTGTAGCCACACACATGAACACACACATACACACGCGCGGTCTTCGGCAAGATGAGGAGGGCTGCTGAAATAACACTGTGCCAGCTTGCAACAGGATCCACACAGACACACAGATACACACCCGTTCCTCCCTCCAACCCACTTGACTGCATTAAAAAGGGGGCTTCATCAAAGCTATTCATGTTGCCTCCATAAGTCATCATCTCATTTGCAAGACAAATGGGGAAGTCAGATTGGTCAGTGCATTTTAATAAAGAGCCAAGCACCGAGCAAGCATCCTCTTCTCCTCCCCTGCCCTCACAGACACACGCTTTCACACATTTTCTGAACTCTTAATATGACACCATTCGAATTCCTACCATAACACCTGTATAACAATAACTTGTGAGCTCCTGTTACCATTTGTCTCTATGCTTCTAATCCAGAAATATGAATGATTTTTTTTTTTTTGCAATAATGCCAGTCTTCCAGTAGCGGGATTAAATCAGTGTTGAGGCTTAATGTGTAATAATCCTACAACTAGGCTTCCATTTTGTGCTAAAAATATGCCCCCAACATCTGGGATAACTGCAACAGTGAACTACTACAATCCCATGACGACAGGACAGCCTCATCTGCCGGGGAGGAAACTAATGAAAGAATTGATGGTTTGTTCACATTTGTTTACCAGCTGCCTAATGTAAAGAATGAACTATTGATCTTGATATTTGAGCCAACATGGACTAACTAAAGATCTTTAAAATGCTCCGAAAAATGGAAATTTCAGCCCCATTAAAATTCCACGACATCTCCATGTACTGAAGGAAATCATGTGATTCAAAGCTCCAGAGCACCTATGGATGGACATGGTGATTAAATTGTTTCACCAGCATCTACAAAGCTAAATCAGCTCACACTTCTTTGAGTGGTATTGAACTCGAAGCAAAGAAATGTTGTTGGAAACTAGAGCAAATGAACACTGTGTAGGGGTGCACCACCAAGGAACAAAAAAAAGTTAAGTCTTTTTCTTCTAAGCTGGTAACAGTCACACTAACAGGTCACTCTGCTAAGCAGCCCTCAGGTGTGTGGTCTTGAATGACAATAAGGTTAACCTTAATAAAAGGGTCACTTGCACCAATATTATTGTCGGAGAGAACAACAGTCTTTAAAGTATTTTTTCTTTAATGTCATGCCTGACATGCATGTAAATTGTCTACTTATCTGATCTATATACATTTAACCAAGTTAACTATAAAGTAAAAACCTCATGTGTTTAAGCTTTCAAGACAAACCTGTGTCCTTGAACAATGAATTAATTAATTTATGCTCATGCAGCACACAGATAGGCTGGAAGTCCAATGATAAAAGATAATTATACGGACCCATTATCATTTGGTCCAAGCATGTTTGATCTACGCATGGACCGGTGCCCTTAACATTAATTTCATAAGGTCACCCAATCCTGACCCTTCATGGAATGACTATTGTCACTGTAAATTGCAGTACTATTGATTCGCCATTCTTTGAAAGCTATCTGATATTGAGATCCACAGACTGTTGATTTAGCTCCGCGCTTGTGTTGGATAATTAAATAAAGCCAATAGGTTTGTTGACACCCATGCATTTTCATCCTTCAAATGACTCCAGGAGATACCCTCAGAGTCTGTCAGGAGGACCAAAGTAAAATAAATGAACAAAGATCTGACTCATACTGAAATCAATGGCCTGTCACACAGATTTGACCAAATGGCAAACCCCCTCCCCCCAAAAACATACGGCCATTGTTGATTTATTCTGTGAACTGATTAACCAGGGGTCAGTCTTCCTCAGAGGTGACATTGGACTGTTAGATATATTTTTTTTTAAAAAGCCATCTTAATCCAGTCTTTGTACTGATTTTTGGAGAAAAAAAAACACGACAACACCAAAAAAAAGTGTTGTGCTGTCAAGAAACAGAGTGCTTTTCCTGTCCCACCACTGGGCCCATCTTCTCATACTCGGGGGTCCAGCCAAGCATGTCAAACCCACAGAATTTCATCTTAACATCCGGCAGAGGCCACGAAGTTTGCAAAGATCCCAAATATGTCAGACTCACTTTCATATCTCTATCTCTTATATCCGGATTGAACATCTCTATTTAAGGGCTTTTGCTAAACAATCAAAGATGTACAAATTTAGACACATTTCATGAGGCTTGTCCAGATAAATTCTTCTTTGACAAATCAAAAGGCTGTAAATATACATGTATGATGTGATCACATGTTGCATTTTGATCTTTTCTTCCATAAGTCACTGACGCAAAAAAAACACTGCACAGGTGGGCGAGATTAGCGTCACGTGACTCGAGCTGCGTTAATTAGCGCTGTGAGGCTTCCTCTCTGTTTACAGTCATCAAGTTGCTTAAACCTCTGCGTTGTTTACTTTAACATAACTCCACATTAAATTAGTGGCAGAGATGCATTTGAACGCCATAGTCTCCTTATTTGACGGACAGCCGTGGATAATACTGAAGGTAAGTGAATTTTAATTTATTTGTTTATTTATTTTTTAAATTGATGCTGTTTTTTTCTTTATTTTTCCTCCACTGGCTGGACTTATTAACTTTTTGCAGAGTCACTGCCCGCGCCATTTTGGTCACCGTTAGCTCACCTGCAGACTAAATTAGCTGTTCGGTTGACACTTTTAGCTGTTTTGTGTCAATTTTCGGCTTTAAAAGAGCTACATATATTTTTTATTTTGGTCCTCTTTCCCAATGCAGAC
>JAOXYL010000002.1:8117601-8127054 GCA_028564955.1 Terapon puta
CCTGCTTGAACTCAGTTTCCACTCAGTTTGTGAAATGGCTCACACACACATTTCCATCTGATGTTCAGGGGTGTTTTTCTTGTAAATTCAGTTATTAAATTCAGAGTTTACATTATACTGTTGATGTCAGCCTCTCAGTTACATGAATTCTTAAAGCAAATTAAATCACCTATTGATTATCAACATCTAGGCTGCAGATACGCCTGGGAAATTTAGATTTTTCTGAAAGCCTTGATATATCCCACATGCCCCATTTTTAATAATATACAAGTTCCTAGCCAATCAACCAAAGTCTGACGATCAATGTAATTAAACCAAATTTTAATGGATATTTTAGTGCACAGTATTTCTTATTCTCACATGACCAATTCTTTAATCATACAAACATCTTTCTGATCACTAGCAAATTGTTAACATGGGACTCTTTTCCAGTTCTACCATCCATCCAATATGACATGAACACGGCATAAAAGGTTGATGGGAAGACATACAAACAAATGACATACAAAGAAAATGGTAAAACTGGTACAGTTTGCAACATGTTTTGTTGCAGGTCACAGCTACCACATCATCAGCCAAGTCTTGAATGAGATCTTTACATTTGCACCTCTTGCAGCAAACACTTAAAAACAAATAACGTCATGTTAATCTAGTGGACAGTACGATGTTTGTACACAAAGCTAAGGGGATCTTGTAGAAGTGGGGATTTTGTGTCTGTGATGCTCCACTGCTTGTGGTTTGTAATCTGTGTGTGCATGTGTGTAAGTAATAGAAAGTGTGAATGAGTCTGTGGCTTCTCCTGGAATGATGACAGAGTGGATTTATGAGTCTTTGAATCATTTAATCATGGCCCTCGTCCCACCAGACCCCTGTTCCCTCCTCCTCTCAGATGCCTCTTAGTGCCCCGGGACATCACAGGCCAAGTATGGCACTGACATTTGGCTTGTGGTGCAGATTTATGGCTGAATAGACACACATGTACATGGCTACACATTTTATTGTTATTTTTAAATAGAATTAGTTAAATGTTTGTTTTGTGCACTTACATATGCAACACAGACACCTTAAAAAACATAAACAATGTTTGGTTTAGATATCATATAATATTTAATGATAATGGAGGATACTTCTATTAAACATTTGAGGTTAAAGTCACTTCTGGACTTTTTTGTTGGTTTGAGAAACAATAATGTAATAATTCCTGATGAATATTACATCATCTGATTTTCATTCTGTATTTTAAACTGTTTAGATGCTCTCATCAGTTCAAAGGCATCACCTCCATTGACCCATAAGTTTGCACTGGTTATTTAGCAGCATTTAAGCACTGACCTTGCAGTCACGTACAGCAAAGGGTGCAGGAGAAATGGAATATTTGTGCATATATGTTGCATTACCTGCTTGAACTCCATCTTCATCTCCATTGTGTAGGCTGCAGGATCTCCATGAATGTCCTTATGCATTTAGTTTAAATTCACCTTAACGGACATGGCATCTGCTGCATTAATGCCTTCCATGGTGCATAATTTTACTCATCAATTGAATATTAACGTTGTAAACATTTTCATAACAAGCCCAAAGGAGACTCTACACCATAATTATTGACAATTATTGGCAATTACTGACAATTACTATGTACTATGGCATCATGCTAGTATTAGTTGTAGTAGTTTAGATGGATACATACTTTCCTCATTAGACTGTAGAAGAACGGCTGACTGAGACAAGAAGTGTTTTTCATGTGTGTTCACATTAGTTATGTGTTTAGAGATAATTGGCATAGAGTGTGAAGATCTTTAGTTTAGGGAGCACATTATTTAATCACCATCATTTCTTATGGTAATGACATTAATGTTATTGCACTTTCTCAGCACTATGTAAAAGCATTAACTCTTGCGTGTTTAAAAAAAATATTTTTTTTTTACTTTTGACCTTTTTAGTGAAATGACACATTCACTTCTCCACTTCAGCTCATTTGTCATGCCAGCTGTTTCTTCTGTTTTACCCCTGTCTTTGCTCTCACTCAGTCAGTAGTTAAAATATAGCAACGTTTGCTGAATGTGTTTAAAAATGGAATATCTCAGTGACTGGAGGGGCACTTTTGACACTTCCTGTCAAACTGCTCATTTCTCGGTTTTCTGAGACCATTACTGCAGGGCTGCATGTCTCTGCAGGTGCAGACATTCTGTCTTCACTAGCATGTCCCACATTCTCCATCAATCCCACATGGCCTATTCTTAGGTCATTTACAATGGATGGACATGTGAACGGGATGACAAAGTATGACAGATCTAAAAGAAGAGAAGAGACTCAGAAGTAAGGTCATATTTTTCTTTTTTAATTTGGACAGCCACAGTATTGAGAGCAAGACAGAGTCAAAGGTACATCAGAAGGGAGACATGCAGGCGCTGTTTAAGACGTGTGTATATATCCCTGCATTTACAATGTGGTGTTCATTTTTCTTTTGACATTGTGTGAAATATTGTGATGTTTTAACTTCAGCTGTGAGTCAGTAGTTGCTCTATTAGATGACTTTACGTTTTATGGTTCTCCTGTTTCTTGTTTTTGTCCACCCTCTTTCTTCACGCAAGGACAACCAAGTGTTAATTGAAATATATGCACTGCTGATTAACTTTATTTTAGTTAGGAAATTACTTTTAATGCTTTAATGAAGAATTAAAGTTTCCCTTGGAATTTAATGATCTTTTGTGGTTGTTCAATCATACTAGTAATCACTGGTATTAACATTTAATATGATGAGTAGAGAATTTTCTAAATTTATGAAGCAGTTAAACATAAGTTACGAAAACAGTGGAAATAACAAATTAAACAGGGCACTACAGGCCAATGACCTCATTCCAGCTGTGCATAGTAAACTACAGCTGAGATCTTTAAGACTCCTCCTTACTCATCACCACTATGGATTATAAGGAAAAGCCGTAATCCACGGCATCGAGCAAACCAAATCAACTGCTGCGCTGATGAGGTTCACAGATGTGCATGGTGTTCCTCTATGGTGTGTGTGTGTGTGTGTGTGTGTGTGTGTGTGTGTGTGTGTGTGTGTGTGTTTGTCTGTGCTGGAATGGGATGAAATAGGATGGATTATTAGGACTGTTTTTGTCAGATTGTTTAGCTTTGTCCTTTGTACTGAGCACAGCACATAGCCACACACATTTGATTACGCACTTACACACCTCACAGTGTGCACATCTTCAGAGTGGCACATTCCTGAAAGACGCATTTATTAAAAAAAAAAAAAGAGTGTAGAAAGCGAGTGAGGGATCAGAGAAAAATTAAAGCAGCAGTTTAACGTTTTATTGTAATCACCACAAAGCCCTCTAAATTATCAAGCTTTCATGACTTAGAAGTTAATCTCAGAGGTCAAGTCTGCTTTAGCTCTGTTCAACAACAGTAAGAGAGGAAGACGGGGAAAGCTGCAAATACAGGCAGGTCACTGAAAAAAGGATTTAGAGAGAGAAACAGACAAATATGGATAGATACAGTGAAGCTGCTTGTGTGGTCAATGGTTGGTGATTAACAGCTTCATTTGTCATGACGAAACATCTGAACTGGGGCAATTCTGATCCTGTTTACAGCGATTCAGCCAGAAAACCTGATTTAGCCAGTGGGTTAGTTCAGAAGCGGTTATTTTGGCATGGCAAGCTAATGTTTTTTTTCTTCTTTTTCCTGGAGCCACACAAGCTGTAACCAGTTGGAAGTAAACACCATGCAGACATCATTGTAAACGGGTGTTTGAGTGAGAAGTGAAAATTACTGGACATTGATGACAGCAAAAGTAATTTGGAGAAACCTAGTGTGACTCATACCAGTCAATGTAATGAATTATTCACACACATGTACGTTTTAAACAATAGAATTATCTGTTACACAAGACAGTGCCACTTGTTGTAAGACGTTTGACAGCTCTGTGGGCTCCTTTGTTGTATCTGTGAGGCCACATTTACATTTTGAACAAGCTGTACACATATGCCAGTGGTTTAGATGTAAGGGTTTTCTAAGGTTATCGTGACAATTTACATGTGCTTTCGCTCAAGAAATCAGCAGTCTCTGGGCTTGTCTCAACCTGGGTCCCAACTTTCCAGTTCTTTCTCACCCTTCCCCTAGACCCTTAGGTTTTGTGAGTGTGTGTATGTGTATTTGTGTGTGCAGGGAGTGCAGATTTGTGCCTCCCAGTACATCTGCATGTCCTGCCGTAGGAGTTTTTCACAGTAGATGAATTGACAGGTCATAATAAGAAGCGCTTAAGTGTAATTAAAAACATGAATAATGGCTGAATTGCACTTTGGGTGTTCCAGTTATAAGGATGGTATTGTGCAGACTTGCTAACCGGCATGACTTAATGGACCACTTGAATAGAGTAAAGTCATTATTATAGTTTATAGTTATACATGTGCTAACATGTCAGTCTCTTACTTTCTCACATGGATTTCTGACTGTCACTTTTTTTAATAGTCCCACTTCATTCCTTTGCCCTCAACCTTCCCCTTTTGATTATGCATTATATGAAACACAGTGCGACACACAATCTTACTCATTAAAGTTACAGTTGGGCTTTTTCCTCCAAACAGCTTTTATTTTTTTTTCATCACTTTGCTTGGCAGCGAGGGCTAACATTACACTTCCAAACAGCTCAATTAAAAACGGTGATAAGCCTGGTTGTTAATTTTCATTTGGGATTTCTGTTCCGCTGTAGGCTCCTGATGATCACCAGTCCCATTTCATGGTGGAGTTACTTTACCATTACCTCTTGTAGCTTTGTGCTTGGAGGGGCCCTCCAATAGGGGAGACTTTAAAATGAAGAAGAGTACAAAAGGACAAATTGTGCCATAACTTTAGAGCTTCTACATCGACCATATAGTCTCCTTCCTCTTCCCCTTCTTGTCATTTCCCTCCATCTTTAGTCAAGAGGCTTCGTCACCTCACTCTCCCATTGGCATAACCCCCACCCCCCTAGTACAGTCTTACGTAAGCTGTTTATTAGGGTTGGACGCCTAAAGTGTACTGTGTGCAAAATGAAGTGTTATAATTCCTGATTTATTACCTGCTTCAGTGGCACTGGCATGCTTGGATATTACTGAGCGTGAGTGTGCAGGGGAAAGGGGAGAGGGACGAAGAGCTAATATGAAAGAAGAGCTATAAGGATGTCACCTTTGCTGGAAATCAAGTATTTCCACAACTCAGTGAGCCTGCCTGCATGACGATTAAGCCCACTGTGCTTATGAATGCATGTGGATGCCTGCTTAGAAGGGTTTGCTGGTTATAATGTAGGAATCCTGCTGTTAATTCAGTTTGAAGCCTAACAGATACTGGATGGTCTATGAACGAGCGTACACAAGGCCAGTGATGCAATAAAGAACGTACTTGATAGGGACCCCTTGATCTTACCTCAAGAGTTGTAACCAAGACATGTTCTGGATATTTTAGACCTGAAAATATCTTGCCTGAGCTCTCTGATAACATGGCAATAATTATTTTGAAATACCATTAGGCATATCTTCTTATCCTTATCGGCCAGTGTGCAGTATATGTTCACTGATGTATCCATGATGAGCTAAAATTGGCCGGTAATGTTGGCCATGTGGATGTGACAGTCGGGCTCTAATTCAGATAGACGCCTGAACTTCCATAATGATTGCTGAGCAGCAGCCCAGCAAAATCCTGCCTTGAAGGTAACAGACAGCAAAGCCCTTCCTGTCACTCTATTGGCCAAAACACAGGCATGCACACAAAGACGCAGAGCACCCCATCCTGACGTGTCTTGTTTCAGTGTTTTTCACTCTGCAGGAAAACATCCAGAGTCATTCCAGCTTCAAGCAAAATACAACTCCTAATTAATTACAGTGTCGAGAGGTAAAAGGGATACTGGAAACCAGAGATGAGGCAGAATGAAGGGCAAGGCAGGCAAAGGGAGGTAAGGGGAGAGAGGAAGGGGGGGGGCAGAAATTTCACTCATGAAATGACAGAAGAGCTGAGGGAGAGCTGGAAGGAGAGGAGGTACAGTGAAATAAGAATGGATGGATGGATGGAGGAAGAGAGGGAGGACGTGTTGGGACTTAAGATGGTGCCAGTCGGCAGCCAATGGAAGTGAGAGCTGATTTGTCTACACGGCCCTGCATTCCTGTCTGCCCGTTAGCGTGGGGAATAAGGGAATTGGGAGAGAGTGAGAGAAATGGAAAAGGAGAGAGAGCTAGAGGCTTTGAATTTGTTCTATGAAAGCAGCTGTCAGACAGTGCCTAGCAACACCATTTAAGAAGGATTCTTGGCTGCATTTATAGTAATTACAGCAAAATATCTCTGCCTTTTTGATTCTGAACAAGCTCATGAGGCACAACATGGTTATAACTAGGGGGCAGTTCAGAGGGATGATGGAGAGGATATCTTCGTTGTTAACACAAAATATGTCGTATGCTTCTTGTTAAATATAGATTAAAGGGAAATATTGAAGCTCTGCTCCAATCTTCTCCTCCTCACATTTGAATTTTTAAGCTTTTTGAAAACACTCCATCTTAGAAAGTGACTGTTTATAGCATTACTTATGAGAGGTGACAACATTAGGTGTTTTGGCTTAACCTGTTTTTACACTATGTATTGGTTTGTTATTCTGCATTTCCCCCAGCTAATTAATAAATGCATATGAAGGTCTTTCAATCATAATAATTTTCTTAACATCATTTGTGTGATTACAGCCACTAATGCTCACTGATGAGTTGCTTGTGTGTCTTTTGTTGGGACTTAGTCATCCTAATTGAATCCAGAGCTTCATTAAGTTCACCCCGTGAATGGCCCTCTCCGGTCACTGCTTCATGGTCTGTGTCAGTCATGGAGACCACTCCCATTCAGGAAGTCAGCTGCAGTCTAGCCCAATCAGAGTGAGGCGCTGACGGCAGGCCAGTGGGCTCTTCAACAGCCCTCCTAATGACATTAGAGCCTCTCGATCTGCACTGATGATAACACACTCCACCAATCTCAGCCTGCATCAGCACCCGGTGTGTAAGACCCAGCCCAAGTGCGTGTATGTGTGTGTCTGTGTGTGTTTTGAGTGACCTTACTCTAGAACCAAGGACTGTTTGAGTGCTGTGCTCCCTCAAGGACTTAGTCATTTCCCACTCTCTTTGCAGTGTTGTAACGCCACTAGTGATATTGTAACCACAATGCAATGCAGAGATTATCCTTTCTATACAGAAACATTCTGTAGGGGCCTGACTCTGACTGTATGTTCAGAAAAATTAGTGTGTTTGAACCCCATCCTACTAAGGAGGATTAGTAATTCTCAGATGTGAAAGATGGAGAGAGGAGTGGCAAAAAATGAAAGAGATTGAGTAAGGAAAGGGGATGGGCAGATGTCAGCTATTTCTCTAAAATCCAGAGGGGTTGTCCAGTTGGATATTTGCCTAGATCTCTTCTTTGAAATGCTCTGACTCATTCTAGGAGAGCAAAAAGGAGAGATAGAAAGATAGACAGCGAGTTAGCAAGAAAACATGTGTGACATAGAAATTGTGTTTATACTTGACATACTTATACTGGATCACTATACTTGGCTATGCTTCTTTCATATTGTATCTTATCAGAACACATGGTGTTTCTGCATTTATGCCCTCTTTTTAGCCACGAATTCCCAGTGTTGCTGAAGGAGTTTGCAGGCAACCACATTACTTTTCCCGTAGTTGGAGAGCTGTAACAAGGGCAAATGTTAATGCTGTCTCAGTCAGATCACTCCTTGTTCCACTCAGGAACCCATAAACCATGAAAGTTGTCATTTAAAGTAACTCGGGGCTTTGCAGAGTCGTCAATATTGCTTGTTGCTTAAATTAGTTGCAAATTAGTTGTTTGCCTGTAATTTAGAAGTGCAAGTCAGAGGCATTGTTAATTCTCTGTGTGGTCTTTTAATTACAACTGCTGTGCAGCTGCCATGAACCTTTAAACCTATCTGGTATGAACAGTTTTTTTTCAGGCTGAACATGGGATTCCCTTGAAAATTGTAGGTGCAGATTTGAAAACTCAATACACTTTGATGCTTTAATAATTGAACATAATGTATTATTTGCAGCGTGTTGATGCTTGGAAACACTGGGTTGATTGCTACATGTGTAGTACACGGTGTCACAGTCTCTCAGTCAGTTTTCTGTCATTCATATGATATGTATCCAGTTGACAGTACAATCCCATGGCTTTCTTTGTAATATCAACAGCTCTGTGGTGGATTAGACCTCCTAACCCCGATCTAGACAGGGTATCTGGTGACAGTAATCCATGCTGCTAATCCACGTCTTGATGTAACCAAGGACACCCCGCCTTCTCTCTCTATCCCCTCTGTCCTTCTTTTCTCTTTTCTGATGTTGCCTTCCTGAGAGAGATGAGCATACCATCTGTTTTGTGTATCAGCAGGGGTTAGTTTAGCCTGATAGGCATATTAGACCTGATTACTCCATTGTTACCTAAGTTTGTTTGTGTGATCACAGGTTTGTGCGTATGATATAGGGCTACACAATTATTTAATAATGTACATTTTATTTTTTTGTCTTGTAATTCAGCTGCATTGATGTGTTGCTAAACCCAAAACTAATACTTAGTAATTATTTTGGAGTAATGTGAATCATTCTGTTTTTACAAATACTCACCAGGAGAAGTGAAAGTATATGTCAAGGAGCAAAGTGCAACTCTGTAAGTTTTTCTTTCTTGTAACTGAGACAAACGATCAAGTCTGCAAATTTAAGGAACATGTCGTACATGGGACATACATGAACATACTTACTTTACTTATTTATGGGTGTTTGTGTTAGCTTAGTCCTGTATGCTGTGTGAGCATTGAATTAGTGCATTTGTTGTCATGTGGAGACTTGTGCTTATTTGTGCATAGATTGCTGTCTCCACTCAGGTAATGTTTAGTTGGATTTATGCATGAGAGAAATGTGTGTGTTCAAGTTGTGAGAGTGGTAATAATGAGTCATGAATCCTCCTGTGTTCTGTCCCTTGCTAATTGTCCTCTTGCAGGCAGGCTGCACTGTATGTGGTGTTGTTCTGCCTCATGCTTGGATAGCAAAGGGCTTGTACTTTTCCCCCCTCAGCCCCCAGCAAGCTGAAAAAGCCTCAGTTTACTTTGCTCCAGTTTAATTTGTTTTTTGCCAGTGTTGTAGTGGAGGGGTTGGGGTGGGGGGATAATGTTGTACTGTACTGTTGTTGGTGCCAAGGTATAATGCCAGTTTGCTTGTGTGTTGGAGGGCATTCCTGCTCTGTACGCTTGCTGTGTTTGTGTGTATTTTATGCAAAAGTGTCAAGTTAGAGTGTGTGTCTTGCTGTGTTGTGGTCTGGATATGTGTGTCTGTGTGTGCGTGTGTGTGTGTGTGTGTGTGTGTGCGCGCGCATTTGTACATTTGTGATTGTGATTATGCTGAGTGAGTGCAGGGACACTGTGTTTTCCTCCAGTCCCAGTGT
>JAOXYL010000002.1:8132496-8145771 GCA_028564955.1 Terapon puta
GTGTGTGTGTGTGTGTGTGCACAAAAGTATGTTAAAGCGAGAACGAAGGTCCTTTTCTCTCTGTTAGCAGTGTCAGCAGGTGAGCTGCCCTATTGGGAGAAAAGAGAGAAATCGCCAAAGCATGCAAATTGCTACTCCAAGGGGAGAATCAATTAGGTGCATAGCGGCTGGAGCAGAAAAGCAAAGAGGGGCGGAGAGGGGCAGGGGTCCATGCAGAGAGATGGTGCAGAGCCATGCTGATCACCTCCTCTGAGACAATGCATTACTCCACCTCTTCTGTCCCCTTCTCAATCCATGGACTGATCTCATTGGCTAAAGCTCTTCTTTGCACACTGCCTTTTAAACCTCTACTGTGCCTCAGCCTAATTTTTTTTTTGGTATAGCCCATTTCTTTTCTAAGTATAGACTGTACTACAGTCTCAAGTGTGTGGCCTTTTCACCTGTTTTCCCTCATTCTTTGTAAAGATGCTCTGCTCTAATTTGTGCCAGTTAAAATTGGATCATATAATAGTATCTTTGTATGCATATTATATATCTATCAGTAGCAGGTGACAGTTGCTTTGAATGTTACTAGTTTGTTGGTTATGTTTGTATGTTGCTGGTTTTCATTGGATTTTCTCTCTTCCCTCTTTAGGTGCATGATGTCCTCCATTTCAAGAGAGGCTTGATCCTGATTGGCCAGTATATTGGACAGTACTGGGCTGTGCCTCCTTCCCTCACCACTCCCAGCCTCATCACAGCCATGACGTCCCTCACCAGGACACGGACCTGCTTTTTTGTATGCTGCCTCATGTCTAGTCTGGCGCTTCCTGTGACGTCACAAACTGTGGTGCAAGCCCCACAGGCCCACAGTGCTGGATCCCAGGTGATCACAGCATCCATTCAGGAGGAGGAATATTCATCATTTCATGCTGAGAACCCTGAGTGGACATTCAACCATTTGGCGGTGGACTATCGCAATGGCAATGTTTATTTGGGAGCCGTCAATCGCATATACAAACTGTCCCCGGGCTTAGAGGTCCAGGTGTCCCATGAGACTGGCCCGGATGAAGACAACCGTAAGTGCTACCCGCCACGTATTGTCCAGCCCTGCAGTGAGCCACTGACACTCACCAACAATGTCAACAAGATGCTTCTGATGGACTATAGGGAGAACAGGCTGCTGGCATGTGGCAGCCTCTACCAGGGCATCTGCAAACTCCTCCGCTTAGATGACCTCTTCAAACTAGGAGAGCCCTTCCACAAGAAGGAGCACTACCTCTCTGGTGTCAATGAGAGTGGCTCTGTGTTTGGTGTCATTGTGTCATATGGCAATGCCTCTCCGGACATGCTGTTTGTAGCTACAGCAGTTGATGGCAAACCAGAGTACTTCCCTACCATCTCTAGCCGCAAGTTGGCCAGAAACTCGGAGGAGGATGGCATGTTTGCCTATGTCTTCCATGATGAGTTTGTGGCCTCTATGATTAAAATCCCTTCAGACACCTTCACTGTCATCCCAGACTTTGACATATACTACATTTATGGCTTTGCCAGTGGGAACTTTGTCTACTTCTTGACTTTGCAGCCTGAAATGGGCGGCGGGCCAACCACTGGGTCCTCCTCTGCTGGTCGCGAACAGGTCTACACCTCCAAGATAGTCCGCCTTTGCAAAGCAGACACTGCTTTCAACTCCTATGTTGAGGTGCCCATTGGATGCATCAGTGGAAATGTGGAGTACAGATTACTGGAGGCGGCCTACCTGTCCAAAGCTGGTGCTATCCTGGCACGCTCACTCGATGTGGCACCTGATGACGATGTTCTGTTTGCTGTCTTCTCAAAAGGACAAAAGCGACGTCCACGCCAGGCCTCACAGGACTCTGCACTGTGTGTCTTTTCTCTGAGAAAGATCAATGAGAAAATCAAGGAGAGGCTGCAGTCGTGCTACAAGGGTGAGGGCACGCTGGACCTGGCTTGGCTCAAAGTCAAAGATATTCCCTGCAGCAGTGCGGTGAGTACTACTAGGACACACATGCACACACACACACACACATAGGCATTTTGTGACTTTCACTCACATTTACACAGACTTTAATGACACAGAAGTTTAATGACACCACTGGGGAAATGTGTACTATGTTAGCAGTTCTAATTGTTATCCCTCATGCACTGTCTGCACAAGTTCACACATCCTCTACTGTAACATGCAATATTGTTTTCTTCATTTACCAGAACAACAGACCTCAAACTGTTGACCAATGACCAATTTAGGAAATGGGTGTTTCATAAGAATATGTTAAGTAAAACCACATCACTGATTATTTCTTTTTTTTCATTCCTTATTATTGAGCATCAGCAAAATAGTACAAAAATACACAAACAAATTCACAATGCTCGTATTTATATTTTAACCCATCTCCCATCCCACAAGAACAAGTTGGACACCAAAAAAAAAAAAAAAGAGCAGCAAAGTATTTGTCAAGGCGCTCCAAGACTAAAGCTGTGCACTAAACCAAACATGGTTCACATTCAATCATAGATCACAAATATAAATGCAAGATGTCCGCCAAGTGATTGTTATGGGGGTATAGTTTTAAGTTTATCTAGATGCCTCAGCACTGGGTCCCAAACAGAAAAGAATTTGTCCCTGGACCCCTTGAGAGTATATTTTATTTTCTCTAGTTGTATGAATTGTGTCAGGTCGCTAAACCACAAAGATACTTTGGGTGGATTTTTGGATTTCCAATGTAATAATACTCTTCTACGTGCGAGTAGTGTCGTAAAGGCAATTATATTTTTCTAACTTTTGCTTAATGTTATGTCTTCTGTCTGTTGTACCAAATATGGCCATAGCTGCGTTAGGTTGAAGATCAATATTCAATGCTTCTGAAAGCATTATCACTGATTATTTCTTATTGTTTTAATAATTCATAACTGAGGGTCACTACAGGTGAGTATCCCTGGAGGAAATCAGTTGTGAACGTTCTCCTACATGTTACTATAATGAGCTTGGCTTCACCACAGGAGGCCTTCATGAACACTGTTCTTGGGTGGGTTCATGCTCTATTCCATTACGATGAGATATTAACCATCCACTGCCTCTTTTAATCTGCTCACTCTTTAAACAATGCAGCTGAATGCTCAGCCAAATTACCATAATTCTATTCTCCATAACAGCATTACAAATTCAGTGATTCAGTTCATTTGATTTCTCACTTTGTGCACATAAAAACAAGGTTAAATTGGGTGTTACGTGTTTAGACCACCTTCACAAGCAGCCAAAGCTGTTCCATGGTTATTTTTTCGTCTTGATTGTGTCATTAATAAAAACTGCCGACCTCAAGAAATACAATATTACCTTGATCAGGGTGCACTATTTAGCGACCATGTTCCCCTATGTCAGTTGCATGGCTAAATGAACCATGTGCTCAGTTGCCAATTTTAGGTTCAGAGAGGTGTAAATAATAGGTTAAAATAACAAACCATTCTAAAGAGGTCTGTTTTTCTCCATATGGATCAGTTGCAAGCGTGTGATTTCGATGATTAATATTGATTTTATTCTATTTTATTTATTCTATCTATTTTATTTTAATGATTCTATTTCTAAAACTAATTTGAATCCAATATTTCTGTACATTATGAAATGAAGAGAAAAGAGCATTCAATCTAGATGAACTTTGTATGATTAGAGATGAAGACTGAATGGATGTACCAGTAAGAAAGATCTAAATATTTACCAATAAATATAAACAATAAAGTCTTTGCGTTATTATCTATGGAAATCTATACAACCACAAATAGCTCTAACAAGAATTTGATAGCTTGGTCATAGTCATATTTCAGAATCATAAATTTGATCCTTTCACTGGTGCTCACTCCATATTGTTCTGACCTTAGCCATGCACTATCTCAAGACATTATGAATTTGACCCTCTCATGTGTTTGGCTCTGGAATCACGGTGTTTATCTATTAATCCGTCTCTCGCTCGGCACACGTTCCGGGAGCCGCCTTTGTCTGCTGCTTGAGGGCCTGATAAATCATGCCTGGGGTGGAGCTGTCAGCAGGGAGAGGAAGTGTGAGGGAGCACACAGGGGTTAGCGCTGAGGAATGATGCCATTTCAGCATGCGCCACAGTATCGCCACCGCCACCGCATAAATTAGACCCTGCTGAACAAGTGACGGTGGACTCTGCAGGAGATAGATGAGTTCTGACACACATACACACACACATTCACACACACGTGCCACCACACTTCTAAGTATGGCTACTGTAGAGATGGAGATGGTGGCTTTTACAGACTGTTGATAAAGTAGAATAATAGCAATAGATAAATTGTTGTGTGAAAGGCTTATCGAGTGATATATTAAAATGCAGATCAGATTGTTCTAGCCTTCTTTAAAATGGAGTTGATGGTACAGTCATAAATAAGATAGCATATTTAAATACATGCGCACGAACATGCAAATAAATCAGCGGCCTATTGCTGAAGCATTAGTAAATTAATAGCTGTAAAAACAGGACACAGCTATATGTCTTCTGTGAGTGATATTCAATGAAAACATGTAAAAAGTTAAGAAGTAGAGTTGGGGGAAAACTCTCATCTGGTATGTACCTCTGTGATAGATGGTTGTCTCTCTAATATCCCATGGTTTATTTTATTCATTTTTTTATGAATCATTGGTTATTAGACTCTGATATATTCCATTGCTTCTTTTAAATGATGCATGACTGGGACTGCCGTATCTCCAATATCTGCAAAAATGTAGTTTAAACTCATCGCTCACATCTTTTTCATTCCGCGTTTCACAGACACTCACACACACACACACACACACACACACACACACAGTGCAGACGTACATACACACTCTCTCTTTCTTTAACATGCCAAACAAGGTCGCTCAGAGAATTTCTTGAAGTCAAAGTGCTTTTTGGGATAAGACACTCTAAATGAGGAATCACACATCCACATAAATATCAAATAAGGGTCTTAGTCACCCTCTTTGAACCCTTGCACTCTGTTACACAATCTTGCTATATACTCTCTCATTTTTCCATGCAAAGAATGTAAGACAAAAGCCACAGGATTTGGACACCAGTTTTTTGGAATAAGAAATAGTTAATCATCAAAGTAGGTATAAATATATTCAAGGGCACAAGTACATTTACAGGACATGGGCCTCAATAGGGCTGTATAAACACTCATTGCTGTTAGACCTTTTGTTGCTTTACACTATCTTTTAAGAGGCTTTCAGTCAGAGTGGGAGAAATGGAAAGAGGGAGAAGTTGAGAAGAAAAAGTATTTACAGAGAGTGCCATGATGGGTGCAAGAGCAGTGGAGAGGATAGATGGTAAAAGAGGAAGAGGGGGGGATGCTTCCTTTCTCCCCCAAATGGCCACGGTTGGCTGAGCCACATAATGCGTGCTCAACAGTATAAGTCTGCAAAGGGCCTGCATCCATAGATCATTGTGAAGTGGCATGTGACCTATAAAAAAACGCTGCCTGCTCCCTCCATGTTCACTGTGTCAGCAGAAAAAAAACAGAACAACAAAACAGCGGGATCGCAATAAATTCAGTCTCTGCTCTCTTCGCTCTCATCCTTGATTCATCGCTCACTGCCTGTGCTGCTCTTTTCTCCTTTTGCCTGTCCTTCTCTTCACATTCTTATAAAAATTGTTGCCACCATCCTGTTCTCCCCCTCGTTGATTCAGTCTTTGTCTTCCGTTTATTTCCCCTTATAATACTTTCCATAAGCACACTAAAGTACTACTCCCCCCCACCACACACACACACACACGCACACACACACAACCTCCTCTAAACATGGATGAGAAAATTACAAGGTCGCCTGTAAGTCCCTGACAGGCCACGGCCATCCCCTCATCCCTTCTGCTAATGATCATTAATTACATGTCATTAACTAACATGCCACGGGCTATTCTTCCACATTTGTCATGTGCTATCGACTTCACATTCTGAATTCACTCCAATTAATTAGATTATTCTACCCGGCCGCCGCTGTTTCTTTGAGTCTTTTTCTTGATCTCTCTCAGTCCTCCAAACACATGTGCTCATCCCTCTGTCTTTTCATCCTTCACTTGAAAGGAACTCTTCCAGTACAGCATTCTCCTCCCATGCTCATTTTCCATGTTACCGACTTCTGTCTTTCTTTTATTTCGTTCTGTGTTTGACCAACCTTTGAATGGTGTTGTCTCCTATGCCGACCAAATCCATCCCTCCTCCTCCTGATTGCGGGGTTTAATCAGTGGCTGGCTGCTGCTGATGATGAGTCAGTCTAGGCCACATCCTCAGGAAGGGAAAGGCTAGTGGATTCATTAAGAACATCCAGACTGCACCCCCCCCTCCCCACTTCACCCCACTCCATCCACATATCCGCTATCCTGCTTGCTAGCTGGCTCGCTAATTAAATCTCCATACATGATACCACTTGCTAAAGGTCAGAATCCATCACAATATCATTATTCTGTGATTAAACAAATGTCTCCCGTTTCCTTCACTACACTCTGCTGGCTGGCCTCCACCTGAAAACACTGACTGAAATTGGTGCTTTCAGTCCTTTCCCCTGTTTTGTCTTTTGTCCGGCTTGTAAAAAAACGCTTTTGTTGGTTCTGTCTGTCTTCTCCCTCTATCTAATTCTCCCCAGTGAGCAGGACTGTGCAATGTATAAGAAGTAGTTTTGCAAAGTCCACTCAGTTACCAGTTGAGTTTACCAAGATATATTAAATGATATATCATTGATCTGTTTAATATTATACAAAAAGATGCGTCTCATATTTTATCCACAAACATGAGCATCGTTAAAATGGCATCAGCAAAGATAAACTTCAAATGCTGTTGTATTAGAGTGGATCCATTGCAATCCAATAAGTTTACCTAATAAACTGTCAGCTCCTTGTAGTAAGTAAGATATGCAGACTTGTTTTTCTCAATTCTTTTTTTTGTTCCAAATAACAACAGTTTTGCGTGAAAAATAAGGTGGTAATGCCTGGTAATCAGTCTAAAGGAAATAATGAAGGGTTTCTGCCAGTACGCAGTGAAAGGGAAAACAAGTAAGGGAGTTATCTGATTAATTTTTCTCTTTATGATATCGAGGTCTATTTTCAGCTCCTAGTATGAAACTCCCATCTCGCCTTTGTCATTCTCCTACCTTTTCTCTCTCCAGGCTCCGCTTTTAGTGATGTCTCAGTTTCTTTCCAAAATCATCATGCTGTTTCGCTAGTTCCTGATTTGATTGTTTTCCCTAACCAGTATTTATTATCTGTTGTTGCTGCTCAGCTAACGGTTGGCGGGGGCAAGCATCCACAAATATGAATTAACAAAATATCACAGGCTTATCAAAGCCTGCCTCCTCACATTGAAACCTGCCAACAGAACACGGAAATAAATGAACTTTGTTTCAGGCATACCCTGACAAGTAAGTGTGTGTATACAGAGTAGCATGCCCATAAACATGCCAACACACAACTTTTCAGTTTACTCTCAATCTTACATTATCACTCCCGATTTTGCATTCTATAGCTGCACTGATCTGCCAAGACTGATGGCACATCGATGGAGATAACATCACTGCTGTGCGCGCGCCCATATATACATTATCTTTTTCTTTGGTCCTAATCATTGTGACTGGTTTTCAAAACAGTCCCCGGGGCATCATACAAAGGGGAAGTTAAATCTACTTGGTGACAGCTCTTGTACTCCATGTCGACACCCATGCATTCAGACTGAATTTTGAGCACGATTCAGTCAGAGAGCTGAAAATAAATGCGCTCTTTCGGATTGCCCTTCGAATCCCTCAACAAAACGACAAAGAGCACTGAACCCCAGTCACCAGAGACAGATTCACAAGGACTCCTGCTCTCACCAAGACAATAAACTGAACATTTGATTTAGCAAAGACCTATATTTTTCTATTCACCCTGTTTACACTGAAATACACTGATATATAAAAAAGGAATATTATCATAAAACACACTATTTTTTATGTGTGATTTCTAAATTCTACATTACAAATCCATATATTGGGTTCTACATTTCGGGGATGTGTTAAAATTGTCCAACAAGTCATCTTCATCTTAACAGTCAGCGATGACAGATTTGCACAGATTGCCTTGCCATGCCCACTCTCCCCAAACCATTTTCAGCTAAC
Source organism: Terapon puta (assembly GCA_028564955.1). Classification (NCBI taxonomy): domain Eukaryota; kingdom Metazoa; phylum Chordata; class Actinopteri; order Centrarchiformes; family Terapontidae; genus Terapon; species Terapon puta. Next base: position 8,140,643 of record JAOXYL010000002.1, read on the forward strand.
AATCATGGACGAACTAGTTGCAGAAAAGAACACAAAATGTTTCTTATTTTGGTTTTAATTGTGCCGAACCAGTAAACCAAGATATCAACTTTCTCCCATTCAGTTTTAATAGTGAGTGATGTAAAAATAATGCCAAGCAGTTTAAAGTGACTACAAATAATAAGTAGGTATTTTTTGACACTAGACATAATGGTGGTAGCCTACCTGGCTTCAGTCGGCCAATCCTGCACAACTTCCAGGCAGATACATGTCAAACTAGCCAGGTACAGTATGTGTCTCATATTACTTGCGTCCCTGTGATGACTTTGCGTCATTTCACTATTTTCTCCCTGTGCACCACAGAATACAAATTCCATTTTTCTGGCTCCACAAGAAAGAAGCTGGTTAAATGAAAATAACCAGTTATGAACTCAGCCAGTTGACACATTCGTCCTGTCGCCCAACCCTTTTAGGTTTGCTCTTCGTCCATTAATCTTAAGGCCAAACTAACCCGTCCAACATGATTTGCCCTTGAACTAATCTCCGGACTCTATATATAGCTTTCATCCTAGAAATGTTTCACTGCTTCTTGGGCTTCTGACACTATATTTGTACAAGTGTAGTCTAAAGCAATTATGTGTGTTTTGTAAGAACATTTGACCAACAGGGCTTTGACGTTGAGGCTCCCCTCTTCCTTTGGCATTATGCATCGTGCTCATTCTGTGTCTGCCTGAAAACGTCAACTAAAAGCAGAAAAGCCCTCAGATGTCTCAATTGGGTATAAGGTTGGACAGTTTCCAAAACAGACGGTTTTTTGCGAAGAGGGAAATAGGAAATGTATTTATGGCAACAGGACACAAGTGGGAAAGTGAATTGTGGATTGCACATCTCACTGTGTGTGTGTGCGTGTGTGTGTGTTTGTGTGATGGTGTGTTCTGTCACGCGTTGCTAGTGTGATGGAGGGCACCATGGATCAGTAGTCAGACAGACTATGTCTTGGCACAATAGCCACTGGTCCATCTGATACACATCACACACACTCTCTTACTCACAGGCACACAAACAAATGAAGGGAAGAGCTCCATTTAAACTTGCTGTTTAATCTAAATAAAAATAGTAACACATGTGTAGCACTTCATACCAGTGTAAAAAACACAGTCTGTCACAGAGGTGAAATCCGGTCATTGGAAAAGAAATGTGCAATCCTTTCAGATTTGACACTTTTAATCAAAATAAACATTTATTTGTCCTTTATTAGCCAAATTTAAGTCAGTCTGTTGAAATTCCCTACCATCACTTTTGTGTCAAATCTTGAATATTTAGTTCAATCCTACCTACATGAAGGCTTTGGTCAACATTTAGTTGCAAATTGTGGCTGGTGAGTTGTAAACCCATACTGTTTTCATTCAAATCTAATTTATCAACTGCCTTACAACTGTAAAATAAGAATAATATCTTGAGTTATAGATGTTATACATAGGAAATAAAAAGTCAGCACATAGCAACTAATCCCTTTTAAAGGATTAGAGCTGAAATACTTTTAATGTCTTCTAGTCATTGTGAAATAAACAGTCTCTGCATATGTTGATGTAAAGCCAAAGTAAGGAATACTGTTTTTACAGATGCTTTACTTCAAAGTGACTCACTGTTGCCTCTGGAGTCATACAGCCAATGTTTTAGTATAGTTAAATTGAATGTTGACATTATATCTTACAATGAACACTGCAAACCCTCTTAGTCATGACATAATTCTCGAGTGCTGCCAATCATCCTGGCAGGTCAGTCATTTAGCACAGTAGGGCTGGAGGAAATACTGGATGTCTAAGTGGCTAATTATACAAAGAGCAACCACCAGCATATACTTTTTTCATTTTACTCCACCAGTCTCTCTTTGTAGGGGAAGTTTTCACATGCGATTGCCAATAACTCTACAGTAAAACAAACTAATTATAAACAACTTTTTTATTATTAAAAAAAAAGCCAAATCGACATGCTATAAATGTATTGGGGACAAAAAAAGAGGGTGTCATTGAAATGGCCACATGGACTATAATAAGAGTGTTTAAAAAGGATAGCTTAAAGTGCAAGAAATTGGAGTCTTTGGAGCCTCCAATGGTCGAGCAGTGACATGAAGCAAAACGTCTCTGTGGTTTAATGTGTGTCATTAACTTTGTGAACTTGCAGCCAATGGAACAGGCCCTCACAACAGTGCAAGCCCAGATTAGGCCATACATCAGAGAGCGTTGGAGAGCGGATCTTTTTCAGTCCCCACTAATCGCATTGAGCAACTCTCTTTCTCTTTCGCGTGCGCCCACTGCCCCCTCTCTTTCTCTCCACTCTGTATCTGCTGATCCCTCTGCACAGTCCAGAAGAGAGCTCTCTTTGTGCTGGTGCTGGCAGGCAAACAGAAGCAGAGAGATGGATATGGCTGAGAGTGACCTGATTCTGCCTCAGTGTCTGGCCTCTGTCCAAATACAGAGACTCTGCTCTCCTGTCCCTCTGTCTTTAGGGAGGAACCCCCCTGTCTTTTTCCTCTGTTGCTACGCAGCGGGACTCTGGCTGAAATACCGTCCAGACATAAGCAAGAATTGAGTTTGAGTGTATCATTTGAATTTGAGTAGCTAGTCTACAAGTTATTCTAATTTTGCACATACCTTCAGATGAGTTGAAGTAAAGGTATGTATACCAGTAATTTGTTTGTAATTTGTTTAAATCATATAACTGCAGTACTCGTGGATGGTGAATTTTGAAGGTGTTGTGTCTCAGTCACTGTTTTCCTTACTTTCTATGTTTGTGTGTTCATAGAAATCGAATGTTACAGAAATAATAAGCAGCACTGAGATTAAATTGGATGCGATAGAAGCCATCTGTTAGCACAAGTAAACGCCCAAATCTTTTTTAAGGACAGCAGTCCTTCGTGGCGTGTGCAATTTTAATCTATCTGAGCGAGCAGTCGGCATCACATGTAAATTTTGTTCTTAAATGCGAATATCTTGGAATGTTTCACTGTCTTATATAAATTCACAAAAATTCAGTTTTTGAAGTTAATCAAACACCTGATAAATAAGATCCTTGGCAAGTGAAATGCAGAGAAAAAGCAGATGAAAAATCATCTTCAGTGTCTACATATAGTCACTGTTTGCCAGATCTTGGACAATTTGTAAAGCACTGACCATTGGATGTTTAGACAGAAAAAGGTTAAAGGAAAAATGAATGATATACAGTCATCCTCTGAGATTGAAATGCATTAATGAGATGGGTTGAGACAAAGAAACGGGACATGAAACGTGATAGAAGCTGTGACAGCAGCGTCTTATTGGCAGACAATGTCAAAGGCTACATTGATATTATTTGGTGTTCTCACTAGAGACGTCTTTGGCATCACAACTACAAATGTCATGTTTTGGTGTTGGCATAATGAAAATGTGTCTGCTTTGTGAAAGGGATGACAGACAGAAAGTATATTTCATTAGATTGCCGAATGCAGGACAGAGATGGTGGCTGTGATTGGCAACCAGCAGAAATAATACAGCATGTGTCAGTGACAGGAGATGAAAACACATTTTCACACATATAAAAACATCCTCTTTTTGCACATACATCACGCCTCATTTACGCAGACACACACACAAACGCATTGACAGAGGCAGACGAATAATGTGATTTTTAATGATGAAAACCACTTGTTTTGTTTTTGGACTAATAATCAATCTTGGGAGAAATGGCTGCACCTTTTATTATCTTTTGTGGCAGTATTCAATCATTGAGGCCCCAAATACTACAAAGTACTCCATTTTGCTCATGATAGACCCTGTTAACCTTTGAACCCTGTTAAGATGAACCTCCTTTATAACAGATGGCAAGAGAGGTTAGTTCTTTCTGTCACTGAATCAAGGGATATTTTTAAATGCATGGAAAAACTGCTTTACTGGTGACTGGAGAAAACCCTTCATGACCCTTGTGGAGGTCATTGTTGGCTTGTTTGTGCACCAGCAAAGAAGAGGAATAGAGTTGATCATGAATTGGGGTCTCAGAACGAAGGGGACAGGTTAGCAGGTAGAGCAACAATGCAAACCAAAGTGATATTTCACTATGATATTACAGAATGACCCTGGTTCTCATCAGAGCACCATTAATCTAGCAGCGAACCACCACAGCACTTGTACGACAGAGAGTGCTTTCTTGACAACAGCTCGCTCTGAAAAGGTCAAGTGGGGAGGGGACAAGGGGAGGGTAGCGAATTGGAGGAAAAATTGTTAACTTAAATATGTTTTTGTTGTGCACCAATAGTCATCTATATTTACTCTCTTTGGCATCGTAGTCTTGCATTTGTTGTCCATTATTTCTTCTTCCTCAATCTATCTTTGACTCCTTTTCGTCCTCTCTCAACCCTCTAACCATATGACATGATCTTGACCCAAATTCGGGTCATCTCTATCGATCACTCATACCACTTCATATAAGCCCATGTTATAGCCTTAAGCTCATTGTGGCCTAGACCAGCCATGTTCCATTTGTCTAATGAAAGGAGACCTCATATTTCCTCTGTGGCTCAGTCTGAGGCCTCTGATGATGATGGCCTTTAGTGAAAGGTTGTGAGGAGACACAGTGCTGCCAAGATTGATCGAGAGCCCAGGGGGTGCACTTCTAGGAAGAAAAATGGAAAAATGAGACATAAACTAAAAGACCCTCTTCCCCCCCAGAGCATCCTGCCTCTGACAGCTCAAGCCACTGGGCAACTGTAGATTTGAAATGGTTCGATAGGTTTTATCCAAATGAAAGTCATGATCTTACTTGAGCTTATTCACCATTTTCTTCTGACATTTTTGGTTGGATGTTGGGATTTAAGCCTCAGGTGATTTGTGATAAGCATAAAGTTAGACCATCTCTTGATTTGCATTATCTGACAAGTTTCTTTTGAACACTAATTTTAGCTAACCTTGTGCTTATAAGTAGCTACTATCAAGCAGTGCATGACGAATTATTCAAATCAGATTAATGCTGTTCATAATGCATCACAAGGATTTCAGCTGGGCATTAAAATCAGTTCACAGGGAATTGCTTTTCATCAAGTCAGTATAGTAACGTTTATATTTCATAAGTAATACCCACTATCTCATCTTACTACTGATCATGTCTGTGCTTTTTGA
>JAOXYL010000002.1:8145871-8168376 GCA_028564955.1 Terapon puta
TCAGTATAGTAACGTTTATATTTCATAAGTAATACCCACTATCTCATCTTACTACTGATCATGTCTGTGCTTTTTGAAAGAAAGTAAAGGCAGTATCAACTGCCAGGCCATTTCTTCCCACAGCAACCCACCACATTACTAAGCTATTAATCAAGAGCAACGCCTGCTTCAGTCTTAAACCCAGTGTTTCAAAACCATCCATACACACAGAATAATGACCAATCCCCAGTGCCATTATTCTCTTATCAAAACCCATAAGTCACTCTGTCGCAGTGACTAGTATGAATATCCCTCTAGCAGAATAAAACGCACACACACAAACACAAAATGTAGAGAAGCACAAAACATGAAACACACCCATGTGCATTTAATCACAAAATCACAGCAGCATGTCCACGCAGAAAGCATAACAGATGAACCTCCATCAAGAGTTTTATTAGAGTCTCTCAACTGTAATTCTTCTTCTTTTTTTTAAATACATCTATTTAGATACATTGAAATGATTTGCCTCAGTGTGACAAGGCAGCACTTCTGTTTTTTCTTCTTTTTATTTCACTCAGTTCACTTTGAATAATTTCACATTGAATATCTTGCCGCACTGGCATTTCTGCAGTTGCTGTTGCATTGGGTGGACGGTGGGGAATTGTGCCTGACAGAGCTGCCTCTGGCGCTATTACAGAGCTTGAGCCTGACTGCAGTCTTCTTCCATCTTCATCTCTCTCTTACTTGTTTCCACGTTTTCCATTTCTTGCAAGTGGACCTGCACATGCACACACGCATACAAATGTTCACACATTCTTTATCGCATACAAACTTCCCCTATGCTGACCGCCCTCTATTCATATCTGTCCCTAACCAAAACATACTCATAGCTGAGAAGATTTATCTTATTCTCATTACTCTGCCTAATGTCATGCAGTGCTGTCTAAAAGAAGAACTCGAAATGTTGGCCTCTTCACTTTAAATCTGTAGACAAAAACATCTATATTTATAATGCTGCTGGAAACTGAATTACATTTGTAATTTTCTAATCACTTTTCATCTCTGCAGCTCTTGACCATTGACGACGACTTCTGTGGCCTCGACATGAATGCGCCATTGGGTGTGTCTGAGATGGTGCGTGGCAAGCCCCTCTTCTCTGACGGCGTTGACAAAATGACCTCCGTCATTGCCTACGTCTACAAGAACCACTCGCTGGTCTTCGTAGGCACAAAAAGTGGACGAGTCAAAAAGGTAAGGAGCAGGAATATAGGATGAAGGGTAGCAGAGATGGCTAAATTGACAGAGGATTTGGTTTCTCTTTTTCTGAGTGTAGAGTAAGGCCTGGGAATTGGGGACTACTGGATTGGAGGAAGGATAGTAGTTGTAAGGCAGATTGACTTTCAGGCAAATCAGCTGAGTCGGCTGTATTTGCAGGAGGAAGAGGTGTGTGTGTGTGTGTGCGTGGAGAGAGAGTGAAAGGAGGAAGTGTGTGTACTTCACTGTGGACAGAATCAGTGTGTGTGTGCGTTTTGTGGAGGGGGGGGGGGGATCAGGAGAACCCCTGGGGGGGTTTTATTCCTAGAGCCAAGCCTATCTGGTATCTCTCAACATCCTCCTCATCCACTGCACCATATATCACACATACAGTTGTATACACCCAGTATCAGGAGTATCCGCTGTACTTTTCCTTCACTTCGGACTTGTAGAAAATCCGGAGCCCTGGGGGCAGATTGTAGCACACATCAGCATGTTGCAGAACTTGCTAGACAGCACAGATCAGCATGTTGCAGAATCGATTAGACAAAGTTTCTTATCTGTTTCTTGAGGCAAATTGAGGGATCAGAATAGGATGAAACACAACATTTATTAAAACTGCATCACAGTATATCAGTCTGACCGTTTTTGTATCCTAATTGTCCATGAGTTGAAGTAGATTATTATTATTAGTCATTTTAGGAAATGAAGACTCTGAAGTTTCTGACTCTGGATTCTCTTTGCTGCTGGGAATGTCAGCCGTAGCATTTGTGAACATCTTTGACCATAATTGTCTCTCCCTTGAAAAATATGTCACATTCTGTGTGACAGAAAAGCCCTTGGCTAAACAAGATTTGTCCCCTCAGAGTTAAATAGCACTGGATAAGCTGGGTTTTGGCGTGTTGTGACTTCCACCTTAGACTTTCCTCATGCCCCTGTGCCCTCCCCTGTGTGGAAACCCTTTTTCGGGGCTAATGGGATGATGCACTGCTGCTAGGTGTGATAGAAGGGTGGTAGCTCCAGTGCTTTCTTACTGCTACTTTCTTGCACTCTGTCCACACACACACACACACTCACACACACATTGTAGGCCCATGACTGAGACTAATTCTAGGGCGGCTAGGCCAGTGAGCTTCTCAGGCCTGAGGAAAACGGCGTCCACAGAGAGAGAAGGATGAAGTGACTGTGGGAAGCAGAGGAAGGTTGAGCTAGAGGGGAGAGATTGAACAGAGATGAACCATATTCCTGAAATGCACATCATATGAACACATAAGAGAAGAGGACCATTTGTATGACTACTGTTGAAGGGCAGAAGATGAGAGAGTGGAGAAATTTAAAGGAAGTTGTTTTTGTTGATTATGGCCCCTACCTGTGTTGTTGTTATTGTTTCTGTTCTGCTCTGGAGCAAAGTGGTTAAGGCAGCCATTTTCCATGTTTTAAGACAATAACCAATGAATAGGCACGTGTTTCAAACAGAGTAAATAAAATTTTCATTTATTACCTTCAGTTCTGCTCATCTCTGCTAATGGAAAGGGACATTTTGTGGCTTTCAATTGTTCTCAGGATTTTCTGAAAATTGCTTTTGCTAAGGATGTTAGGAACAGTTTTTTTCTCTTGGTTATCTCTGTGGTTTTCTTTTTCTTTCCAATGGCCTCCCTCCAGACATCTCTCTCAAAGCCACATATTGGCACTTGAGAGGATAGTGTCTGCAGGATTTTGCCATTGTTTTCATTCAAACTCGACATGAATGAAGATCAGATTGTGCATATATGCAACATTCAGGCTAAGAAACCCCACAGACACACACCATCTTTTGACAAAGAGGTGATCAATATCCTGTGTCAACACGGGCATGCACACATGCACACACAGCCCCATTACAAGCCCATCCTCCCCTCCCATGTACATACTTCTCCTCCCCTGTCGTTAACTGTATACCATTAGATGACATCACAGGCAATAAAAGACAACAACAAGACAATAAAAGGTCTGAGCTTCAGTCCACCTCCTTCATCAGTGACTTTATAACCCCTCAGCTAATGGATGTTGATTTATATACACTCCTCCACCTTACTTGTTCCATCCCTCAGCCGCCTCCCCTTTCTCTCACTCACTCTATTTCAGTCTTTCTGTTTTTTCAGTGTTATTTATGATACTGTGACTAACACGTCACCCTGAATAAATTTAAGTGTTACGGTAAAAGAGAGTGGATGGACTTTAATGCAATGGTGTTTGGGTGAGCTAAATGTTAGTGTTTACAGGCACACATTTATGACATCATGAAGTCGAACTGGACAGGAAGCTGAGTGAATTAAATTCAATTTGCTTGTGAAATTGTTTTATGTGGTGGGGTTGAGAGTAAAATTTCTCTAGTATAACGTCAGGCTTTGTGGACCAGACTGCAGACATGGCTGTACTTCTGTACTGATGACAATCTTTAGCATAATGCATTCCTTAGCCCCTAAAACTAACTTTAAGTATCACAACTACATGCTTAACCCCAACCTTTACCTTAGTTTCAACCTAAAATAGTGATCAGTTGGAGATGCACGCAGTATTTGAGATGGCAACAGAGGGAGGCTTTGGCAATTAGACTCTGTAATGTTTAGTGTCGTCATGTAATGTAGGGCTATGAAGAAAATAGATGTTCCATTGAAGTCCAGGTGCTCACGGCAGTAATGCTTGTCTGTCAGTCAGGGGGCTGTAGTGGATTGTATTGTCATTCTGAAAGAAACGCACAATGATTTTGTGGGATTGGGAAAGCAAAAAAAATCTGTATAGTAAGCTCGGCCCGGGAAGAAACAGCATAAATTTACCAATAGAGGAATAAAGCCAAAACATGAAAGGAATAATATATCTTTTTAAGTTGAACTTTTGCCATCGTTTTTTTCTCCCTCTTTACTCTCGTTTTTTAGTAAAGGCAGCCAAAATTCCCTCATTTTTGCTCTCATGCTCTACCAATTTTAAGTTCGTGTTCACAAAGGCAGCTGAATGAGACCACACACATTCATAGCCCTTGCCTTAGATGTCTGTGATGCTGAGTGGCTGTGTTGAGTAAAGTCCATATTGACACAGTCTAAGCTGAATTTCGTAACACTCTCCTGTCAGCATAAAACAGGCAGCCCTTTTGAATGAGTAAAATTCTGTACATGCCCACAGCTACAGCCATGCTCGGCCTTTACTGTCTTACACTGGGCATAAAACCTCACATCGCATGGAGCATATGATCTGTACACCTTGCATTTTTCCTCTCTCGTTTTTATTTCCTCCTCACTTTTAGCTCTTTTGAATTGATAGAATGTCTCTACCTCTCTTCTCTTCACCAGAATTCTATCCCCTCTTATTTCTTTGCTTCCCCCTCCCTTTCTCTACCTCTGTTTGCCCTCTCCTCATAATTTCCCTCTTCCTTTTCCCTTCATCTCTCTCTCCCTTGGTCTGTCTGTCCATGGCTGAGTGGAGTTTCTGTGAGAGCTCTTTGATGACTACCTCCTGCCACTGGAAGTGAATGGACCATATGGCTTCTGTCAGGCTGTCTGTCGGTCAGTTTGTGTGCGTTGGTCTGTGGCTTTTAGAAGATGGAGATGTGATGGAGATAAAAGGCTGTGGCTGGGCAAGGTTTAAACCCATTTAGTGCAGGTCAGTGCACAGCATCAGGTCAAGGGGAAAACCTTAACCCCCTGCAGGCTTTGGTTTAGTTTATGGTCATCTGGTCAGGCTACACATTAGCATGACAGGTCGACGTCTGTGTGGACACGTATGCATGATACTCACACACGATTGCATGTATTGAGATAAGCACACGTTCATGCAACAGTGAACATTTACACCCACACACCAGGCCACGTACACACTGCTGGACAAAGGCTGGCCAGGTACCTCCATGGGGCCATGGATAGAGAGGTGGACTAGGGGATGAGAGGGAGGTGTGGAGGGAGGAAGTGGAGAGGAAAGCGAGGGAAGAGATGAGATTGAGGGCCACCTGCCGAGGTGCTAATGCATCTCCGCTCTGCCCGTCCCGATGGGGGAGCATTGGCGCTCAATACAATGAGCAGCTAACCTTGAACTTGACATAGACAGAGGCACAGAAATGAGCATGGTATGGCAACAAAAGGTAGCAAGGTTGAGGAAGTTGAGGATAAGTGTTTGTGGGTTACTGTGTCCTAGATATTACTTGCTTATACAGTGCACCGCAATGGGTGGTTTCTGGAAAAAAAACAGAAATGTGCATGGTTCTTTAAATGATGGCAGAGAGGGGAGAAAAAGAGAAAAAAAGTCTTTTCCACAGAGCATTTGTCAGCATTTGGCCAAAGGCAACAAGCAGGGTGTTGAGTTGTGACTATTTGTTCACTTCTCAACCACAGCCACTCGTTTTCTGAAGAGGAAGAAGAGACCACACAGAAAAAGAGGGAAGGAGGAAGAACTGGGTGTCGAGCTGGAATGTGAAAGGAGAATGTAGAATGAGATGGGGAGTGAGATACAAAGGTGAATGAATGGTTGTTTGCAATGCTATGCATCTTGAAGGGGATGAGAAAAGTTCACAAGAGTAGCATAGAGACAGCAGAAAGATCTGTCATTTAAGGTTGTCGGGGGAGATGACATGAGCGAGAAACGTGTCAATTCTGACCCTCGATGGTGAATGTTTGTTGTTGTGAAGGGAAAGGTCAAACTCTCACTTTTGACTTCACCTCTGCCAATTATGACGGCAGGTTTCATAGTCTATATAGGTTTCTCCAGCTACAGTAATATTTTTTCTTTCCCCACTTGCCCTCCTAATCACAAACATGATCTTTATCCGTCACTTAATTTTTACTTTCTTGTTTTCCACCACCATGTCTCTCTTCCTCTCACCTTCCTCTCCAATGAATTTAGACAATGCCATACATGTCCAACTGAAATCTTCCCAATGCTGATTTTTTTAAATTTCTGTACAGTATATCAGTTTGTTCAGTCTGGCTGTTAAGATGTTTCAAAAAGCAGAGATAAGCATGTCAATCTTTTCATAAATTAAATAATAAAACTAAATATATGTAGTTGTGAGTGTTTGACCGGCTGAATCAGTAAAAAAAAAAAAATCTGTAAAATCAGTTGCTTGGTAACATTTTAAATCTGGCAGTCTAATAATGCAACGAAACTTAACGCTGCACAGTGGCATTGACTGAAATACATTCTATGTTCAATCATTTACCTTTTACAGTCACAATTAACATAGCAATTCCATGGCACTCCCAGTCTAATAAATAAACAGGAGCTGTTCAGCTAACTGGCTTTGTGTTGGCACAGTAGATTATAGATGGATAGATGTCTGCATGTGGGTGTGAGAGCTCTTACTTGAGATATTTATTGCTCTGGACCAGTCCCATATGTTTTGTGGGTTGATTGTGTCCTTGTTTTGCATGTGTGTGTGCACGCTTGTCTGTGCGTGTGTGTATGATGGGTTGGTTAGCCCCAGATGCAGATTATTGAAATGGGCTGAGCTGAGCCGTGGTCAGTGGAGCAGAGGATTAACTGCTTAGAGCTAATGATGAAATATGCTTTAGGACTGGCAGGCATCGTGTGTGTGCACGTGTGTGGACAGTGGTTTATGATTTAAGGGCCCCCCCGCTTTCCTTGTTGTATGCAATCCTCTTCAACATCGATGCACACACTGCTACTATCACCCTGGCCAGTAGCCATTACAACCCCACCCAGCAGTCCATTCACTCTGGCCAGTGGTCTAAACCACTGCTGTATTCAGCTGGTATTCCCAGAATGTCAATGCTCCCATACTGCTAAGTATTCCTCAGCAGTCTTCCTAGTTGCCTTGGCATTGTGTGTGTGTGTGCATGTGTGTGTGTTGCTGCTGCTGCTCCCACACCAGCAAGCGCAGCAGCACACACTAAACCATGCTCAGTCGCGAGTTGCCATGGTAGCACAGGCTGTTCCACGCGCAGAATGTATAGAAGACATGAACACCCTGAACACATAGACACATATCTGAGAGTATATTGTGATACACAGTGTTTTATCCCAAGGGAAGCTCAGAGTATTGCACATTGTAGACATTATGCTGATACAATGGACTGAGTGCACATTGGGATGATCTGATCTGATGATAGTGGGCTATATCTGATGACAGGTGCTGTCCACCTCACAGCTATAAGGCTGATTGAACACACAATATTAATGCGTCGGTGTTTTCGTCTCGCTGTATTAACTGCTGTCTGTTACCCAGCTCTGCTCTGCTATTTGTTCTGGAGACAGAAAGGCATGTCAAGGGGAATCAGTCAATGAAAACCCCCCAGCAGCCCCCACCTCACCTTATGCTTCTTTTCATAGCCCTTTTTTGCACCATTGTTCCTGGCCAATTGTTTCGACATACATCTTCTTCTGGTAATTGCTTGGTGCACAATGTTTGCTCAGGCCCTTTTCCAAAGTGCAATTTCTCCACTAGCTTTAGGGAGTTGGTAAATAGTTTGAGTGTGTGTGTGTGTGTGTGTGTGTGTAGTACTTGTATATGAATCTTTGTGTATATATTAGTCAATTTTGTGCAGAAAACCACGGGAGTTAATGAGAAGTGAAGTCCAGTAATGGCATGGGAAGAGGATCAAAAGGTAGCTGTTGCCTCGCATGCTTACAATCCCCACAATACTTGCCGTGCCCACTGCCAAAACAAAAAAAAAACTCATTCAGTAGCCAGGCAGTTTGACTGGGCAGCAGGCAGGGTCCATGTCGGATTCAGTCAGGAAGCCTTAACGTTTGCTTGTAGATAGATGGGGGGAGAGATGGAGCGAGGGAGGGAGGGAGGGAAGGAAGGAGAGAGGAGATGAGGAATGGAAAAAGGGGTGGCGGGGAAACAGGGCATGGTTTAGGGGATGAAAAGATTGTAGAGTTTTTAAAAAAAGACGGATATGAAGAGAGATGCAAGATGGATGGATGCATGATGGAGAAACAGAGAAAGACAGATGGAGAAATGCAGAAAGGGATATATTGCTGGGAGACTGAATGTGCAACACATGGTGAGGGTGAGAGATAGAAAGCAGAGACGGATGGCTGCAGAGATAAACTAGGGGCTAAATAATCCAACAGGGAAAAAATGAAAAGGTGGAGGGACATGGAAACAGAGAGTAAGGTAGAAGTAGAAAGCAAGGGGCCACCAGGGAGTGATAGAGTATGTCTTCCAGACCATTACGGCATTTTACCCTCACTCCTGTGTCTACACATACACACACCTCAACTTTTCCATTTGGCCGTTCAGATAGACACAGTGTTTAGTTGATGAAACACACGAGGGAAGAGCAGGAAAGCAATCTCTCCTCTGATTTAGATGGAGTATCACATGGCGCCCAGGTTAGCAAAGAGCAGCCGCTGTGCACCCTGCTTCCCTGACTCAACAGATACACAAAGTGTCCTGATATGTCAGATGACATTGCTTGTGCATTCAGCGTTTGACTGTCAACCTCCATGTTGTGTGCGTTTGTGGTTGTATGCAAAAATAGCTCTTCACCTCATGCATGTCATTCAGGTGTGTATTTATAGATACCATTGGTGTTGCTTGGCCTTATCCCTCCTTTCCAGTGCTCCTCTATAATTGATGAGCTGCCAGGGGCTGAGCGGGGCAATAGCACACATACAAACAAGCACACACACACACACACACACACACACACAACCATCCTTGGTAACCAGCTGCTTCACTGCAGGTTGACACCATGTTTGTGCACACACACACTAAGTTGGAACCACTCGATTGCTTCACACTCCTGTATTGCTGCAGTTTGTCGCAAAGGTAAGCCTCCAGCTATGAATCATGGTCCATGTAGTGTTGCAGCCTAGATGCTGTTTGTATTGCTCCGATTTGCTTATTCGCTGCAACAGCTCATAGTCTGAGTGAAATTAAACTACCTCGGAATGTCAAGTCAATGATACGCTGCTGGATATTTTTAACGTTCTTCTAACCGTCCTATGAAATTGAATTAGTATTCAGACAAGGCTTGCAGAAATCTTTTTTTTTTCATTATTTACACAGATCTTCTCTCAAATGGGAAGCAGGAAGAGAGTGGGTGAACAGCTACAGAAAGGAGAGTACAGCAGAGAGAGACTGAAAGAGTGTAGAGGGCAAAATTGGTGAGCAAGAATGATGGGTGAAAGCAGCAGAGATGGAGAGAATGTCGAGAAAGGGTAAAGGGAGACAGTCTGATGGGAGGAGAGGGTGAGAGTGGTGAAATAGAGTTTGATGTTCATTTCACTCTTGTGAGTCTGCACCTATTGAGAAGAGTACCAGTATGTGGCAGCCTATTGAGCTGTGAGTGATTTGAGTGGCTATTCTCCACAGTGTGTACGTGGAGTTGAAAGGCTTGAGCCAGCAGAGAAGTTGGAGAGAGAAAATGACTAACTTCAGTCTGATCTTTCCGTTTCCTGGCAGTTTGAACTGTAGTTGACTCTGATGTGTTGCTGGCTCAGGGTTAAGACAAGGTTGGCTGCTGAGAAGGATGAGTCAAGGTCTGGGGACATAAACAAATCAAAGGGTTGACAAGGAATCTAAAATCTGCTTTGATCGCGAGTGTAATTTGTGTCTGTCATTTTTAGCTTTTCAGTAGCTGATTTGTCTAGCACTTAAGCAGAAAATCTCAGACTACTCAGACTTTGGGGGAGAACAGAATTTTGTCAATTAAAATGACTTTTGTGTAATAGTATACTCATTTTGAATACACCCCCCTCTTTGGAAAGACTGCAGCAATATTGCCGTGTTTTGAATGTTAAGAATATGCTGAAATGTGCGGACATAACAGGAACATAAAATGAAACTTTTATGCAGTCCAATAAGCTTGTCCTACTGCCTTTTTGTGAAGTTTAAAATGCTGAATTTTTGATGAGGCCAATCTAGTCGCTTGCAGACTAATTTTGGCCTATACACACTGACAATGCATGTAATCTGAGCAAATGACTACTGAGGATTGCCAGACCACAGTGAGCAAAGCGAAAATTGTGGGTTGGCTTTGTGAAGCTGGGAAATGCTTAATTTGTGGATCATTGAAATACCCATGCAGCTTTTTCATCAGTGTCTCAGATAGTGGGGAAGGCAGTCTCAGCTGTGTTAAGATTCAGAAACAGTAGATAGGGGGGATGCCGTTGTAAGTGAATTTTCCAGTCTAGTGGCAGGTGAATTACAAGTTGCAGCAACAAGCCTTCCTCTCCTTTTTATAAATTTCCATTTCAATTGTTTCTACTCATGTCACCTTGTCTTTCTTTCCCTCTTTATAGTTTTAGACCATCATCCTGTCTCTCTAGCTGTCCCCTCCCTATGTTTTTATTTTTACTTTTTTTGTCAGACTCTCCTTCCTTTCCCTCCCTACTATTCTAATTAACATGTTGTGTGGTTGTCCAGTGAGAAAAGCTGGCAGCCTGTTTGTGTTTACAAGCTGCTCAGTGAGGATGGCTTTGCCAGGCAGGCATGGGGCCTACATCACAGAGAAAGACTTAGTCATACTCTCTTTGGGTTACCTGTCTTCACCAACACTGGTGACTGGATGAAAACAATTTCAAGGCTAGTTTACAACTGATGCTGTTAACCGTGGATGAACCATTAAACTTACAAACAAATGCTTATAGTGTGCAAATATTATCAGTTTCAACATCCATAGTCTTCTATATTGACAGAAGCATTGAAAATCAAAGTTATGCTACTGATCAGTTTTATTGACACCCTGTTTTTTATTACTTGACAGCTTATTTTGCAGGACTTCTCCCTGTGTTTGCCTCTTGACATAATGATGACTCACTATTTTCCACCAGCAGATTAATTAGGAGGCGGGCTAATTAAACATTTCATGCTGGTCTCATGACTGAACTAAACCTGCTCTGTAGCGGGATCAGCCGTGTAGGTGGTAATCTTTCCAATTTAAAAATGATCCAGCAAAGCCCTGTTCAAGCCCAGAGTTAGACACCTAACTTGCTAATCTGGTTTTGTAATAAAAACACACTCTCTCACCACAAGAACACACGCACGTACGAACATGCACAAGCTCCCTGATCTGCACTGAAAGACAGGTCATGTGTGATGATTGGCAAGGAGTATGTTTTAAAAAAGCAGAGAAGCAACCAAAGTAAAAGGTAGAAAACCTACAAACACCGAGATATACTTATAAAATTTAGATTCCTGCAACAAATGTACACTTACATAGTTTGAGGTTGACACCAGCACTTGACAACACAGCCATGATCCAAGATAATTGCTTCGTTACATCCCCCGAATGTTCATACTCATCTCAACACATCGGCGTTTCTCTCTCTACCTTGCCTGTCAGACTCAGTCGTCAAGCCTAGATCTACTCAACCAGTTAATTAGCATCACTATTAACATTCTTCAGCCATATCAAGTCTGTGTCAAGCCAGCAAATAGGAATGTAATTATGTCCAAGCTTTCTCTCTTTGTTTCTCTCTCTCTCCTACTAATGGATCATTGAGTAGGTAACCACAGATAAACACTCCAAACATAGCTGTCTCCCACACACACACTTACATAGTTACAGACGTCTACTCATGTCAAAGGTGACTGAACAGTTAAGAATCATTCTCTGTGGCTGCTGCTGAAGGAAGACTCGACTGCTTTTTTCCCCTCCCTGTGCATTGGAAGAAGTGGTTGAATTGGCATTAATTACTGTTGTGTAGCAGACTGTGAAGGCATAGGCTCTACAACACTTAATTAACAATTCCTAAAAGTGATTTATCGTTAATTAAATGGTATAGAAAAAGTTTATGGCCGGTGCAGCCCAACAAAATGTCTGTATTAATTATCATTTCAATTTTGTTTCACATGTTGGCATTTGCCTGTGTGCGAGAACCAAATCATTGTATGGCGATTGTATTGATTTTGTACTGCTGCTGCACAAATTAACAATGTCCAGCAAATGATCAGCTCCTGTGTAGCTCACTTGATGGGTGACTAGCCGTAACTCTCCCATGGATAGAGTGTAATTTTCCATTATGCCATTATTATGGTATAGGGAGACATATTATTTGGTTTTCCAGTCATAAATTAAAGTTTATGATGATCAAAGATAAGTACAGATTAATGTTCTTTTCCCTCTGGGGCTGGTTTATCAGACATAAAGTAATAGTCTCCTTGTCGGGTATGTCTGTCTTTTTTTTTCCCCCAACAAACTTTCATCACTTCGTACGTGACTGATTTCTCAAAACCGCTGATAGATGACTGGTTGAAGCAGATCCATTTTCTCCCCATTTTGTATCATTGGTAGTGCACGTAACGCCCATATTTCTACAATAGCTCTGTCTTTGGATTCCTTGAAGCAAGTCATCCCTCTTTTATTCGTTACCTCTTTCACTCTTCCATATCTCCAACCTTTCCTTTCCGACTTACCTCGCCTCACCAAGTCCCTGTGATTTATGGCTGAGCCTGTGCAGCTATAGAGGACACACCACTGCAGGTGAGCCCTCTGCCTCCCCTCCCTCTCTCACCACCTCCTTTCCCTGCACGCCTGTAGCCAATCATTGCACGCCGTAGGTCTCTTGGGGCGACTAGTGCCCCCACACACCTTTTTTCTCTCCTCCACCTCTCTCTCCTCTCTCTTCCTCTACCTCTCTCCCTCCCTCTCTCTCTCTCTGCAGAGAAGAGTTTGCCTCACAACTGGGTCATTCTCTCTCCTCCCTGCAGTAAATGCTAGCAGGCTGTCGGGGAGGTGAGGCTAGGCTAGCCTGCACTCTGTAGCTAGGCTCAACTGCAAGGGAGACTTCAGAGACTGCAGACGGAAGCGCGTGCTGTCGAGGGGGTTGTGTTTGTTTGTGCATGTGTGGATGCATTCAAACCTGTTGAGATCTCAGGAAGGAGACTTAGATGGAAAATGTGTGTGAATGGGAGGTGTGCATGAATGAGATTTTCCACGTATTTGCAGGTGAAGCCTCTATTAGCCACCACACGTATTAAGTCTCCTGCAAACATCAGTTCCATCTCCCAGCACCTGTTTGTTTGTTTGTTTCGGTTTATTTGCACATTCTTGTATTGCTCAGGTTTTCCTCCTACTCATCTCACACAGACACCCGCAGACACACATGCTCACACACACACTCCAGTGTAGCTGCAGTGGTGTTGGCGAGTTGTGATTTAGATTACTCTGCCTCG
This sequence comes from Terapon puta, assembly GCA_028564955.1. Lineage (NCBI taxonomy): Eukaryota > Metazoa > Chordata > Actinopteri > Centrarchiformes > Terapontidae > Terapon > Terapon puta. Next base: position 8,159,223 of record JAOXYL010000002.1, read on the forward strand.
CCCATTAAGCAGATGCCAGCGTAAACATCTTTAAAAGGGTCCCTGGGTCTGTCTGTCTGACATCAAGACTTTGAAGTGCGCCTCAGGTACCAAAGCTGCTTCACTCGCACAATGACAGCAGAGACGGAAAGTGAGAGAGATTGAGAGAGTAAATAAATGAGATGGAAGGAGTGAGACAGGAAAGCTGGGAGAAATATGAAAAAAGAACAACAGCAGAGGCAGGTAAAAGGAAAACGAGAAATTAACGTCTGTAATCTTGCACACCTATTCTCGCTGTCTTCTCTTTTCCCCTCACCACCTCTCCTCGCCCTTTCTTTTCCCATCCTCAACACAGACCTTAATAAGTGGATTTTTATCTCAGCTACACCAGCGCTCCCAAAGGATTATGGGATTTTTTTCCCCCTGCTGCACACACAGAATGATAATTGCCAATCTGCAGTTAGAGGCACTTCTTGTTTTTAAGGAATACGGCAGGTTTGATTATAAAAACTCTTTTTAAATGTTGATTGTGGGTTGTTGTGGTCTTTTACATTACCTTAGCTAGCCTTGCTGCCATCGCGCCATAGTAATCTGTGCGGAGCTCAGAGTTCACTCAGGGTCCCATCGCTGTCTAGACTGAGATGCATTATCGGTGTTCTGTGTTGGCCAAAGGTGCGGCCTCTTCTCTCTTTTCCTCTCCAGATCTCACCTTCACACAGAATTGGATGAAAGGTGTGGCACTCGAGTTCAGCCATGCACTCTCTTCCCAAAAACTGGTTCTTAATACACACATGTATTTACACACAAGTGATGCCCTAATTTAGGCACACTTGACATGTGTGAACACGAACAGGGAACCTTAATCTTGAAGCACATGCAACTGAAAAAATACCCCCCCACACCGCACACACAGACAGACACTCACTCAGCCTCAACTCCCTGTGCATCCATGCCCTTACCCTCCCTTTCCCCATCATCTCCTGCCAACTAAAAGTCAGGGAGGGAGCCAGTGCAACACTTCATTAATTGTTTTTTAGGAGAGCAATACCCCTTGAGCCCAGAATCACTAGCACAAACACACTGTTTGTGACACCTTTTGAGCAGTCGCACACAAGACTCAATCACCACACACCCTCCATCTCTCTCCTTCACTCACTCAATCTCTCAGCAAGTGCCAGCTCTTTCCTGCTTGATATTCATCCCTGCTGTGAGACTGGACTCGTGGTTTGTTCAACATGGATAAGAAAACAGACCTACAGCGCAGTGCTTTGCTGTGGATGCACGATGGTGTGTAGCTCCTAAAAATATTCATCACCATAATAAAAAATACAATAAAAGCAGAGGCAGCCAGCATGATGTGAGAAAAGTTGTCAGATAAGTTTAGGTAGGGATTCTATTAGTGTCAGCTTTCTATTTACTCCTTCTAATGTAGCTCAGGACAAATTGGAAATGATTCAGTAGGGAGAAGCTGCAAAAAAAATGCGGTCCTTTTTGTAAAATAATAGTACAGGGCTCGTCTGTGAGGAAAAAAGGATGAAAAGCATCGGGAACACCATGTGTTCCTCCGCTATCTGTCGAAATTCTGTCTCCCAGCATGACATCAGCCAGCACAACCTCAGTCCAGTCACTGCTCACTGCTGTAATAGTCAAAGATGGATTTAGGTTAGCCATCACAGTAGCACTCCAGCTCAACAAACTGGAGTATGCTGAGAGATGTGCGTTTTAACGTGTCTTTGTGCTGGTAGCACCTGCCTGTATCTTCCACACAGCCTGTGCCATGGATATTTATTATCCCTTTCTCCATGTCCTTGATTCCTGACACTTGAGCACCCTGGGAAATTTGACTTCCAAGGACACTCTGATGTGCACACCCCCCAACCCCAATTTCTTTTTCCTCTGTCTGCTTTCATTGTTGACTAAAAGTGAGCGCGGCATCTCGTCTACTACACTCTTCCCTGGAGATGGAGGCCTAGTTTTTGCTCCCCATATGTAATCAACTTCTCCCCTTTCATTAAAGTTAAGCCCTTAGCACACAGAGGAAGGGGAAAAAGCTTAGTCACCAAATGTGCAGAATTTCAATCAGAGAAAGGTTTAGGATGAGAGAGAGGATGCAGAGAGGTGGTGAGAAGAGAACATAGAAAGGGAAGACCAGAGAGAATGTTTATTGTATATAATATAACAAAAACTTGATGGGCTAACATGTCTCACTTCAACATTCCTCCCATCTTTTTGTCTTTGTCTTTGACTAAATCTGTGTCTGTGTCTGTGTTTGGCTAACAAGCCTCAAGCTTTGCCAGGCAGGCACGTGGCTGTGGCCGTTCCATCTGGTTTGGCTCTCCAGATCTCTCCTCGTTAGGCCATTACTGCCGTTTAGTCTCAGCTGCCTGCTCCTACAACTGGCAAACCAACCAAACCACTGTCCTCCTCTCCTTCTGCCGCCACCGTCATTGCTTGGCCCTCGTCCGCAGTAGCAGCTTAACTGTCAGCTCCAAGTCCTGTCCAATAAGCTTTACAGCCACATGAAAAGTGCTGTCACTCTCAGAAAAGTAAAACTCCAAACTGTGTGTGCATTCTCAGAAGGATCTGTTGTGACCAATAGAGGTCATATGTGACCAAACCCAAAACTTTATACTTTTTGGGTTTGTGCTCCATATTCAAATTTGAATTATATTCATGAATTAAACTAATTAATAAAAAATGTATTGAAAGCAAACAAAAAATCACAGCATGCATTAATCTTGCTTCATTTTTCATCATCAGCACATTTTACATGTGCATTTAAAGGTTGACGCTGGTTTAACTTTATTTATTCTCACTAGTACCTTGTGTTGTGATACAATGCCCTACAGTTTAGGCTCTGATTCCCTGGCTGCTTAGCACACTACAGATGTAACTGTGTGTGTTAGAACGTGTTGGCAAGCACCCTGTTTCACACAGCGTGGGCTACAGACTTGGCCGACGAAGACACGCCAAGGGAGACACGTTCTGAAATAGAAACATCAGTCCCGCTCACTTCTATCCAGACGGCTGAGATATAGGAAAGCACGGATGCCAGAGTACAGAGGAGTTGTTGCCCCCTTGTTTTGCCCCTCACAGTTTTCCTCACATGATTGACTGATTTGTTTGTCACTCAAACAGTCTCCTAGTGGGCTCATATTGCACCATGCTCTGCCTCCCTTGGTGCATCCTGTGTTAAAACTGCAACTCAGTAGAGGTCTTTGATTCCACACTCCAACCTTGCTCAAGATCATCAGGCCAGCTAGCAGCTGCTTGATAAGCTACTCCTTTCGATTTTGTACATAGAGCCAACATGTCTACCAGTAGTCGAATAATGAGCTTGCAATGCCAATTTGGGAGTTTCTGTGGGAGGGATGGGTGGGTGGGGGTGGTGCATGTTGGATGATATGCAAAATGAGCAAAACGAGCAAATGAGGAGGAGGAATGGAGGGTGCATTCTCATCTCTTAGGAAAATGTTATTTAGGCTTCATTTGTCCCAGAAGAATGCCAGCAAAAGTGTTAGAGCCCTCCAGAGCCCTGACGCATAAAAAATGTGTTTTTCTTTTTGCTTATGAATATGTTAAATGATACTGAAGATAAATCCTCTCCTCTTCCTCCTTTATCTTTTCATTCTTTCTGCCCTTTTATTGATTGCGGACTCTAATGCTTCCCCTTACTTCTCCCCCTTCAGGACTAAAATAAATACACAGCGGGTTTGTCCCGTAATTGGTAATTATTTTCATTTGTCTCTATGCTAAAAGGACTGCTCGGCAAAACTAGAAGTCTGCAACAAAAAGGGTGTTTTATGAAAATTCACAACTAAGGTGTGAAGCTACATTTTTAAATGCCCCTATTAATACATTTCCCACCTCCTGAATTATAAAGCAGATAGTTGCTGAGAATGATTTAGTAAAAAGACTGTAAACCATGAGACGATTTGTGGAAACTTGTTTGTAAAAGTGGCTCAACCCAGACTGAACTGAACTGTTTATGCCTTTGCCACATCACCATAGCAAATAACTGTGGGAACAGCTTCTCTGTGTTATATTGCCCTGTATATTATGTCCATGGCCTCTGTGCTTCTCTCTGTGGAGACTGCACGCTTGTTCTCTAGTGCAGCACTTTGTCCATAGTCAGAAATAAAGCATGTTTACACCAGTATAACTCTTTCTGTTTAAGCAAATCATCACTCACACTGTCCCCACATAAACACACATGAATGTGTTCATCTGCACACACTCAGCACACTCAAACACTTAGCTTCCTCATGTTAAATGGCCACTAATTCTCTGTATCAGGGGATTATACATAATTGATTTATGGATGAGGAGTGAAATTACTCATCAGTTGAAAGAAAATGGCATTTTGTCTTCCAGCTGGAGCGTGCCAAACTGTACTGTGGAGTTAAAAGAGGAAATGCACTTGTGCTCAAGGCCATCTATATGTTTTGCATTAATTCAGTGCACTTCAGGAAACATTGTATGTCCAACCCTGATGGTGAGTCTATAACATGGCAACAAATGCAAAATCCCAAGCAAACGCTGTTATGCCACATCCCAAGACACTGTACGCTGATGCCAGAGTAATCTACTAACTGCCTCTAACTAACTGTTTTGTATAGCATTTTAAACGGACAACAAGCTGTTCCACAGTAAACATGTCTGTCTTGTCTTTTTCTTACTGTTCTTATCTTTTTCTAGCAGACCTCTGGCTAGATAGACAGAACTGAAGCTTTAATAGTCTATAAACTCTTTTCACTTCTCCTCTGTGTTTGAACAGTATCTCAACCCACCGCTGTTTAGAAAAATATCGATCTAAAGCTATGAAATTGTCCCAGCCCAGCCCTGTACTCGCAGCCTACAATCACCTTTTTTCCTCATGTCTCATTTGGATACATCCCCTTGTAGCTGTGTGAGTATGTGCGTGTTTGTGTGTCAACAGAAATCTGAGCCAGCGCTGAACACTTACTCATCAAAGGCCATTCATTGTGTTAGCATACAGTCAGAAAAGGATCTGTGTCTACATTACAGTTGATATGGCAGATCCATTTCAGTACAGTTTGATGTTTTCCCTGGGCCCCCTGTTAATAAATGCCTGCTTTGCTGAAAGTGGAGGCATTTCTCCCCTCGAGTTTCCTGTACGGTGATAGCATATCTAGACTGCTGCTGTTGCTAGGCTCTGTTGCTAGGTAACTATTTATCTACTATTATGGGATTCTGTGGGGCTCAATGGGGAAGTTAGCGCAGACAATTTGGCCTTCTGTTTTGTACACTATGTGGTGTCATATTATGCATATTCAAATGCAAGTGTGAACATTCTGCTGCTGTGGAGGTAAACAACAGCTGCAAGTCAGCTGCTGCCCACAGCAGATTCATGCATAAATATACAGTACCAAGACCAAAAAACAAAAACAGAATCTACAAGGCAGTATCATAAATCATTCAGATGCACACAGCATACTCCCTGTCTCTCTGTTGCTGAGAAGCAGTGATAGACATTTTGTTTGCTGTTGTCGGTGTGCAGGTATGGAAGCTGGTAAAGGTCAAGGGGAAGGCCAGGTGCTAATTGAGAGCTCAGCTATTTATACAAGAGTGACTTCTACTGTATCTCTTGACCTGTCCTATCCACACACAAACAGATGCACACACAGTGATTCTCTGTCTCACACACACACGCACACAAACACACACGCACAGACACGCGCACACACGCAAGTGCATACACACGCACACACACTCACACTTGTCTCCATCCCTCTATCTGTCAGTTGGCAGTCCATCGCTTCCCTCATTCTCAGTCCCTTCAAAGGTGAGTGTTTGATCTTCCCAGCCCATCCATTAAAAGTATTACTGTTCAATCCAATCTTACACGCTCTATAGGACTGTCTCCGCATGGACAACACCATTATATCGTCAAAGTGGGCATGCTCAATGTCATCATCAGCAGTGTGCATGTTGAACAGAGAAAGAAGCTGAGGTTAAAGACTTTCTCAGGACCAAATATTAACTCATTGCAGTAGAAATGGTAAATGCTGCACATTTTTTTAGACAAGCCTCGGCTTGCTTGTAGATGTGGTGAATCAAACATAGTATGGGTAGTGCTTTTACAGAAAATGAACACCCATAAAGACAATGAAAGAGATCTTGTGTGAGTGCATATGTGTGTGAGTGCATCGGTGTGTGTGTTGTTAGGCCCTCTGTCCAGGTGATGAATGATCTGGGGGACTGAGTGGAGGAGAGTGTCTATAAAATAACCCAGCCGTCCTTCCGCCCTTTTCTACCATCCTCCATCCTTTCATCTTTACTCTGTTTTTGTAGCTAAAGTCCTCTTCGTTTGCTCTCTCTTTCCCCTCCCGCCTCCATTTAGTCTGTTTCCCCATGTCATCTATCTCTTTTTCCTCACAAACCTCATCTGTCTGTGATGCTTCAGGCCAAAGCTCTGGCGGTAAACAAATGAGTGCAATATTATTTTACGGGACAGTGACTTCAAAGTTTCCCTGTGTTTGGAACAATTAACGAGGCAAAGACCTAAGGCAACAATGCAAGGGGAGACGAGTTGGGAAGAGAGAAATGGAGAGGGAGGAGAGGCATATTCGTCGAAACACAGACAAGAGGAAGCTTTGTAAAGAACAGAATGAGAGAAAAATGGAGGCGTGTAAGAAGGAAATCAGTATGGAAAGAATGAACCAATGAAGGGAGGGAGGGATTGGAGAGCAACTAGGAGGAGAGATTTTTATATAGAGTTGCAAAATCTGTGTGTGTTTTAGCACAAACAATGTTAAGTGGTCTAAAGTTGGAGCTTGCTTCTCAGGCTTAAAGGAATAAAACTCACACAGTGTTTCCCTCCTGTTTGCCAGAACAAAGTGTTTTGAATTTCATACAGTTTTGAGACATGTCTCTGACTGACTGTCTTCATGGCAATGATGCTCAAGTAAATGTATCTTTCATCTATAATAATGGGGAAAATTATTTTAAGACCATACCATAAATATATAATAGATATGATTTCAAATGAGCTAAATGTAAATTTACAGTAGAGAAAATACAGTAGCTCCATCCACTGGCTAACTCAATCACTTCGAAGTATGATTTTGTTCTGCAGCACCTGTTGGCCTTGACCATTATCGTTGTTTTTCTTGAACCCTCAGATCTCAGCCAGCAGCCGCACCCCACGCGTACACTACACAGACACTACACTTAAACGCCCTCAACACTACCCAGAACCCTGCCGTTATATCATGGCGTTTTGCCCTTGTTTGTGCCAACTACCCCATACTGTGCCAACTAACAACCTCCTTACACACATACACGCATGGAGACTAACACGTTCACACACAGGCAAACGCCCTCCCCCCCAAACCAGCTGAGATGAAACGGCCGCAGATCACACAACTGCTAAACTTTGATCAATCTGGCAACAAGTGTAAATAGGATCATTAATAAGGATTTAGCAGGGGGCTGCCGTCTGCGATTAGACATACGCAAACACGCACATATGCATTTTTTTTAAGCCCCTAGAATTTTAGATAGCTCTCTCAGACACAGTTAATTTTTCTGTTTCCAGAGACAAGATGCAGCACGCAAACAGAGTACCAACGGGGCCTTTAATTGGGGTGTAATCTGAAAAGTGTAATTTGCCTAGAGTGGAGAGAGAGAGATCTGACAGCAAGAGCATAAGAAGGAGGGATGGGAAGAGAGGATTACTGTGAAGGGAAAAAAGGAGGTTGGAAGAAAAAAATCTTGTGGATGAGCATAGAAAAATAAGATGAGAGCATGGTGGCAAGTCAAGCGAAGAGAAACGCAAAAACACAAATGCAAAGACAGTGGAATTCAGTGACAGAAATCGTGAGGAAAAAATAAGTTAGAGGCAGACAGAGACGAGCAGGAAGGCTTCAAAGCATTGAGCTTCACATATTTTGCCAGTATTATATTATGTGTCAGTCACGGCGGTCTCCATTCCAGTCTTGGTTTCTCATACACAGCCCCTCCTCAGATTACAGCCATTTGCCACATTAGATCTGGTTCTAAACGAGTCTCAATCCAATTCAAATCCACAAATCAGTGACTCTTCTCCTCCCTAAACTCCTTAGATTTCTATTGCCAAAACCCGATTACATCGCTTTTACAACCCACAAAACCCACTGCTGCTGTGGCTTTCCAGCTGCAAGCCTCTTATCTATCTAAACGGACTAATGAGTTTGAAGCTGACCACCACCAAAGCCAAGGTGGAGGGAGAGAAATCAGACATGTGGTGTTGTATGATGCTGGTTGATACCTCTACGAAAAGAAAAAAAATTGTAGGACAACTGTGGTCTCCCAGCAGGGGTAAATAAGTGTTGTAATTCTAAAAAAACTGGCTTTCCAACTGTGACTTTGTGAACCTAATGGGTTTATTTGCCGCCATCCCTTTTTCATGGCCTGATCTAATTTGTGAGCCCTTTGTTTGCTTTCTATTCTTGAGAACTTTATTCTTAAAATGTCACAGAATTAAATTATTTGTGGAACTGAATCGGTCAATCATCAATTTGCTCAATAATGGCTATAAATCATGGCTGGAGACTTAAAAAGGCACTGAACCAGTGACTCCACTACTCTACAATAACATTATCTTTATTCATTGGCTTTGACTTCCCCTGTGTAAAGATCAATTACGATGAGCATGTGTTTATCCAGCCAAGGTCATATAGTATCAGTCTATTGTTGAGCTTTTCAAAATGGTCCTGACCTCAACCCTCACCTTAACCTCCCCGAACCTTGACCCCTGACCTGTGACCCTGCTGTTGTCTATAACATTGTTTGTCCAATGAACAAGTCAAAAAGACTGAGCAGGGTAGTGCAGCTGTTGCTACTCATTTTAATAGGCAACTTACTCAGGCTTTACAAGTCTGAGCCTGTGTCTTTTGAGTGTTTGGTATCTCTTTTTTTATTTTCCTGTCTCCCCCACTCCTATTCATCTGCTTACCGCACCTTTTGCTCCCCCTTCTTCAAAAATAAAATGAGCCTGGCACTTGGCATTTTGCTTTTTGGACGGCAGGCTTCTCCCCCCATGTTCAATTATTCATGCTGAACTCCTCACTCCCCACAGCTATGGAAGCTAGTGTACACACACACACACACACACACACACACACACACACACAGCACTCTGTAAATGCATGTGCCATGTGTTGGCAGTGAT
>JAOXYL010000002.1:8227922-8242645 GCA_028564955.1 Terapon puta
GTGCGTGCGTGCGTGCGTGCGTGCGTGCGTGCGTGCGTGCGTGCGTGCGTGCGTGCGTGCACTGATGTCTCCAGAGTTATTCTGATGGCAGTATGTGGTAACAGGATCCAGGGTGATGTCTGCTCTCAGACAGCGTCTGGCTCTCAACCTCCCATCTATTATTCACACACCTGGATACACACACACACACAGCCTTCTCTCCGGCTCTTTACTATCATTTCTTTTTCACAAATGAACATTTTAAAGTTTGTTTTCTTGGTATTTTGCATATATAAGTGCAAGTTTGTTTATACGTTTGTCTCTTTGTGTATTTACGTATTTGGGCTTATCTTCCAGGAAACCAATCACCCCCTTGAAGTCAATGAACTTCTCTGTTTGCCCTGGTAAACAAACTGAAAATTAGTATTGACCAGAGAGAAGAGGACAGACTGATAAGCAGCAAAAAAAGAGGTTGATAACTACTAAAACCAACCATGGTCTAAAACAAAAGGGGCAAAATAGTTGTCCCTTAACCTTGGCTGAAGTTGATCTGAGGCTGTCAGTAGGTCATTATCAGTCCTAGACATCTCTTTGGGAACCTGGCCCTTCTCCACCACCATGGTTGGATAGGTTGCTGATTGACATTTATAGACGCAGAATGGTCCAATCAAGAAAAGCCTATTGAGTGCACCCCGTTAAGATGAAAGAATGCACCCCTGTTATTGTGTTGTGAAACACAGCCTTACATAGAGATGAGTAAAGGTCACAGTGGGGTTGTTTGTGATCCTGTGAATGTTGATCAAAGTCTGTCGTCAAACTATTATGTAAAGAGCTCGTGCTCCTCTGACGTCCCCAGGAGAGCTAGATATCTGTTCTTTGTAAGGTTGATCTAAGGTTTTCCTAACATTGCTACATTTGTGTGTCCACTTAATCACAACCTTAGGTCATCCTTGATCATTGGTTTTTGCCCAAAAGACCAACATGTCTCTCCATTGTTAAATTTTAATATTTCAGACTGTCTGGTTCTTTTCTCTTTCAGTCTTTAGCCTAAACTTCCTAAACAAGCTTTCATGGCCATATGCTCTCTACGCCTTAGACAGAGATTTTGGCTGGAAATTTCCTCTACTCATAGGCTGCATGCCAGTCATTGTGGGAGGAATGGAGGCAGGGAGAGGAAGGAGAGACCACTGTTGAGAATGAATAAACAAATGGATAAACAGCCACCCCAATTGGTTGTCACTTATAGAAAACACAAATATGTTGATATTTATGGTAATAGATTAGAAAGAATAAAAGACTATAGATTATAAAACATTCTGTTTTCATTAAACATAAAGAAACATAAAGAGTGACACCTACGTCTGTCCATCGTTTTCCCCCTCAACCTTCTCCTCGTTTCCCTCTTCCCTCTTCTTCCCAAACATCAAAGCTAGCTTCCTGCCATATGTCCAGTTTCCTGAGTGTTACAACTCTGACAGATCTGGACACCTACATACAACCTCTCCCTGTTTGTCAAGTCCACTCATCTACAAACACACAGCAGAGCCCCCTGAGTATAATCTCAACGAGATTTTACTCAGTGGGTTGTATTTGTATTATTCACACACTGAAACAGTTTGCCTGCCACACTCCTCAGAATGAATGGCATCCATAGCTCTGAGTTTGAGCACTGCTGTGTCGCCTGAAAGGACAAGTCTTGATTTGACACAATAGGCTGATTTGGTGCCCTCAGTACTCTGGGGAGCATGTTGACTTCATTAATGGCTCCCAGAGCCTTTTAGCTCTCGCACAGTGGCCTCTGGTCACAAAATATAATGGGGTGCACACCAGTCTGTAGCACTGCCATTGGGTTGCACCACTAATAGAGACACAGGTGGTGATGTACGCTCAAATTATGCCGTCGCCTCTGTGGGGTCCTTGAGGCTCGGCCAGTAGCTGCAGCAGCAGTGGCGGCTTGTATCACTGCAGAGTAACGGGGTAAAAAAGGAAAAACAGTGGAGGAAATAATTGGTTTGAAAGAGTAATTGTGCGTATGGGTTTTTTTCACAACCAGGCCAGGTATTTGTCTGCACTAAATGAGGTCTGTCAGGAGATCTCTACCTATCGCCTTGAACACCCTGCTGTGGCTCTAATGAGACAGTGAAAGAGGAATTGGATGGGAAAAGACAGAGTGAAAGAAGGACAAGGAAGAGAGGGTTTGTATGTCGAGAGATGAGCTCTGACATCTTCTCTGTGCAGTAAAAGTGATGGAATGACACATATTTCTAGGAAATATGTCAGAAATGAAAAATCGATGGTCAAAAAAATTATGCAGACTATGAGAAGGGAAAGAGACCACTGAGAGAAAAATAATAAGAAATGGAGCAGGCGTTGAATAAGGAATAAGAAAGGGACAATTGTCCAGACAAAGAAAGATCTCTGCTCCTCACTGGGCTTATGGAACACAGTTGTGTGTTTTGTCTTATTGATTTGATCCTTCCTGTCCACTTCCACATAGATTGCTGCATTAAATGTCCAGACCTTTTCCTCGCATTATCTGGAAAAATTACTACACCAATAAAAACATAGTAACAGGCTTTGTTAGGAGAAATAAAAAAAAAAAACACCAAGCCTTTTATTTCCAGTCACACATGATAGTTTCCAAGCATAATTGAAAGAGAATGGATGAATGGGAGGCAATGTACAAAATACATTATTCCATTGGCAGAAGGAATAGAGTGTGACATAAAGACATACCAAGAATGAAGAGAAAAAAATAATTCCAAGAAACTGAGTGAGTTGTTAGAAGTCAAGCGGTCACAAATGTTCTCAAGATGAACCGGCCGTAAGCCCACAGGTGTTTTAGTCAACCTCAGGACTTAGAGATTGAACCAGAGAGGGAGAGGGAAGCAGGGATAGAGAGGGGCAATAGCAGAGGGGGAAATGAGCAACAAAAGCTGAGCTGCAAGCCCCCTGCCTGGTCACAGTGCTCTAAGGCAGCTCAGCAGTGACGGGAATGATAGCAGGGAGACCTGTCACTCACCCTTTGAAGCCATGGGGGAGATCGAGGGAGGAGAGGAGAGCAGGGGGAGAAATGAGTTAAGAAGCCTCCAGACACTTGTCCCCTTTCACGTCCAACACCATCATCCCTCACAATAACATTCTTGTCCTTCTCTTTGCCTCTCTCTTTGCTTTTTCTGTCTATCTCTCAGCAGGGGGATAAGGTTAGATTAGTAGGCCACATGGACCTGCAGGCTAACAGGTACCACACCTTTAATGCCACAACGGTCAGTCACTGAGCCAGGGGTCCCCCTGCGGGTCTGTCTGCTATACTGTCAGATCCCAGATGTGGGGTGATGGAGACTGGAGTAGCACAAGTGGAAACAAACATATGCTTTCTCACTCACATAACTTGAAATTGTTTTTACTCTGACTCTGCATTTCTTCTTTCCTGACCACCGATTAATACCCCCATTTCTTAGCTCAGTCACTTTTATCTTACGGCACCATGTTTTGGAGGATTTCCATAACTTACTTTTAACCCCCTCTTCCTAAACAACATAGCCAAACATCCCCTGTGGATTAACCTCAATAAAACTAAGCGCAACAGGAGGGCCATTACAGAGGTCAAATTCCTGCATAGTTTTGTCACGGCCAACTCAAGTCTCTGTAGTTACTTCCCCGCTAACAATGACATTTCCCTGATTTGCACCCACAAAGCACCTTCTCTCACAGTGTAGGCATCTGGGGAAACACATTAATTAAAATCCTGCTGTGTAGCAGATATGCCTAATCGCAAACATAAAACAGAGAATAGTGAATTAAAGCACAGAATGAGTTCAGTTCCACTCTGTGGGGTTTTTTGCTCACCCATCCTCCTATAGAGAGAGCAGTGGAGCCAGGAAGGATGGAAGGAAAGAAAGAAGGGTGGATTTTTAAAGAGTCTTTAATAAACTGAATGGATATTTTGCTTCCATAAAGGACGGCACTAAAGCATAGAGTTGATGTTGTACCTTTCAATAACTGCAAGATGTCTCCATTATAGGTTGTCATAAAAATATAAAACACTGCCAAAAGCCACTGTAGATTTAGAAGTACCATGGTATTAGTCATTCATGTGTCACCTATAGTACATCTTTTCTGTAGAATCCACCTATCATTGATGGCCTCCCTGGCCAGTCTTCCTCTCGGAGAGAATAAAAGAATATGCCTGTCTCTGTCCCTAATTACTCCTGCCGATGAACTGCGAATAATATGTGATTCTCTGCTTCAGTAATGCTACATGACCAGCCTGGCATCCTACATTAGTGTGCCACATTCTCATTAATAGCCTGAGATTAATGTCAAATCATCCACACTCCCACACTAGTCCCGTACCAGTCCGTCTCGCCTAAAGCTATATATTGAAGCATTGAATGTGAAAGAAGAGGGCTCGTCCCGCCATTGATTGACACTGAGAGATGGAACCCGTCCGCCTCCTAGCCCCCTTTCATTCTCTTATCCTCCCCACTCCTTCTTTTCTCTCTGTCTGCCATATGTTTCAGTGAGCTGGACAGATTTGGGCAATCAGACAGCGACCATTGTATTGCTGTCGGTATGAATAGAACGCTCAGAGAGACACATTGCCATTATGTAGTGACGATACGTTGTTTCTCTTCCCCTTGTCTCTTTCACAGTGAACAGTCCTCTCAGTTGTGTCTGTCTGTCTTGTGAGCCTCTTCTTGCATGCCCTGCCTTGCCTGGTTGATTGCCTAACACTCTGCTGTGGTTTGTCAAAGAGGGTCGAAACCTGAGCACAGTGTGGCAGGTTGGGTTACAGTGGCATTTGGCAAGTCTCTATGCTGTTGCTCCTCCTGAATGTTTTTGATTGATATCTTGAACTGGGCAGGGACCCAAGGTCTTAAAGAACAGACCCCAGGAGACACGCTGACTATTATACTTAAAAAATAAATAATTGAAAGATTTGACCAGTGTATTAACTTGGACAAATTAGAGAGACAATGTAAATAGGTGAAAGGTTGCTATTTTTTTGATAAATTTACCCTGTCTTCCTCAACGTGACCCTGTCAGAAAACAAGTTCACAACAATTTAACCAAAAAATCTATGCACAACTACAGTAAAATACGTAAAACTAGGAAGTGACTTTGAAGGATCTAATAGACATTTACATCATGATTTACCTTTATTTCCAATTCAATATTCCTATTGATATACCACAATTGCCAATCTTAGCATTTAAGTTGGCAAGTAACACTCTTAATGTACAGCAAGGCCATAATTGTTGACCATCCATCCATTTTCTAAATCATTTATTTTGACTCACAGGGTCACAGGTGGTACTTGAGCCTATCCCAGCTGTCACTGGGCAAGAGGCAGGGTACACCCTGAACTGGACTCCAGTTCACATTCACACCTTCAGGCAAATTTAGAGTTGCCAATTAACTCGTCTGTCTTTGGATTGTGTAAGAAGAGCCCTCACAGCCACATGGAGAACACACAAACTCCACGCAGAAAAGCTCTAGCCGACGGGTGGGCTCAAACTCAGAACCCTCAAGCTGTGAAGCGACAGTCCTAGTTGTACTGTGAGTAAACAATAGTACACAATGTGTGTCTTCTTTATCATATTCAGCAGGGGAAAAGTTCATGACCCTTTTTGGCAGCTGAAATTCTGGCACTGTCTCTGGGTTTGCCTGTGCACGCTTCAGGGATTTGGTGGAATTCCTCACACAAATATTGCGGTAATTCAATTGTCCCAGCATGCCGTATGACTTTGGATGACATTCTGCTGCAGCCCACTCACCTCACTGTGGTTGCGTTGCCGATGTCAGACCGTAGTGATACTATAGTCAGCAGCTTATTCTGGCTTCCACCAGCAGCATGGTGGTCATGGTGTGTGTTCCAGTCATGGTGTGTTTGTGTGAGTCTGTGTGTGTGTTTATGTATGTGCGTGTATGTGCCATGCTCAACAGACTGCAACTCTGTGTGACTTGCCTTCCTTTTGCCACCCCAAAATTCATGCCATAGCAGGCAAGGACACAATTCTCCAACCAGTCTTACAGTTCTCACTCAGAGCCACACACATTGTCATTGTATGTACTGTCAACATGCTGGCCTTGTCCAGAGGGGGTAGTTTTGAGTATTTCCTGCACTTAGCCGTGAACAACTTAGCCATCTGCACTCTTACAGAAACGTTGTTTGTCTCTTGAGGATTGACTTTAAAAAGTGGACAATCCATATCACCACTTGATGTAAAGCAGTTTCTACATAATGGCACATCTAAAATCAATAGAAGTGCTCAGATGTGTAACCAGAACTGAATTTCAAAGGGAAATTTTCACTGGACTAAGGTTCCAGAGGGGCAACAACATTATTGACCTAGGATATATAAGATGTCCGTAGGATTCAACCAGTGACAAAACAAACAATCCATATTTTGACATTTTAATAACTTGATACAAGAATGTTGTTACAACATCAAATAAACAATTTAAGAACATTTGAATTCCTGTAATTCTCGCATATTATGTATAATATGATCCATTATTGCATTTTTACCTGCTTCGAAATGGATTCCAGACTAAACCAGAGGAAGTGTGGTGGTTTCCATGTGCTTTTGTGGTGCTCAGTGCCAATACGAGGAAACTGAGAGAGGGTACTCCTGTGGTTTTCACACCGGAATGGCTTCCCTGTCTGTATCACACCTTCTGCTAGCTGTTAGCCCCATGTAGAGAGGGAGATAGTCACTTTGGGCACATTATTTTTCATTGACAGATTCAAAGCAGAAATACCATCTGCATATGGGGTTACATTTGTTTTTCTCTCCGGTGTAACTCTAAAACTGTTTCATAAATGGGCCTATAAGTGGCTGTATGTGTGATATGCCCTCACATTCTGTTACTTTAATTGTAGATGCCAAGAAAAATTAAGGATGGTCACTGATTTCAAAATGTCTGCATAGCTTTAAAAACACTACATAGTATGTGTTTGTGTATTTGTGATAGTAAAGATCACAGAGAACAGATACTTGAAGTGTATTTATTCCTGCATATTTACTGCAGAAGCCACTGTATTTAACATTTTCTTCAGTGAAAGCGTTAGTGTAGTTATTTCTCACAGCCACCAGGGGGATACAGGTTACAGTCAGGGTGGTCGCTTCACGCAGGAGCAGGATTTTCTCTGTAAGATCTGTTGGATAGCGTAGATTTCTTCTACAGATGCACACACATACGGATCCCAGTACACACAGAGATAACAAAGAAATGTTTATTACACAGTCTTTGCAGGACTGAGGAAGTGTGCTCTGTGAGTCAAAAGTGCCAGTGACTCTCTCACTCTCCCCAGAGTATCCGTCATTACCATATGAGTAGCTCGAGCCAGACAGCCTGTGTGTGTGTGTGTGTGTGTGTGTGTCTAAGTGTAAGCGTGTGAAAGAGAAAGAGGGAGTGAATTGCCAATGTTTCTATACATGCAATTGCTTGTGTGAACACACTTATTTGTATGTGTGCATTTATGTGTGCGGCCCAATGCATCTCTCACCTTCCCACCACACAGAGGCTAAATGAAGTCTGTCTGGCAGTGAATGTCTATTGTGTAGTGCTAATGTGATAGCAGAGATTAGCATTGTAATCCATTTAGCATAGAGCAGCTAATCCACTTTATTACTGTTGAAAAGGAATCAGATAATATAGGCTAGCACCACTGTAGCTGCTTTAATGATTTTATTCTGATGGAAAAATTACTTTAAGATATATTAATAATTGCTGTTGCTGACAGTGACACTGGGATTAGTCCTCTCACAACAAAGCATAATCATTAGCTTTGACTTTTCATTAAAGGAATTAAGGTATTGGTTGTGTTCACATTAGGCTTTTTGTTTATAGATAGTGTGTGTTATTGTTGTAATGAAAATTTTGTACTCGCTGTTTTCATTTGATGTTAGTACTCTGCACATTTTAGGTGTACATTCTTTGAGAGCACAGAATTTGATATCAGGGGAATAAGTTTGCTGTAACTGTTTCAAAACCTGTAATCCCAGAATGACCCTGTGGTGCTCATTAAAACAAAGAGAGGGTGAGATTTCTATTATATCGTTTATATGTGCCAATTATTGTACAAATAAGTCCCATGTTCTTTGATTTCCTTCTTTCTCCCTTATGTGCTCCCTTCCAGTCCCAGTGTGACTCTGCCCGCCAGTGTTGCATGCTTGCAGACATGCTGTGCACTCCCTGGTGGCTCATTTGTTTTGTTGGTGGTCAGATTGAGGGATAATATACAGGAGCTTCCCCTTAAAGCCCTTCTGCTCCCTGGTGACTGTGGATCTGTCCCAATACAATAAAACTCTCTATTCAGACATTGCAGTTGACTATCTGCCCTTTGACTCAGCTCAGCAATTGGCTCCACACTTCTTTCATATACAGTGGGAGTAAGCTGATACAGTCACACACACACATCTTCACATACATGCGCATGCACACGCATGCTGTGTACCGTGGTCATACACACAGTGCCTCAAATTAACTCACCTGATCGGGGCAGATTAGATAACCCCACCTGCTGAATCTGGCCCTGGCTCGCGTGGAACTTTCTTTCTTCCTACCTCCGCCTCTTCTTTCCCTCTCTCCTATTTGCCTTCTGTTCTTTTCTTCGTAACTGCCCTGAGTGCATACAATGGTTCTCAGTGAAAGTGTGTGAGCCTTTGATACACAGAACTCAAGGTCCATTGAGATCAAGATCACTACACAAGCCAAGCAGGAGGCAGAGCGGGAGAGGAAGAATGACTGAGAAACAAAGGAGGAGGGAGAGTAGGGTGAAATCAGGGTGAAAGATGGTGTCTGTTTAAAGAAATGTCATGTTGTGAAACTGAATATCAGTAGAAGCAGCAGGAGTAGGGCGCACTGTAATCTGCACCCTGTGTACTTAGGTTTCTGTCTTTACCATATAGTAGTTGATTGTCTAAGCAGAGACAAAGAACCATTCCACTGAAAGAGTAGAGCAGTTGGTGTTTGTTGATTGGTTTCTGTTATAGTATAGAGTAAAGTTAAGAGCTAGAGTGACAGTCAGTAACTCGGGATGAAGAATGTGCATATTGTATTTCTCAAAATTGACATTCATTCTACTTGATATTTGATTATGATGGGACATACAGAGAGACAATTGTTGTCCTCTGCATATATGATTGCACCTCTATGACCCATAGCACACACACCAATTATTTGTCTTTCCTTATTTTGATATGACTTTTTGATCTTTCCTCTATAATAACATTGCAGATGAAGACATAAATAAAATAGAAATCCACCCCAGTTTTTCAGCACAAAGATTTCTGTTTTCGGTGGGTATGGCACCATTTTACTAAAAGGCTATGTTTACTCACTCACAGTTAAGGCTTCTTGACCTTAAACAGGCTTTAGCTAAGTCGAGACAATACAAAGGTACTTTTAATGATATGCTGACAGAGAGAACACAGAGTGTGTTGTCATCAGCGTATTGTAATTAATCATGAAGTGGCTCATCTGTCTGCTCGACCATCTGCTTCCTGTCCAATTATCTCCGGTTTGTGCCTGTTACCTGTGAACCCTTAAGTGCTGAAGAGCACAAAGAACCACCAAGAGTCATCACAACTTTAACAAGACCTGCTTCACACCTGTCCGCAAGCCCACACAGGTGTGTGTGTGTGAGAGAGAGAGATAGAGAGAGAGCGAGAGAAAGAGAGACCATGTATTCTACTGGGTACTGAAAGTTGCTTGGGTAGGTATGTGTCAAAACTGGGTGTTACTGGGAAATTACAGCCAGAGGACCAGATTTAGAAAGGATCATTTGGAACACACCCTGTGTGTGCGTGCGTGTGTGTGACGATGTAAGCAGATGTTCGGGCACAACCCAAAGCACTTTCATCACACCACCAAGTGTGTGTGGGGCCAATTCCATGCACTTTCTGCTGAGTAAACACACCTAGGGGCCAACAGACCACACCTCTTGCCCAGATGCCTAATTACCGTAATCACTTTTGAATGGCTGTAACTGTGATAGAGAAAGATGAGCTCCTCAGATACACCACTGAAAGTCATGATGCATGGGAAAATCCTAAGGCAGTATGTGGTAGATGGGCAATTTTGTGAATAATAACATTCAAAAGTACCTTTTAATGATATGTTGGGTCCCAGTTGCACAATTTGTTGTCTTAGACGCCACCTTTGTGCTACTGCCAAGTTCTTCCTCTTGGAAGGCAACATTACCCTTCTTCACATAGCTTCTTTTTAACCTCAGCTACTCCATATTATGTTTTTAACCTTATTCAATCCATTCATTTTGTTTGTTGGATTTTCTGAACTCTTTACTGCTTCTGGGATAGCATTGGTAACATAATGTACTTGATGGGTGTGTAATTCAAAAGGCTAAACTAAAAACTTTCTGAGTAGTTAAAACTTTATGTAGATTTGGTAACAATTCAAGAAATTTGACCGAATCGGCAAAATGCCTAAAACTTTCAGACTTACATACTTAATGTAAGGTTTTGAATGTCCCTTTAAATGTTGTTATTTTTGTACCTAAGAGACAAGTGAAATAGAAATCAAATGCACATATTAAATATGTTCTTTCTTGATGTGCTTTTGTCTTTTTCCAGATTCGGGTAGACGGTTCCTCTCGTGCTCTGCAGTATGAGACGGTGCAGGCGGTGGAGAATGGACCCATCCTCAGAGACATGGCCTTTTCTTCTGACCACCACTACCTCTATGTCATGTCTGAGACCCAGGTCAGACACACACTCACACACACACACGCACACACAGACAGACATACATCAAAAGTCCCCCCTGCTGACTCAATATCATAACCACTGGCATTTATCATTTTCTTATGTCAGAGGGTAGAATAACCTTTGGTGTAGCATGGAGGATTTCATTACAGCCTGGCTGGAGGAGAGAAAAGGATTAGATGGACTGTTGGATGCTATGACCATGTATTTTTATAGAAACAGACTGTGAGGGTAGAACTGGAGTGAATAAATGTGTTGAATTATAGGGGGAGAGGAGAGTGGCCTCAGTCCACTTGTGTTGGTGTGTATGTCTGTGCACACACAGATTCATACACACACTATCTCCCTTAGTACCTTTGATGACATGGAATGTGGAGCGAAATAGCAGCACTCTGTGTAATGGACACAGACAGAGAGAGACTGTGAATACCTCTATCAGAGGCAAAACCTTGCTAAAATAGCACCATGGAAAGTCCATAGCTCACATGCTGTGGTGACATAAATGCACACACACACACCTAAGACTCACTGTGTTAGGTATTCACTGTCTCTTTATACTACACATAAAGACACACAGCTACAAGCGTGTATTTAGATGATATTTTATACATGTAAAGTAGGCAGCAAGTTTAGTCTATGTTGACCTAAACATAGTTAGTGTACAGCCTTCTTCAAACTGACAGGTACTGACAGTGACTGACCTCTGATGAATTCTATCAAGTCTTAAAAGTCTTGTCCTCTTTTCTTTTAAATTGAAACAGACCTTTATAGAATGATTAAATGTAGAGATCAGTCCAAGAGTGCTGATCCAAAAAGTGAATTCATCACAGAAACCAGAAACACAGACTTCTTACCATTTAGCACATGCTTTATCTCTTCACCAAACACTATTAAAAGGCTAGTAATCAAATCATTCAAGAAACCGTAGTGGATCTCTCACTTTTCAGTGTAGGTCCATTTATTGTTCATTATCAGTGCTACTGTTATAATATTGCAGAAGCTCTGAAGTTCACATAATATGCATATCATTCCCTCTCTCCTGCCTCTTTATCTCCTGCCACCCGTAATCACAGAAGGCCACTGCGGTTTTGTTGGCAGCGATAGCCTAGTTACCTCTGTATATTGTCTGCAGCTTCCAGAGGATTATAGACCTTTCTGGCATTGTGAAAGTGTCAGTATTTACCAATGTGTAATGCAATTTGTTTGTATGTGTGTGCGTAAATGCAGGCAGATTTTAAGTGTCTAGATTATCCTGATAACGCTTTAAATATCAGACAGCGAAGGTGCCCTTTCAAATGCAGCTCTCACAGCCTCTCCTGAGGTCTCAGTCATTCCATCTGCAGCGAGAGAGTGTAAAGTGAAGAAATGGAGAGACACAAGTTAGCAGAATGAGGACATTTAGGATGCTATTTTGTCACAGCATCAAATTACATCCACTCACTCTTTTGTACAAATCTGTGAAGCAGTAATGTGAGAATTTGGGTTTTTTTTCCTCTTGGATTGCAGTGCGTGTAATTGGGCTTACAGAAGATATTACAGAATAACAAATGAATTATTAGGAACACTTAATTTCCATTTCTTCCCATTATGTTGAATTCCTTTATGTCTCGCTATTATCGCCTAACATCGTGTTACAAATTTAGCATTTTTAATTTGCATGCCAATTAGCTTATACTGAAAAAAGCAACTAAGTGAGTTTTGCTGGCCAATAGTGGTCTTGTGTGTGTGTGTGTGTGTGTGTGTGTGTGTGTGTGTGTGTGCCTGTGTGTGTTTTAGGTCTTTGTAGTAATTAGTTTATTAGCCTAGTTAGAGTGCTGACCTCCACTAACCGTTTAGGAGGAACATTTGGGAATTACCACACACACAAATACAGAAAGTCATTAATAAACACAACACACACACACACATCAAAACACACTGCTGAAGGGTTTATCAATGAAGGAATGATATTGAAATTGCTACTGATGTCTGATAAGTAGTCATGTCAGCAATTAGTTTGAAGGATACTGATATTCTGAATATTCCATTGCATCGCCTTTGTGTTTTTTATTAGTTAGATCTTCAAGCCG
This sequence comes from Terapon puta, assembly GCA_028564955.1. NCBI lineage: Eukaryota > Metazoa > Chordata > Actinopteri > Centrarchiformes > Terapontidae > Terapon > Terapon puta. The sequence continues at coordinate 8,240,707 of JAOXYL010000002.1, forward strand.
ACTAAGACAGCTTCATTACCAACAGTACCTGTTCTGATTTACTATTTCCAAGGGTCACCAAAAAAGCTGATCATTTCTATTTCATCTCAAATATGAATATACAATACAACATTTTGGCATGACGGGCACCGCACATGCACATTCCTGATTCCCGGTGGTGGTAAACTCTATTAAAGTAACCTGAGATGGTCGATAGCAAAATGCCACCTGCTGTTTCTGGGGCTTGGGACCCAGACACTCTCTGAGAGTGTGTGATAGATGGAATAAGGGAGAAATAGGGAAAGAGAGGAAATGCATGATAGAAGGAGAGAAGAGGAGGGGCCCCGCTACAGGAGGTTGAGAACAGAGTCGGTCGATACAGCTCCTCCCTGCTGTTCTTAGCCTTGAAGCCTTGGGGTAGACCAAGAGGCAGACCTCCTCTCGATCCTCATTCTGTATGTTTTGTTTGTTAGCTGATGGGTATGTTTTCCTACTTCATACAAAGCCTGCAGTTAGAGGCTTCAAGGCTTGACTAAAGGTGAAGTTGAACTACACCTTCATCTTAAAGGGACTGTAGAAACAGTGGGGACCACAATAAGGGAGACCGATATTTTTTATTTCAGCAGTTCACAGTGAAGGCAACTTGGACAAAGAAAAAGGCTCTCTTAATGTTATTTTCATAAACTGTAATAAATTCTAACCTTGCCCTCATTGCAATCATCATTCTCTATCACAGAGCAATTATAAAGCAAGTAAATATGATTACTCTGGCTACATTATTAGTGCCTGCCACAGTTCTTTTTCTTTATCAGTGGATACATTTGTATTTTGTGATCCAACTAGAAAAGCCTTTTTCAGTGCAAATCTGTATCAGTATCATCATTTTCCATCAGAAATCAAATAATATCAGTATCAGTTTTCTTTGCTCTGTGAGCACTGAATGACACAGTCTGAAAATGCACAACACTTCCATTCAGTGTGGCGATAGCGCTACGACAATCAGCTATAATCACCTGTAAATAAATTGTAATGTTGCAGGACCACTGGGACACCTTGACAGAGAAATATAACTCCAGCTTCTGGGAGGGCAATCATGCTGAGAGTCACACTGTACCCTGCTTATCTGTGTCACATTATACACTCATTAGAGAAGAAAGCTAGCCAAACGCTAACACAAACACACATACCTATGCAGCGTTGTAGTACTGAGAAATAAACTCTCTACAACCCAGTCATTGTATTTTTCTCATCCCTCATTTGATTTATGTTCCATCCTTGCGGTCTCTTTTGCTTTCTGTCCTCCATCCTGTGACTGTGTCCTCTTTGTTAGGTTTGTTTTTCTTTCAGGATTATAGATTTTTGCTCCTACAACCCCTATTCATTTCTAAGGGGATTTGTAAAGCGAATGAGGATTCAGTCTTTTGTGTTCCTTGCTCCTCTTTCTTCATCTCCTTTTTCTCCATCTTTATTCCATTTCTAACCTTCTCTCACTATCCATTGTCATTTTTAGCCCACGCCATCCCCCAATCCCCAGTTTCTCCTTTTTCACCATCCCTTACTAGCAGAGTCAAGTCTGTCATCCTTACTCTCTCATTAATCCAGCGATTGGCTGTCCTCTAATTGGATTTCTCTCTCTCTCTCTCTCTCTCTCTCTCTCTCTCTCTCTCTCTTTCTCTCTCTCTATCTCTCTCTCTTTCTCTCGCCCCTCTCTCTCTGTAACTCTTTCTCTCACACACATCATCTTATTAGTGGGTTAAATAGATGTTCTGCTTTAAAGAGGACAGTCAGATTATAGAATGGGCTGTTATTATGGATGTTAGGGTCGGTGTTTGAGTGACAGGGGCAGGTCAATCCCACTGTTAATATGAGCTTGTGCTGTACTTCACTACTATGTTACTGTCCTGTTAACACTGGTTCATCTGTCATGCACAATGAGGACTGAAGGGTAGACTGAATGAGG
>JAOXYL010000002.1:8252425-8266366 GCA_028564955.1 Terapon puta
TGAAAATACAGTGGTATAGCTCAAAACATACATACAAAACATGTTTGAAGATTTTAAGTGACTTTCACAGTGCCTGCACCACCAAACCTCTAAGGAGAATTGGGCAACAGGTGTTGCTTTATACACTTTAATGATGAGCCAAAAGATTACAGAAGATGAAGAAAGCAAATGAATGCTATTTTGTAAGGGTTACATTAGCTGTCCTTGGTGGTTAGGTATGAAACACATAAACACACATGTCTGACCCAAAGTCCTTCTCACTAGGCATCAGCCCTTACAAGTGCAAGACATCAAGTGTGAGTTGAACCATTTGATATTCAGGGGATAGAAATATTCACCCTATGTCCTTCAGTGTCTTCTCCCCTTGACTTGAGAATCTTGATATCTTTAGGTATATTGCTCCAAACAGTGACCCAAGAATGGACCCACTGACACCCAAAAAGACTATTAATCCGTAGATATATAAATAGGTACAGGTGTGAATGTTGAATAGAACTGTATCAGTACTGTATTATGAACTCCTAAAGGGATTTTAAAAAATTACATGTTGTAATCATTATCATCAGCTGTAATGCTGGAAGGTTCTTATTCTTATCAGAGCTTGTTAAAGTGGGAATATTGAACAAAACAATAAGTTCTCCAGTTAAGACTCAAATTCTGAGTGCATTTTAAGAGAGGTATATTATTACCACTGTAATGCTTAATAAACCCCTAGCCTTGGTTCTGTGATTGCTGGGAGTCCGACTTAATCATAGCTTGAATTCATTAACTTGACATTACAGAATGTAGCCAATCCATAAATGAATGAATTTGCCCACATGGTCAATCTGTAGTGCTTTGGAGAAAGGGAACAACAGATGGATGTATTGTGAATGATAATGGAGTATAGTTTTCTTTTCATATTCAGTGCAATGCTATCTTGAGAAAGGCTTTCTCTGGCCTGGCCAAGGTTAATGTTATTTCTACAAAGAATAAAAATAGTGAAAATAGGCACTGTGCCTAGTACACAGACTGCTGACCAGAGGCTTAAACAATGCCTCTTTAATAGTGTATACCAAACAGGCTAAAACACAAGGAACTCCTGACACGCACTCTCCCACACACTCCTATTTTGTGCTGGTAAGGAGGGGTGTTGAGCGGAAGGATAGCATGCGGTTCATCTTCAAAGTGTTCTTCCAGATAGTTTGTTGTTCCCAATCAACCTTGAAATCACCTCACTGGTCTGAGAGCAAACAGACCTGCAAGCACACTCTCACTCGGTCTCTCTCTAACAGACATAGACACATACACTCTCTCTCTCTCTTTGTTTCTCTCTCTCTCTCTCTCTCTCTCTTCTTCCTTCCCTCCCTCCATCAGTATCGCCTTTATTTACTCTATAGATCGGTGAGAGGAGCTGTTAGAGAGAACACCAGGGGAAGAGGGGAAAAGCAATCAATAGTACAGGGGAGGAAATCAACAGGAGTAGATGGTTCGTGTGTGTGTGCGTGAGTGTGTGTCAGATAGCAGTCATTGTCCTTGATGAACAATGACCATTCATTTAGAAGGCAAATGTCATGTCATTTGTAGACTTAGACTCCTATCAGCTGTATATCCTTTACGTCTGTACATTTTCCGAGCCCACAAGGAAACTTTGCATAAGATATCCCCCCTGCAGTTAGCCCTGCCACTATTCAGGTAAACCTGAAGCCTCACCTGTCAACCGAACTGTCTTTGCCTATCAAACTCATGCTCTCTTCTGCTGAGATGCACAACTTATGCTAATGCCTGTCTAGCTTGGAAGGTGAAATGAAAGTTTTCACTCATATCGGCACCCCCTTTTCATCATTCGCTTTCTTTCCACTTCTTTAACACTGACACTGGATGTCATACTATGTCAGTCTCGTAGAAGACTCTGGGAGAAGATTAGCTGTAAAGTCAGTATGTAAGAGGCACAGTGTAGGCTTACATACAGTAGCAAAAACTACACAAGTTCTTGTGTGTGATATGTATATATATATATGTTCATCTAACATCTCAGTATTCAAAGCTCAGCTACAGAACATTATGCTAAAGCTTTTCACTTTTTAGTCACTTTTCAGTGACTCACAAAACATGACTAATTGCATTAGACTTGGTGCTCCATTCAGCAAACAGTGGGGTTTCAATCTACCTGCTTTTTTTTGGTTTACAGTACTACGCTATTCAAACATGACATATTCCTAAGGCAGGGGCACTTCTGCAATACGCCAATATGCCAGAAGTGTTACAGCTACGTTATGGATATGTTACCTCCCTTAATGCCAGTCCGTCAGCTGTCAGTTTTGTAAGTGGTTAACTAGGCTGTCAACGCGCCTGTCATGCGTGACAGCCAGACAGATTGGAAACCATATTTGGAGAAGTAGCATTGTCAGAATGAATGTCATCATATTTGGCATGGATGTTGAGAATATCTCACATTACTCTGTGATATCGGTGTCAATTTGGAACAAGTGGTGCTAATGTTGCAATATCTTCACATTAATAATTGGTTTGACATATCTCAATCTCTTTTTTTGGCTGTGATAGGAATAATGCTCCCAGAGCGCTGAAATCATTTTCTCTTTCTCACTTCGTCATTTTTCTTTTCCTCCTTCTACACTCTTCATCATTTTACCATCATTCAGTCACAATCCATCTCCTGAAATATAGCATCATACACTATTATTTTTTTATGTACCATATGCATCCACATATATTTCTGTTTATCTACGCTTCCACAAACGCATTCAGAGCTTGTATTTTTATATATCATCAGTTTCAGTGTGAGTTTCCATATGTTAGATACAAGTATGCTGTGTGTGTGTTCAGAAGCTTGTTTCCCTGTAATGAGCATCACTCTCTTACTCCTTATAACATCAACACTCATAAACATCGATCCCTCTTTCCTGAAGTGAAATGGGGGCAGTAAAGTCATCCATGCCACTACCGCCAAATACCTCCTGCCTCCTGCTGCCGAGTTCATTAGAAAAGGTCCGTCTATACAATCAGTAGTAAACTGTGATATAGAGGGGAGTCCTTATAAATCAGTGGATCCCAGCAACCACTGTTTATCAGAAAATGTTGAGTTTGAATCTTGATAATAGCCTGTAGCACCACATTTAATATGCCCCATTCTTAAATTTCCTTTGTAATATATTATAAATATACATCTAAATATTTTTATGATGTTGTATTCTGGAGTCACACAATCACATCTTGATAAAAAGTTGTTAAACTCATGTACAAGCTTATTAGGATGACACAAAAAGTTCAAGAAGTCATAATCAACACACAAAATGGCTGATAAAACCTGCAAGTCATGCTGCAAAGCTTCTTGTCTTCTAAATCCTTTGTTTTCCCAAGACATCTCTGGTGCTGTCAAACCAATAACCTTTTCAGAGGAAAAAGCTAATTGGCAGATCCATTGAATGTTTTTTCTCTCTTTCTCTCTCCCATCTCTCTCTCTCATATTAATTCTGCACCACCGCTACCTGTCGCTGTGTCACAGTCATCCGTTACCTCAGTGTGCTCATTACTGTGGTATGCCACACTAATGCTAATTAAACTGCTGCGCCACAATTAGCATGCTGCCAGGAACTCATGTTTGGTTGTGGCAACCACTACCCTGCCCCTGGAGATAGCTGTAAGTGCTTTGAAACATATTGTTGGCTGAGAAAGGAATTGTTTACACACAAGGGAAGTTTTTCCTCTAATGTTAGAGTCAGCTCTAACCTTAGGCCAGCCACCTTTTTAAGGAAAAATATTACCTGTGAGCTTATATGAAAGACAAAGTAAGAAGATAGTAGACATATTCCATATAAAATATTTTATGTTCACTAGTGTGCTATGTAGTCTACATTTAAATTCCGTCTACATCATTTCTCCAGCTCTTACCATGTTCTATCTAGTACCAGTGGCATGAATTGACTGAATGGAAATAACACCTACAATTACTATGTTGAGAACCTGCGATGAGAAAATCTACACGTCAGAAATTATAATAATATCTACTGCTATGTTTGCTGTTTTTTTGCAGTACAAAACACCCTATAAAATGGCATAGGCCATGCAACGCACATGGAATTGAAATTAATTGTGCATTTATCAGTTTATTGCTCAGCCTTATATTCCCAAGTGGAGGAATTCCACTTAGTATTGAAAACTGCTTAAGAATTACTTGGTCAAAGTTTGTTTCTTTGATCTTGAGATCCTCGCGTCCATTGCACTTGCTCTGATGTCTTGTTCCCAGGGGAGGGTGGCCATCCCCTGAGTATGGGTGACTGCTCTCACTCCCTCCCTTCACCTCTCACTGGATGCTAAAGGAAGTTGAGGGAAGGGAACAAGGCCAAGAAGTGACAGGGGCATCAGGTTGGAACGGAGTGCTGCACCTCCTGGTTCCCTCTCAACTGTCACCATCATAGTGTGAAGACACACACACATACAAACGAATCCACCTAGCCCCAACACACATGCACGGACACATACACAACAGTTTCATGGCCACTTTTAAGTCAGGACCATTGCTCACTGTCACCTATTGTCACCCCACCACACACAGGGAAACACTGGAGAAAGGAAGTGCACACACAAACACACACTCGCAGTGGTGAAGGTGTCCCGCTTTTGTCCAGCAGAGCATGAACCAGACACAGGGACTGACATGAGACAAACAGGATGGATGGAAGATATGTTGACAGTCAAAGGAAGTAAAATTATATGGTGATGTATTTCATGCAGTGAGAACAGTGAGTAGGGCAAGGAAGAAAGGGAGCTCACATAAATTCACAGAAAAAGAGAGTGGGGATGAGAAGTTATCCAGTGAAGAGCATAAATTAAACTCTAGAAGCAGGTACTCTAATTGAGGATATGAGGGTAAACACACACACACACAGGTTTCATCTTGACTATGATGGAGAGCACCTCTAGGAGAGTGTACTCATGCAGGTCACCTCGTGTTATATAATCCTACAGTAATCCCCACTGATGTTTCAGTAAAAACATCAGATAATGTAGTCACTAAAGTTACTCATGTGTGAAGAGAATACAGTATAGTGTCATTAGTATTTATCTGTTATTATAAACACAGCAGACACTTTGCTGTATTCAGTAGAGATATTGTGTGCACAGGTGGCTACGTGCTTATGGCTGTGAATACACACATCTTAACTCAACAGGCTGGATATTGACTGCCTGGATCAATAGTATCATATGTGGCCGTCTGCAGCTACACACATGCAGGATCATAACACAATATGTGAAAGATAAAAGCCAAGTGCACTATTGAGACCTCACTGAAAAGCAGCCCTCCAGTGCACTGCACTATCACCCTTAAGGGCAGTTCTGAAAACATCATCAGAGGACTTCACAAATACCTTGGGAAATACTGTAGATGCAATGCAGTGATACACTATTGTTTTCCCTTGTCAGTGTCTGGGCTTTTATGTTATGAATGTGAGGTCAGATTGTGTTTTGATGTAATAAATGGGACAGTGATATGTGAGCAGTTTAGAAATACATCCTTTGTTTGTCTTATCCCATGTAAGCTACCTCTTTAGTTCAGTTTTGACATTTACACAAAAAAACAATAACGCGTCTTAATTTGAATAAGTGATCAAGCATATATATGAAATAAAGAAGTACAAATAACTACCAATGATGTCATTAGCTCATTACCTTTCACCCTCTTTTATATCATTAACATGCCCTTTATTTGTTTAATTTGTTTCCAGAAAAAAAAGATCTTATTTAAAAAATAAAATTATTTAAAAATTCTGCTACAGAATTTGCTAATTTGTAATTTGCTAAATTATAAAAACTAATTTAGCAAATTACATCTGCTTTGTCATCAGTCTTTAATCTTCCTGCCCCTCACACATACACACACCCCAACATACTTCTGAGTCAGACAGATAAAGCTCTTTAATATAAAGAACCCAGGCTAATGGCATCTTCAGGGGCAGCAGTGGCATCACATATTCTAGATAAACAGTCTAATAAGCCTGCCACACCATTCCACCATTAGGTAGCTCTGCCAGGGGATTGTTTGTTTGTTTGTTTGTGTGTGTGTATATATGTGTGTGAGAGAGAAAGAGAGATAAAGGAAGTTGGTGGCGCGGCTTTTGACAGCTGCTAAAATTGCGTGGTGGATGTATGAAGCACCAAAAGTCACGGCAGAAAGAAACAGCCACTACTTCTTTGCCCGTAGGACCAGAATGATGCTGCCGATCACCATCTTTTCTAGTGTTTGTGTTTGTGAGAGAGAAATTTAGGATTTATGGAGGTTGTTAGAAATAAGTGTAATAAACTTTTTATTCAAATTTGATCTTTTTTTTAATTTTATCCCATTCTATATGGTTACCCGAGCAAACTCTAAGCTGCAGTGTTTCTATTTATATATTCTTGCATTGGTGGTACGTAAGAGGATGGTTCAGAGACTTCCAGGCTTGGGGGCAGCAACTCTGCAATTTCTTTGACTCTGGGTATGGGCTTATATGAGAAACACAGACTGTGTGTGTGTGGTTGTGTACACGCGCAGGCGTAGGCACACACGCATGTGTGTGTGTGTGTGTCCACAAACAGGAGTAACAGGGTCATGGCCAGTGGGCCAGGTAATGACTCTCCCACCGGCCCCTCCATGCGGATTTCTGCTCTGTGGACCACCACCCTTAATGATAGCACAAGAAGGCACACTGACTGTTGTGTGTGTGTGTTTGTGTATCTGTGGTCACATGTATGCGTAAGAGGATGCAGCCAGGCTGAATGTAGATGTGTGTGATTTGACTGGATTTCTGTGACAAAGGCCCTGCTCTACACTGTCTAATACGGCCTCAGGCTATTAGTATGTATAGGATTCCATACAGTGTCTGCTGATGCATAGGTAGTATGGTAATTGAGTTTCATTCGGACTACAGAGTGCCTATTTGTTGTGCATTGATTTACCACAGCAGAAAACCAGGTGTGTAATATACTATAAATAATTAAATCCTATTAAAAAGTCTGGTGATTTCACATTATGCATGTATGTATGTGTATACACACAGACATAAGCTATAAATTGATAGATAGATTGAAATAACATAGATACGTGTTGACCATTTGTGTGTCTGATACTGTGTGTCTGTGTGCATGAGTGTATGTCCATGTTTTTCCTATGTTGAAGTTGAAGAAGGCTGAATTTCGGCTTTGCAAGAATTTAATAGCGTTCATTTCCCACCCTTCTTGACCTTCCCCATGCCTAACATTAGATATGAATTACACCTGCAGTTTCACATGGTTAGATACATCTGCACCCCTCTTTAGTATATTCTCTCTCTGCGCTCCCCTGAACCCTGCAACCTGCACCACACTGATGCTCGACTCGTTTTTGCCACAAGGGATCAAGCTTCGAATTATCCTTCTCGCCTTTAAAATAGCAAAGAATACTGTGTGTTTGATACTGGCTTGGCTACTGTGTTTATTTTTGTTTCCATAACATTGTATGAAACAGTGAACTTCATCACTCTTTCTAAAGTTTCTGCCTTCATTTTTTTTTTTTTGCAGTTACCTTCACAAAGTTCTGCTCTTTGAGTTCTTGTTCTCTTTGTTCTTCCTGTTCTTTTTTATCCAGTTTTCAGTCATTTACAAGGTATGCCTCATTATGCTGGTGCACATTTCAAAACCAAACTATGAATCAAAGAATGAGTGGTTGTCAGTGATGTTCCCTTTTTTTATTTTTTAAATTAAAGGTTACTTTTTGAAGGTTGTCATATGCATGTCACAGGCCTTGCAGCGAATTCGAAGTCTTTTTATTCATCACTTAATATTGAGTATGGATATTTTTTTCCTCTGTATACACCTTACACCGAATCATCTTGTATCATAAGCAATGTAGTCGATTAAACCATGAAATTAATATCCACAAAACCATCAGGTTTTTAATGGCTGTGACAGCTTCATCAGCAACAATTGCAGAGGCTAAAAATCCTTCTCTGCCCTCTTCTCAGTCTCACTCTAATTGTGTCACCTTATCAAAGGCAGGGAGAAACAAGAGCGCAGATTAGTTTCCATTCAAGGCCAATCTAATCCTTTCAGCTCGCTACCACATAATGTGTCATTGCCAGTCAGTCAAACAGCTCTGCACAACAGCGGTGTTTACCAACCAAATGAATAGATGTTGGACATCTAATTCTTCACAAAAAAAGATAGCCCCCGTCAGGCTTTTTATGACTGCTATTTGAAATCTAAATCGCTTTGATTTCTGGGGTTCTGTAAATGGCCCATTCTTTGATGTTTACAAAGGGTGGGATTGTTTCATATTGTTACAAACGATGCAATCTTTTTTTTCTTTCAAGGTCTGTCTGGATGGTAATTGAAAACAATTATCCAGTGCTTTGCTCTGATAATACCCACCTCTTACATCAGCTAAACCATGTACGCCATTATCTTCAATATCCTTTCGCTGAGGCCCCAAATCAGCCAGAGCAGCGACATAAATTTCTCCTCACAGCGGTCTGGACATTTGGGTTAATAGATGTCAAAATGTGCACATCGTACACATTGGTGAGGATTTAGACAGGATGCAAGGCCACTTCTTAAAGAAAATTGCATTTTGTTAGTTGGTGTCACCCACAAGCATCAGTGGTGTTTTCTATAATATACAGCAGGATGAAGATATGTCAATAAAGAAACTAGTGTCATTGTCAAAAATGTTAAGTCACAATTAAACTGTTTAATTGGTTACGGAGACGTGTATGTTTTGAAAGTAAAATACCTAATAATAAGTCTAGCTTGAAGTTTTCTCAAATACGGAAACACAATAATCCATTCTCCTTTGATCCAAACTGTGTCAGTAATTTTCACAAGTCTTGATGTTTGAGAGGTGGCCAAAGTGATGGCATTGTATTGTGCCATAGAATAAATGTCTTTTTTTCACTGGCATACCCTAGTGTTTTGTCAGTGCGTCCCTCTTCAGAGGAATCCTGCACTGCGCCATTGCAGTTTTCTCATTGAACTGAATGAGAAAATTGTCCAACCCTTTGGGAGGTAGAGAGATTCAGGGAGAGGAAACTCCCATCCACTTCTGCTGAGTCACAGTCCCTGCATGGCCGGTGTTTGTGAAATGAAAGTTAATAATTCGACCTGTTGGCTGTTGTCATCCTGCCCGGCAAGTCTGTGACCTTCTGACTCTGACAAAGAGATGAAACTTGGAGTCCCTGCAGGGCTATATGACATCTACAGACATAAACAAAGGCCATCCAGGTACTTGCAATACTATTCACTGGCTTGGATTACCACCTCTATATATAACTTAAATGACATATTAGAGGTGGTAAAGTCTGTCAAGGAAAGTAAATTCCATACAGTAAAAACTGTTGCAAACATCATGTCAAGCTAAAAGGCTCTGTCACCATTTATGCAACGAGAATCATGATACATAATTACTGGTGATATTCAGCACTGATACACTGAAAGGGGTAGATTTTAAAAGAAGTAATGAAGTTGTTATTTAGAGGGTAATGATATTGGTTACACATATACACACACAGGGCAATACAATGGTAATTATAAGGCGCAAATACATAGTAAGATATTGGAGCAAAATTCTTGAAAGATCAGGTGTAGTGTATTTTGATATCATAATCCTAAAGATTAAAACTTAATTTGGTGAAATATAAGATCCCGTTTGCCATGTTTTCATATGTGAATTATGTTCTTTTTGTTAGACAGAAGTAATCATTTCTTGTAAATACTGTGTTCTATGAGTCACACATAGAAAAAAATGCCATTAGATGAACATTAAATTCTGACTCTAAACTCTGATTCTTTCGGTCCCATCATCATCCTTCTGTTTGTCGCTTCTCACAAATTTGAAATTGTATTATTACTGGACGCTGCATTTCTACTTGAAAAAATGTGGTAAAAGCACAATCAATTTGCATGGAACTAAGACACAGTTTTAATGTCAAATACACACCAGTCAGTTAGTCTGGGTTCAGGTCTGTGCCAGCTGTAAGAGGTCTGGCGTTCCTTGTCTTCACATTTTTAAAGCAATTACAATCACAAACTAGCTGTTACAACTATTTAAAGTGATCTGTCCTTGATTTGTGAGTGGGCTGGTTTACCAACGTATGCCAGAACATGGCTCCACTGGCAAAGACTCTCAACAGAATAATAAACAACACAAAACTAGAACCTGGATGATTACCAGTGAATTAGAATTAATAGCATCTCATTTACACAGTGTCAACCAAGACTGTAAGTTGAGAAATGCTGGTTCATTTTCCTCTTGAAGTATATCTCCCTACACACATTAATGGTCTTGTGTGACAACATTTGATAGAAGCTAATCTAAGGGCAACTGGGCACCGTATTCCTTTATTAGGTGCTTAATATTAATTTATATCACTGCGTATATTATTTAGCCTCTTATCATTTCTTTATATGGATGTCTTATTATACTGCTCTCAAGACCTTAGCATCCTCCAGGAATCAATAAAATGTAACTGTTTATAAATATATTGAAGAGAACAGCGTATAAATGCATATTTACTGTGTGTATTTAAGGGAGACAGTGAGGGAGAATGGTATAAGCTTCTGTTCACCCATTTATTATTCATTTGTAGTGATTCAGTCACTCATAGTGATGATTCACTCACAGAGATTGTGCCAGTAAACGCTAATAATGCATTACCGCTAGTCTTTTTGGCATGAAATTTAAGTTTTTTTCTACCAAAACACAATATGCTCTGACACTGTCACAGAACAAGCACAAAAGGAAACATCATTATCCACACAAAAAAATACATATGCAAGCCAGACATTTACACAAATTATCCTGCTGAACATCTTTTTATCCTTCCAGGTACAAGTCAATAGCAGACCTGTTGGTATACAAAAGAGCAAACCGAAACTATATATATATGTATATATATTTGTTAGTGAAAGATGTGCACTTTTCTGTGTGTTTTTTTTTGCCTGGGGATACTTATATGATGTGGTCCTATTAAATCAGTGCTAGAAAAGGAGGAACAGACAGGAGTGATAGAGAAACACAAAGGAACCCAAAGCGATTAAACCCCCACCCCAAACCGGCTTAGCAGTGAAAGCTTCACAGAAAGCCAACAACGGTTGCTTTCCTTTTAAATCTCGCTTCTCTTGTGCTTTCTTTTCCACTCTCTCCCTCTCTCCTGCACTATTTACCCCTCCTCCTGTTCTCTTCCACTCTCAAACAGATTATTTCTATTCTTTTTCTCTGTGTCTGTCGTCTGTGCGTCTCCTTAGGCCGCTTAACTTTACAATACTCATGTCAGGTCAAAACCCGGTTTCCCTCAATCTCCAATTCCAGATAAAAAGCTTCTTGCTGCATAAGGTATTACTGTATCTCAGACGTCAACCACCTCGAAAGTCTTTTTCATCCGTTCATTACGACCTTTTCCTTTCTTTTCATTCTTTTCTCTCTCTAAAGGAGTTTTAGGGCACTCTGTGGATTTGCCAGGTTGTTAATTGCCCAGCAAGTTTTTGTCTAAATCAAGGGGGGACTTGCAAGTTTATGAAGGGATTAGATGGGAACAAGAGCATATGGGTGTGTGTATGTGGAAAAGAGTAGAAGGTTGAGGTTATACCATAATTCAGGCAGTTGATTTCTCACAAAATTTCTCACCAAACATACACTTAATCATATCTTCACCTTTAGTATTGGTGAATTATTGGTGGGAATAAATTGCAGTTCTCATGACCAACTCACTTACAGACCCATTTAGATGTTCAAACTATTTGGAGGTCCCTGCGGTATGTCTAGGGATAGCATTTGGAACTGGAGCCAGTAAATTCCTCTTACAACACAAAGGGTCCAGTCGTCCAACTCCCCAACCCACGGTAACGGACTGGATTAGACCACCTGGTGTGGTATTAAAAGGTGGAGGAATCCATCCCTGCCCCCCACCAGCATTCATATCTCCACCTGCACTTGGCATTGCCCATGAATGCCAGTCATTAAGACAGCATTACAAAGACGAGGCCTACCTCTTTCTCAACAGACCGGCTCCACTTCCACATATAGAGCAACCATTGTTTTAAATGCCACTGCTCCCACCCCCCTGGAGACCGGGTTTCCATTCACTGGCCAGTGTAGCTAGTACACTGCCAGAGAGGAAATATGATAAATGTGTCTAACTGTGTCTGTCAGAAAGTGGCGGGACATTCTCTTTTTCCCAGGTGCCAACAGGTGGAAAGGGGTAAGCCCTGGTCAGGTTACCAGCTTCGTGTATGTGTGTGTGTGCATTTGTCATTCATGAATAACACCCCCTCTCTTGTGTTCTTTCCAGGTGCACCAGAAAGGAGAAATGCGAGCGCTCATCAGAGCCCCGTCGCTTTGCATCAGACATCAAGCAGTGTGTGCGTCTCAGTGTCCACCCAAACAACATCTCAGTGTCCCAGTTTAGCGTCACGGTGAGTGGATAGAAATGCACAACTCCTCATCTACACTAGAAAAGAAACAATGACCTGCTTTTTAAAGGTTTCGCAGTGTTTACCATATCATAACTTCCTTTTCCTGCAGCGATGCAGTATATTCTTTATCTGTCCTACATTACCACTGCATATTTTCTTTTTAAACTGTCTTGAAACAGAAAGTAGCTGTCACTGCATTATTATTTTATTACTGCTGCTTTCTTGAACCATTTGAAGGATAAAACATTTTAAAATTTTAACTAGAAGTGATTACATATTATTTTCATGTAAGGGAGAAGCACTTGAGCAAGTATTTGTTTTAGTGAAGCCATATTGCAGTAAACAGTGCGGCTAGCCGAATGTGTTGTTGGTGAGAAAATCTTGTCTGGCAGATTGACAATATCACACACTCAAGCATAATTTGTAATGCAATGTAATTATGCTCAAGATACTGATTAGTAGCCAGTGTTAACTCTCTAATCCTCCTTTACATGGTTTTACAGGCTGCCAACATGCATCCTTCAAATCCTGACCTCACAAGTTACAGTCCCGTCCAGTGAAATAGTCTCCCAACAAATGTCAACAATCATTAACAGCGCACAGTTTAGCTCAGCTGTGTTTATCGAGTTTGTTGGCAACTAAATGCAGCATTTTTCCCCTGGACATTTCACTCTAAAACAGCTGCCAGATTTAAAGGGTCTGAATGGTTTTTGATTATTTAAGTGTATTGATTAGTGTGGAAGGAGCTGTGATCCACTGCAAGCAAAATATATCTCTGTTAGACTTGAGGAAATACAAACTCACTGGGTAGTTGTTTTTCCTAAGGGTTCTCCATCTTTCAGCAGAGTCAGATTGTGCATCCATATAAGTTAAGTGATAGTAATTAAAATGTAATTTATACCATCATACTGTATATTGGTGGTCTTACTCTGAAAAGCCATTAATTAAGCTTTTTTAGTTAATTAGACTTTTGGTCATTTCATTACTTCATTCCTTTGCAAAATCAAAAGCCCTTTCTGATTTTAACAGATTTTTCACAGGGACATGAACAGGTAGCTTCAAATGTTTTAAGTGCCTGTCTATGTGTGTGTCTACATGTGTGTCCCTTGGGATTTTCCCGAAGGTTCACCTGAAGATTGGCACAGACTGAATTGTCATGCCATGTTATATTTTCCATTACTTACTCTTTTTCTTTAACAATCCTCCATGTGTTGTAACGTAGCCTATTTTAAAGGTTGTAACAATAAATGTTGTGAAAATCCCACTGACCTTAACCACCTTAAGTGTTGTCACATTTCAGTTCCCATTTCCCATTAATGGCAGTTTGGAAATGGCTTTTAATCTCAGAGACCAAGTGCATAAATATCCAATATGATTTTCTAAGGTCAAGCCTGAATGACTATTCTCCATCCGTGTTGCTCTGAGGGTCACATGAGAGGTGTCGATTTTCTGAGGTACACCTCTGCATCACTCTAATGATATTCATGAAGTGTGTGTGTGTGTGTGTGTGTGTGTGTG
>JAOXYL010000002.1:8288092-8305929 GCA_028564955.1 Terapon puta
TATGATGTTAGGTCTAGATGTCACACCACACAGCAGGCTGGAGATGAGATTATATGAAGGCCAAATGAACTGGAGGAGGATTTACCTGATACCCAGTTTCAAGTGAACTACATCAGTTGCTGCTGTGTCACTATAATATGAAAGCTTTTTACCACAGTGTAGTATATATATTAGTGGGATTAGTGAGTGCAGGTATATATTAGCACTCACACTTCACCCTTTTTTCCTGTGGCCCACAGATTATTTGCAGTCTAACCCTTTAGGATTAAATTCACTCACTTATGTCTTAATCTGTAATTTTAGCAACACTTTGCCAATTGTTAAAGGTAGAAAGGTTGTTTCACAAAGAGTATGACAGGGCTAACAATAAATATATTAATATGAATAGTCAATTAACATACAATATCAGGATGGCTGATTTATTCATAGCAACATTATCTGTTTTTATTTACATAACGTAAAGCAATGCAAATAATGTTTTCATTAAAAAAACAATGCACTCCACCTTTTATTATTGCATGTTCACTGAGGATTTCTTTCATTTAAATTGATTTAAAATACTTACATACCGTGACTGCATCATGCTATACCCATAAGATGAAAGCCAGTCTGTTTTGTTTAAGCACCAGTAATTTTAATATTATCCATAATTTATTTCCTTCTTTAATTAACCTTGATTTCACACTCTGATTGCCTTATGACCTTTCAACCTCTGCCCCTCTCTAGATCCCAAGGATTATCAACCTCAAACCCAGCCGAGGGCCAGTCTCTGGGGGAACCATTGTCAACATCACCGGCAGCCACCTTGATGCAGGGAGCAATGTGTCAATCATGTTTAAGGACCAGCCATGCACTTATCTGAGGTTAGTGGAGAACAAGCCAGAGCTGATCCTGCCAGACTCACTTAAATGGTCAATTAAAAGCTCAGTCAAAGCCAATGTTAGTCACACTACAGGCAGTAAACCACTCTGACATTTCTCATCTTTGCTAGATGTTTTCCCCACATAAACATAGGCAATAATTAAATGTCCTGGGAGTAAAAAATGTGGTGATAAAAGAATCAATGACGTAAGGAGCTTCAATCTGTTATTTATTATTGTGAATGTTTTGTTTGGTTTGGTCAACATCATTTTAATTCACTGGATGCAAAAAGACACAGCATTATTGCAATCCCCCATTGATCAACGCACAACTTTCTTGAATATTACACTGATAATGTTTTTTGAATCAGTTACTAGTTTGTACCAACACTGATACCTAGTGAGTGTAAATACTTTGAAAGAAATTGTTGGATATAAATCTATATTGGGTGACTGTATTGTATGTAACCAAGTGATATAATTAGTTTTTCATCATCCTGTTATCACTTTAGGAGAGGTGGTCAGTGGCTCACTTGCCGAACTCATGCCTCCCTGAATGGCTACGGAAACGTATCTGTGTCTGTGAGCATAGACAGGGCTCATCTCCAGAAAGACCTGCGGTTTGAGTATGTGGAAGACCCGACCATCACCAAGATAGAGCCTGAATGGAGCATCTACAGGTATTTTTTTTTTTACGCAAGCCTGCATATTATTCACCATTAATGGATTACACACTCTTTAATGAGTTATCAAATGAACTGACAGATGAAAATTAACTGCAGCAACTGGTTGGTAAAAAAAAAAAAAACATACAAAAATATCTTCCAACCATCTACAACTGGATAACACAGAATCTGCAACACCATAACTATTCACCAGCAGTCTAAGCTAGTGTCCAAGCATCAATATCACTCCCTGTGAGTAATTTATATTGCCATCTGTCAAAGCAATCTGAACTATCCTTTTAACCTTGTTGTCAATCTTCTCTCTATCTCACAGTGGACATACCCCAGTGACAGTGACAGGAACTAACCTGGACATCATTCAGACCCCACTCATCAGAGCCAAATATAACAGCCACGAGACACTCAATGTAAGTGATTGTGAGCACAAACAATGTGCTTAACTGAAAAAGCTGCATTGTGGTTAATCTTATAAAATAAACCAAAGGTCAAATACCTTTTTCTTTTGGTTTGTTTTTTGTAATAGTTTTATTTGCATGTATATGTGTTGATTCAGTTGAAAGTAAATAAAGTAAATTGACTGACTGAATTCAATTAAGTAACATTAAATAGATCACACACACACACACACATGCAAAGTCAATTAAATATCTTTACTACCACCGGTGTTTTCTAAGTCCTACTTCCCTTGTCAGCTAGACATCCCAAAGGAAATCTGTCACAGTAAATGTCAGAGTAATTTTCTTTTTTTCCGGAGCATGACTAAATGCCTCAATACCACTTTTAGGTAAATGGGTCAAGGAAAAAACAAAATCAACAGGTTGGAATTAAATTAATAGAGAATGATGTAATTCCTCTCCACACCTTTGTAACAACAGGGAAGTTTTGACACCGAATTAAAAACCACAGAAACTGACCCTCATCAAATTTGGTTACCCCCTATTCACCCTTTTACCCAGGGGAGGATAGATAAAGCCATACATGGGTCTCTGTGATCTGATGGAAAGAAGGGGGAGTAACAAAAGGCGGTAATGCTATCTTCATGGTCCATTTGAGCATGACCTTGCACCACATTTAACATCTGTGCTCACATTTGCCTGTAAGGGGCATTTTACTACTACTACTGTGAAGGCAGTCCATACTTTAAAACAACATAAATGCGCCAAAAGATAGTTTCCTCCACATCTCACTTTCTCAGTCTTATACAGCTACACAGTGAATGAGAGCATACAAAGCATTTTCAAGTAACATTTGTGCAAGAGGAGGTACTGGCCTGTTTTTTTATTTGCAGTTACCTTACCTTGCAGCAGTGTAGGATAAATGCCAGTGATGTCCTGAAGACTTTGCAGGATTTGTCAAGTATGATGTTCAAGGAGCCAATTAGAGTGACAGGGAATAGCTTGAGTGTCTTGCGCGGCAGAGGTTACTCTGGAAATGTGAAATGTCTGTGAATGAGACCTGTGCTGGTGGTTGATTTGTCAATGCTCTGACAGACAAAGAGGAATGGAGATGTTAAAAGGGATATTGAAGGGCGTGTGACATGACAATGACTGATCGGCAAATCTGTTCCTGTTTATAAAGCCAACTTAGAGATGTGAATAAAGAGGACGAATTTAAATTGCCTAACATGGCAAATGAAAGACCTGGGAAAAGACCCTGACACAAAGATGTAAGATGTAATTGAGAAGTAAAGTGGTATAGAAAAAAATGAGTGACAGAAGAAGAATGTGTCAAAGAGAGAAGAAAAGATCACAGAGAAGAATAACTGGATAGGGAGTAATGAAGTGATGAGAAGGTGGGGTGTCTTTCTGGAGGGTAATGAAGTAGGGGTAAGACCTAGTTATCACTGCTGAATCTTCTCACATCAAAGCCTGATTGCGGTGAGACTGCACATGCTCTCTGACTACACCTACTTTGGTGGCTCTCTTTGAGGAAGACACTCCAACGTGCACTTTTTGAAAATAGAGAAGCTTCCAGTTTTAATGGAGTCTCCTTTAAACCTGTGACATATAAGATTCACACTCGCTGTTGATTGGATGCTTCGGCACATACTTAATTTGGGACATGTCCAAGTGCACGTTGTCACAGCGTTACTTGCAAGGGGATATGTGTGAGGTAATAAGGACCTAATCTGAGTATGACATATTAAGATACAGCCATTACAAATATATGAATAATGTGCACTGATGCATGGAGTGCGATTGAAAGCACCTCTCAAAATGCAAATAGCAGATAACACAGTGAAGCACACTTTTCTGGATTTTAAGTTCATTTTTGTGTCTATTTATAACATTTCTCTGCTTCCACTAATCACTCAATTTTATTTTCAGGCGACATGTTTGATCATAAATATCTCCCTCTCTCTCCTCTGACAGTTGTGCCAGGTGCTCAGCCCGACGTCCATGCTGTGCCAGGCCCCAGAGCTGTCCATCAGTCTGGCCAGACAGCAGGAGGTGCCTGAAAGACCTGATGAGTTTGGCTTCAAGCTGGACGATGTGCAAGCACTAATGGCACTCAACACCACCAACTTTATCTACTACCCCAATCCTGAGTTTGAACCACTCAGTGTGTCCGGGGTGCTCGAGCTGAAACCTGGTTCACCCATTATACTAAAGGTAGGAGGATAGATACTGCCCTTACTTATTTAGAATCAGCACTCATTGATTGGATCTTATTCATTCATAGTAAATGTTATATTCATGATCATAATGGTTCCAACACAGATTTCCTTTTAATATGCGTAAAGCTATAAAGCACAGCCTCAGGAACCTCACAACAGTTTGATTATTTTATGCAAATATGATCACATTTTGTAAAATCAATATCAGAAAAGTATGACATCGATTTAAACCATATCACCAGCTCAGCATTCCTGTTAGATTAATGTTAATGTTACCAATGTCTATCATGTCATATACTTATCTCTGTTTCAGACCATAACATAGATCATTACTTATAATATATTCATTCATTTTCCAGCATGTTTCATATTGATATAAATATGCTGTTTGATTCCTAAACCTTTTACCCCTTCCCTTAATGATACAAAATACACAAATTCTCTCCTGCAGGGGCGGAACTTCCTTCCACCAACCAATAGTGGTAATGGAAAGCTTAACTACACAGTTCTGATTGGTGAGAAGCCCTGCATGTTAACAGTGTCAGAGACCCAGCTGCTCTGTGAGTCACCCAACCTGACGGGTCGACACAAGGTCCTGGTGAGTGACACCACACATGCCAAAGACAAGAGAGAGAGACAGACACGACAGATAGGCAGGCTATGGTGGAGAAGGCAGACAGACCTACAAATCGATTGACAGTTTGACAGACAGACGGACATTCCTCGTGTTGCTTTCTATCCGTCTCCCGCTTTGAGACAGACTACAGCTCTAATCCAATCGTCTGTGTGGTTCCTGTTACAGCCCACAAGCAGACAAAAAACAAATAAGCCTTCAATAAGACGGATTAAGGACCCAGCAAACTCAATAAAGATTCCATTTGTGGTTTAAAGAGGGACCACTTTGAACAAAGCGCTTCCTGATGTTACCACCTGAACCCAGCAACATAGAAAGAGATGGACACATTACTGTAAAACAGTTAGTAGATGCACAAATAAACAGAAGTGTGTACACATTTAAAACACAAATCAATATGACTGTCTGTCTGGGCTTTAATCTTGATTTTGATTAGAGAAATGGTTTATAGATCCACAGAGGAAATATTATGTTGTGTTTCATAAATGGTTGTAATGTGTTTTTTCTCACAATACTTTCTTGTGAGTTTGACTGCTTTTTGTTTGTCATTTTCAAGGGCCAAAATATTAAACATTTTTGCCGAATGTTATTGCTGAAGAAAAATTTAAGAGAAGCTCTACTTGATTATAACTCTGGTGTACAGAACCACTTGTCTCATGTTTTAAGAATCAACAAAAGATGCTAAAATATCTCTGCTCTCTATGAAAACCTTTCAGGGAAGTAAATTGTATGTTTATGCACAGTAAATGCATACAGTAATTATATTCTGCTTCTTTATCTTTCATTATCGCAAGGCTCGTGTGGGTGGTATCGAGTTTTCCCCAGGTGTGGTTCACATCACGTCCGACAGCCCGCTCAGCAGCACGGCAATCATCGGCATTGCTGCAGCCGGTGCCCTGCTCATCCTCTTCATCGTGGTGGTGCTCATCGCCTACAAGCGCAAGTCTCGTGAGAGCGACCTGACCTTGAAGAGGCTGCAGATGCAGATGGACAACCTTGAGTCACGTGTGGCTCTGGAGTGCAAAGAAGGTGGGAGGTTGATGCAGATGTTTAGAGGGTTTGGGGTTTTGAGTGTTTCTTCCTCAACAGATCGAACAAAGTTTGGAAATATTCTGTAAATTTGAATTATTTATGTACTCGATGTGAAGAAAATGACAATAAAAACAAAAAAACACTGGTTTGTGTATCTGATTTATCCAACAGCTTTTGCAGAACTTCAGACAGACATTCATGAGCTGACCAGTGACCTGGATGGAGCAGGAATCCCCTTCTTGGACTACAGGACCTACACCATGCGGGTCCTCTTCCCAGGCATTGAAGAACATCCTGTACTCAGAGATCTGGAGGTACGGTGGAAAGTGTCACTGAAAGTCAAACTGTATTACATATGGAGTAATTGGCTGAAACAGTGCTTGTTAAATTGACTTATGAATATGCTGCAGGTCTCATACTGTCGAGATTTTGTATTGGTGACAGGAAGAATAACTTAGAGAATAATGAACCAGTTCTACCCTCACATGCTTGAGTGCAAATATTTATAGGTTTTTCATCGAGTAGATATTCCATCAGTGTTAATCAACAGATCTTAAAGTACAGCTACACTATAAGAAGTTGACACCAATTTCCCAGTCAATTTAGTGTCTATTAATTGAATGGTGCAAGTAATAAAAGTGTGTGTGCCTGTTCATTCTTCAGTCTTTATCAAATAACAATCGCAATGCAATTAGCCTTATTTGAAAACAAGAGCAAAATGAGCAAGCAAATTAACAATGTGGTGGGTCACAGTAGGTGAAATTGACGCCGATGTTGTTTGTGTTGCTGTCTGGTAAACAAAAGCCTTTTGACGGCCGACAGCAACACTTTTTTTCAAAAACAAACAAGGCAGCCCTCAAATCAGGAGCGCGGTCTCATTAATAACTCAAACGATATGAGACGCTGCACCGTTTTCTCTCTCCACCTCAAAAACAAATTAAAAGTCAATCAGAGGGAGAAAAGCAAAAGAAAAAAATCAAGTCATTTATCCCCAGTGGTGACATTGATAGACAGCCATAATTGAGCAGGTCGTCTTGTTCCATTAAGAGAATGATGGACCCCCGTTTCACTGCCCTCAGGGTTGGCCACTCTATCCCTGATGAGAATTTCCCAGTAATAAGCAATATTAATTATGTTTTAATTGGTATAAATGTCTAACTGTATGAGAGGTATAATGTGGAATAAGAGCCTAATGAAAAAAGCAGCAGGCTTGTCTTAGGCAGTTGATGACTGCTTAATTGTTATTGATGTGTCTGAGTCTGAGATTTAAAGCCAAGTTGTTGACTGCAGCCTGTAGACAGTTAGAAATACCACAGGTGATGGAAAATCTCTGTGTGTTTACTGAAACAATGGGGAGTTTTCTCAGTACTGAAATATTTAAAAACATACCAGGCACCAGGTTAAAAGGAGAATTACATGTAGAAGAATATTAAAATATAGTCTGGCATGTGTCAGCTCGATAAGGCCTGCTGCCTGACATTTTATGTGTTTGTTGCAACTGTTTATTCTTAGCTGTCAAAATCACTTCCTCTCCCTCTATTTTCCCAACAATTTTACTTTACAACTGAATCCCATTTTGCTTGTTGCTTTTGTGTGATTTTTTTTCTGTCATTATATTTCCAACTTCCCCCTTGATCTATAGGGACACAATTCAGTTTCACCGTTGTTGTCGTTTCACCGCTCTGTCATCTCAAATATTCCAGTGTTCCCATGGACATTGTGTGTGCATTTTTGTGCTTTCATGCACTTATGCATCTTACCACAGTCCTAAGAGACATGTTAATTTTTTCAGTGTGTTACGGTACTGTACAATATATCCGTTGGGTCTGTAAGCCAAAAACAAAAGAAGGCAAAAAGCATGTACGTGATGATGTACAATTTGGTGTTTTACGCAGATTTCCATGTATGTCTATATCCTCATACGTACTGTATATGCACAAAAAAGGCAAATGCTAACACATGCAGACATGAACACTGTACACATCTTGTCAGGCGGTATGAAATTAGACTTGCAACTTAACAATAGCTCCCAGCAGATTACTAGGGGTTCCTCTAGGAAAGGTAAAAAGACAGAACATATGCTGGTTGACAGCTGCATTGGGTACAAAGAGATGCTGTCTTACCACGAGTGCTCTTGACAGATAAAAAAAAAAATCATAATCTCAATAGGTGCCATTTATGGAAAAAATTGAGAAAGGAAGCATGTGCGGCAAGTGACTAGTATAAATGGTGCAGGGACAATCTGGGCTCAGACGAGGGGAATTCACATCACTGCGCTCCCTTTCTACTTGCATTAGTGTGGAACACAGTGCCATCAAAGTAATAAACATTCCCTCTAGAGGCTTAGTGTTTTCCTGCCTTTATTCTCAACCTTCAGACTAAATGTAACAAAAGCCTGAAGATGTTAAACTCCTCAACTCCCTTGATTCTTTTTTTTTCTATCCCTCATTCGATTTCTCTCAGTATCCCATCCTTGTTTATGAGGATGGATGCATTAACTGATAGCTCTAATTTTAAGAAACTATACATGTCACTTGTAACTTGTATTTATTACTGTGCAGATATTCATTTAGTAAGAATTTCAGCTTTTGTTAATATATCTTGATCTAAAAATATGAATAACACTCTTTATATGTAAAGAGAAAGAATTTACTATTTGCACAATTAAATGAATGTTGAAGTATCCCCTATAAAAAGATTAAAGTATCTGATTATGGAGGCAGAGAACCAATATTACATTCAAATGAACTGATGACCAATTAGGTCCACATGTCATCGACTTGAATGTGCCACACAGAATCTGTACTTTTTCCTCCTCCTTGTTATTTTTAATGTGTCTCAGTCAAGCAAGCATTTCTCGTGTTTCCTCACAGGTGCCAGGCTACCGCCAGGAGCAAGTGGAGAAGGGGCTGAAGCTCTTTGGCCAGCTCATTAACAACAAGGTCTACCTGCTGTGTTTTATTCGCACTCTGGAGGCCCAGCGTGGTTTCTCCATGAGGGACCGTGGCAACGTGGCCTCACTTATTATGACAGTGCTGCAGAGCAAGTTGGAGTACGCCACTGATGTCCTAAAGCACCTGCTGTCCGACCTTATAGACCGCAACCTTGAGAGCAAGAACCACCCCAAGCTGCTGCTCCGCAGGTGAGAAGCAGGCACAGAAAAGAAGTACAGAGTTTAGCGTCACTGTCTAACAAGTGCTCAAACTTACACTGCTGGTAGTTCCCATTTTTGACCCAATTTCTTTCCCTTAAAAAGCCAAAGGTCATCTTGTGCTTAGGAATAGATACAAAGGTTTGTACTGCTTAATGCCACACCTTCACTGTCAAGGACAGGATATGCTACTTTCCTCTCTGTGACATGTTTGGATTAACTCCCATGACCTTGAATTGCTGGCTCTGTCTCAGACAAACCAGAGTGCATTGCCATGCACATCATTAGCAAAATAATTATGATTTATTAGCAGTGAATCCAATTTCAAATAGCTCAAGAGGGGGGAAAAAAGAGTCATTTACAAAAAGAAAAAAGGAAAAAAGTGAGACTGAAAAAGCATGCACAATCACAATCCTCCCTTGGATTTGTTGTCAAAGTATGCACTTGAACACAGCTCTGTATGTGATTATGCTTTCTACCGGCAGTGTTTGGTAATTGTGACGATTCCTCACAGCAGTTGTGCATTTGTGCAATGTGTGAATGAATGTCTATACAGATATGCACATGGTATGGTATGTTGTTTTGAGTTTTGACACCCTCAGATGATTGGACAGGCGTGTCACAAATTAATTTGTGTATCTAATTTAAATTACAATTCAGATCGTCAGTCTGGCTTAAACAACATCTCTGCCAGTAAAGACACACCCACATTCAACAAGCAAATATTATGTACAGAGGACTGAAATGTATGCTGTTCATCGTATCATCTACAAGACAGTGGCCATATTCACCTCATCAAAGCCTGTTTAGACTCTACTTGGCGATGCAGAGAGAGATTAATGCTGTCTGGGCAGGAGGCATGATTAATTGCAGGCAGAACTCACCAAGCATGGTGCAGCCACTAAACAATGGAGTAACTGCTGATCCTGGCAGTAGATACAACTGAAGAGATGGTGTGTACAGCAGAGACAGGGAGAAGTAGTCAAGGACAATGGGGACACTTAAAGCTGTGTCACTAAGTGAGGAAAGCTGACTACTGGGGCATGAAGCAAGTAGTTAGATCAGCTCTTTGTTCACCAGCATCTTGTATGTGCTAAACCCAGACATCACTGGTTTATGTCTCATCGGAATTGGATCTGAATGTGAATTTATTATAAAATGCTCAAAGAAGCTAGAAGTGCTGGCAAGACTAACCAACACCTGTTCTTCCAGCATAAGCCACATACAACACACTGTCTTTTATCATACTTTGTTACCACATTCCCTCTCTTGCTCTCCCCCTTCCTTGTCATCAAGGCAGAGGGAGAGGGAAAACCTGGGGAGGACGCCTTCACATTCAGCCAACACTGGAGGAGAGAGCACATGTTAACAACACATTCACGTCCAGTTTAATTGCCCATTTGTCAAACACACAATCATGATGAGCACTGATCAGACCGTCTTCATCTCATTCTTCCTCCTCGGTTGCGCTTATTAGTCCTTCAACATCCCAGCATGCATTTCAGATGTGATGAGACAGTGTGAGCAAGCTATGCCACCCCATAGTGTGGGCTGACTGGCGTGTCCTTGGATAGCAGCTGAAAATAGCCCAGATACACAGACATAAGGCTGTGAAGATGAAGCTTAATATTGTCTTGGAAAGATAGCACCCCTCCCTCTCTTCTTCCCTCTCTCTTTAATTTGTTCTGCCTGTTTCCTCTCTTTCACCATGTTTGCTCATTCCCTCACTACCTGTCTCTCTCTGCTCACTCTCCACAGCTCTCTCCTCTATTTGCCTTCAGTTCTGATGCTTGTGCCGCTTGTGTCACACGTCACTATCTTTATCGTTCTCTTCCTCTGTTATACCTGCTCTCTCAATCTATATTCCCAACTCTTCCTCTCCTCCTCTTCCCCCTCCCCTGTTTTCTTGATTACTAAATCAATGCTTAAAGTGCGTGAGCAGGGTGTCTCTGGCACAGCATCTGAGCACAGCTACCCACTGCTTCCTCTTCCAAGAAATCTGTGTGCGCGTATGTGTGTGCGCATATATGTGTTTGTGTGTGTGCCTTTTTACTCTCTCCACACACAAACACACATCCTTCCATCTGTCCCATCTCAACCTGTGCTGAAGCACAACCACCAGGCAAGCTAACTAACGAGAGCCTTCCACAACCATCTGTCGCATTCCTTGCTGCATTCTCCTCCTTGAGCTCCTCTCTTCTCTCCATCTCTCACTGGCCTCGCCTCACCACCCTCCCTCTTCCCATCATGCGGAGTTAAAGTCTTTCCATAGCCTTAAGTTAAGTTTGGCTGCAATTGATACGTCAAAGTAGCAGTTTTGATTTTGATCAAAATATGAAAGCCCAATATGTTGTTGATGTGTGTTGATGGCAACCTTACTTTGCCTCCAACCCAGACACACAATCAATCATGGATTAAAAGCCCTCTTGTTTAACTGCTAAGGATCATGTCTATTGAAAGAAAATTTGTTTTGCTTTTAATGGATAGAGTGAGTAATGGATAGAATAAATGTGCTGTGTGCATCAACAAGTCTGCATGAGCAGCTAGCCATCACTGTGAGACTGTTTGACACTTATGATGACCAATCTTCCTCACCCAGGAGCCAAAGTGGGAAATGGAAATGATTTCTGACTTCAAGCTGTGCTGTTTTAACATGTGACTGAAACCCAGCACAGACTCTCAGATGCAGTTACATGTTTGGATAACACAGTCTTTGCCTTTTTTATGAGAATTCAGCCTTAAGATGAATGTTTTCCTTTAATCATAATTTTTATCTTTGTGAAGTTAATTTGATGTTTTTGATTGGTCTCAAAGACACCATGAAATGATATTACAATGTGTTGTGTCAAAATGATCAGTCTATTAAATGATCAGTCCCCACAAAATCAAGAATTTTGATGATTGATTTATCAAATGTGTTAAAAGCCCTTCTGGTTCCAGCTTCTGAAATGTAGGAAATTGATGGTCAGGAAAATAAGCATTTGAAGATGCAACCTCATTTTCTGGTTTGTGGCATCATGAGAGATCATTTCAAAGTACACTGAAAGAAACATCAGAAAAGGCAAGAGGTTGTTTGTTTTGATGGGCAGAAGAGCAGGATTGCGGCTGTTTTGGCTTTATTGGTCAGATTTTATGTTTACGTCCGCCATCAAAGCATTGTGGTTTTCTAGTTTTCTAGTGTCCATTTCACACATATACACAAATACATGTCACTGGCAGCTATGGCCAACCAAAATGTTAAATGTGTGCTGAGCCACGGATTCCTATCAAACCTACCTCAGTAATCAGGGGGAACTAAGCACTGCCAGGTCCCCTCTGCTCTAGATCATTCTCAATGCACACTACCCCTCTGACTGACTGCCAGATAGGCAAGTCTGACGATGCCAGCACACCACAGCACATTTCATTGCATTAACCCAAACATAGGTTGTACAGTGTTTTGAGTAGCAGCTGAGGTTTGTAGAAGATTGTTTGAAAGTTGTAATACCAAATGTTAATGTTAGATCTTAAAGCAGCTCCGTCACAGTGCCATTTTTATCCTTGTTCCCTGTAGACTGCTGGGATCGAGAATGAGCATAAGCAAACTGGTGGGGCCGTGCCAAGACTTCTTATTACTGCAGAGCCGGCTCCTGCTGCCAGAAGCATGCACAGGCACACACACAATAAACACTAGTCAGCACACATGGTAATTTCCGAATACATACGCAGTGGGATTAATTTGTGCTTTTTGCACGCTAGCCTTAACAACAGCCATACACTTGCCCACTTATACAGACACACAAAAATACTGTCTGTTGGAAGTGAGAAGGAAGAGCAAGTTTAAAAAGAAGAAAAGGGAGGGCCAGACTCAGCCAAGCCATTTCTTCCCATTCTTTTCTTGGTTTTCCTTTTCCATTGCTCCCTCCCTCCTTCCTTCCCTGTGCACCTCCTCCTTTCTCCATGCTCCTTTCATCCCTTTGATAGATGGGCTACATTTGTGGAAATAGAGAGGATTTGGAAGTGTGTATGATTACAGGATCCAGAGTGGGGCAGCCAGAGGGAGGGAGGAAGACAGCAAGGACACATGAAAGAAAAGATGAAAAGTGACCTTGTTGACCCTTGGATCTGTGGACGGAGGAAGGGCGGGAGGGGCGGCAAAATGAAAGTGTGGGCACAGTGAGAGGCAGGAAGTTAATCCCCCCCAGGTGCTGTGCCAGTGTCGGCGGGGGGTGCCAGGCCAGCCCACTGGCACAGCAGACATCATGTCCCCCCTCGAGCCTCAGTGTAGAGCCCCTTAAAGAGGCTGCATGAATGGTAAAAGGTGGGAGGGCTGCAGGTGGCAGCTGAAACATGGAACAAAACCAACAGGCACACGCACACACACACACACACACACACACACACACACACACACACACACACACAACCCAACACAATGGACACTAATCCTGAAATATTGATGCCTGTGGTAGTTGCTCATTGAAAGCAAAAGGAGGGGTGTGTGGGTGTGTGTGTTCGAGGTGTTCTAACAGATTACCCACACACCCCTGCTGCTGGTCAAGAAGGTTGCTGTCAAAGGATATCTGATCCTCGGCTCTCCTCTTTCTCCCCTCACCACCACTGTTGTTATTATGTATGCATATTAGTCATTCACACGGGATCAATCACACAGTTGGCCCAGGTCAACACACACACACACACGCAGACACACACCATTTTGCCACACCAGTGGAGCATGGATGCCAGGCGGAGAAAGAGAGGGAGACGTATTCATTCACTTTCTATTGTGCACGGATCGAGTGTTAGTCCAGTGAATAGGCAAGGGAGCGCTTGATAATGAGGCCAGTGTTATTACAGAGCTGCTCCAGCCCCTAACGACATCAATCCACTGGGATCAAATAAAGGCTTTTAATTGCTTTGCCTCATATTAAAATCCCCGCCACTGTAGATGAGCTGCCCTTGGCGTGCCTGAGCATAAAAGCCAGCTGAAAGATTGTCTGAAAGGCCATCATATACCATGTGCAAAGGCTCTCTGAATTCACGTCTTTGCAATTATATTTGTGTAACAAAAGCCTATTTATTAGCAATGGTCATCATTTTTAGTAGAATATTTGATGATGGTGTTGAATATTTATGATGGTAATATGAGCGAGGGGATCATATGTTCATTACATGCTCTGTGTCTGTCTGTTTGCAGGACTGAATCTGTTGCAGAGAAAATGCTGACCAACTGGTTTACGTTCCTCCTCTACAAGTTCCTGAAGGTAACTCGTAATATTTGTTTTCAACTTTATTGAACGTTTTGAGCTCCCGGGGAAAAAAATACCACAAGAAGTTGAATTCCCGCCCCAACCAAGCTGATGTTTACGCTCATCTAGCTGC
This sequence comes from Terapon puta, assembly GCA_028564955.1. Lineage (NCBI taxonomy): Eukaryota > Metazoa > Chordata > Actinopteri > Centrarchiformes > Terapontidae > Terapon > Terapon puta. Next base: position 8,302,434 of record JAOXYL010000002.1, read on the forward strand.
TGACTTCATTAGTGTCATCAATGATAGTTAATGATCGTTTTGCTTTTTTTACTTTACTGTTAGTTCTAAGTGTTAGGTATTTTTGAGGCTGTATAACCTGTACAAACAAGGGCACATTTTAATGTGGTGTAGCAATGTAAACCCAGGAATAGTTGGGTACATGAATATAATTCTTGTTGTCTTAGTTTTTTTTTTTTAAAAGTGTTTTGAAAGCCAGTCTTCCTTCTGTAATTGCCTCTTAGATTCGTTAGAGAATGAGCTTTTCTTGAGCATTTCTTCTTATGTCGATTTGCTATTGAAGAGGACTACTTTTTATTCCATTGGGTACCAGTATTCACTAAAAGCTAAATTCACCACCCCTCTCCACCCTCGAGTCAAACAAATGCCACCATCATCCTGTTTTTCTCAGTCATCTCTCCACACATCACTTTACTGCAGCTAGGGGGAGAATAAAAACAATGATAAATTGCCAGTCTCTTCTGTTTGATAAACAGCAGTGTTTTCAGGAGGGAAGATGGGTGGCTTCAAGAGTCTGTCTTTTATGGTATTTTTCACTGTTTATCCATCAGATCTTTTCCAAACTCTGGCTTCATTTCAGCACAGTTTATATATTGATAGGTGGCACAATTTTCTTTAATTTCAAGGAACGACAAAGTTTGGGACATGATGTTTATAAGTCTTGCTCAGCAACTCTGGAGGCAAGGCAGTCTAAAAAAAACATTACAAAAAGCAACTACAACATTTTCGATAGATATATTCTCAGACTTTATTAAACTTTGCTGACAGTGAGTGGAGTGAAATGGCTTCAAAAGTTTTCTTCCTCTCTCCAAACTTTTTCTCTGTTCCTTTCTCTCCAAATCTCATTGCAGGAGTGTGCAGGCGAACCTCTCTTCTCTCTCTTCTGTGCCATCAAGCAGCAGATGGAGAAAGGCCCCATTGACTCCATCACAGGAGAGGCGCGCTACTCGCTCAGTGAGGACAAGCTCATCAGACAACAGATTGACTACAAGACGCTGGTGAGGGGTTCACCTACTCAGGGGTCTAAGGGCTAAAAGGGGACACTTAATATGCTTTCATGGACAAGAGGAGAGAAAAGGGTGGTTATGGGTTGTCGGTCATGAGATGAGCAATGGGCAACATAAAGTTGTCGTTGTCACGCTTGACATGCAGGGGGCACAGGAGTGGCGACCTCACTTCCTGTTGAGCCCGGAGCTGTCAAGCCAAAAAACGGGGCTTCGGGACGAGGAGAAAGGAGAGAGATTATGCATGTGAATGTGTCTGCACAAGCACAGAGACTCTGGAGGTCTCTCCTTTTGGAACCTTTATTCCCCAAGTCTGTCTGTTTTTGTCCTTTCTCCACTGTGTTTGTTACAGCAGGGGAACTCGGACATATTGCAGTCATTCTATTTCTCTCATACACAGAAGATAACCCATTTACCCTCTCACATACAATGCTTGTGAGTGCTTGTCTCATAATCTAGGTATATCTACTGACACCTGGAGGCAGTACTGAAAGAACTGATGAATATCTTAATATTGTTATAATTACCTGCTTTTCTGCTCATCAATTTAGGTAGCACATTGCTGTTTCTCTTTAAGCTCAGAGGAAAGAGTAGTTTCCCTTGTGAATGATGTTTTTATTTTTTGCTGCAATTTGCTCACAGACCCTTTGGCAAGCACAAAATTATCTTGATGCCACTGAGTACAAATCCACAGTGCAATCAACATTATTAACATAAAACACACAAGCCTCATCTCTCCCAAGATTAAACATGCATTAGATGTATCAGTTTATCCTTTACACTATATAAACATGTAAAGATAGCTTTATTTTTCCAGTTTGACTCCCACGGTTGTAGTATCCTCCTTACCTATAGATAACCAGAACATCTTTCCATTTGTGAAATGTAACAAAAACCTGCTGCCAAGAGCACAAAGGTCAAAGCTTGGGATATTATTTCACTGGAAGTGTTGTGTATATCTGCTACAGGTGGTGAATTGCATCCATCCAGAGAATGAGAAAAGTCCAGAGATCCAGGTGAAGGTGCTGAACTGTGATACCATAAGCCAGGTGAAGGAGAAGATCCTGGATGCCATCTACAAGAACGTCCCACACTCGCACCGCCTAAAAGCCTCTGACATGGACCTGGGTACATTTCTTTTTCATTTTAATGTCATTTTCAGTACATCTATTAATAACAATTTGTTTACAGTAATTAGGATGCAGAAATCTAATGAAAGAAGCTGCCATTACCTTTTTATGTTGTTATGGGTGGCTGTTTTACATGTCTTTATGTATTTGCTAGTTAATAATTGGTTATCCATATATCATGAGAGGTCTTGCTTCCACACGTCCCTGAAGTTGCCATAGAGCAGATCAAAATCTCTGCATCCTCCTTGCTGCGTGTTCCAGGCTGAACTTAGACACCCATTGATTTTTACAAAGACTACCCCGCCCTCACCAACCCTTTTTAAAAAAGTACAAGTCTTAGATATAGAGAAGCAGCTCTCTTTTCAACCTCGGGAGACTTGACTTACTGGCCCTCTCAGTCAGATGTCTGAGATTGGTCTCTCCTTCCAAAACTCCCCATCGATTGACTCTCTTGTCGACTATTGTCTGAGTCATATGATTGATCAGCTAATCAATCGAGACGCTCAGTAATCACTTCCCTACAAAATAATTTTCCTGGTGTTTTATCTGTCTTTCCGAGTAGAACAGGATGTGTAGGAAGGACTTGATTTGACTCTATATTTGACCACAGATGTTTGTTGCCATTTATGACCCCTATGAGAAGCATATTTCCCCCCCTGAGTTGTGTAACTGCATTTCTTTGGTATCTCAATCTGATCTAACTTGGGTCTAATGTATTTGCAAATTACTCTAATGGGCCTCTGATAGGAGAGGGTGCAATGATATACCTTTTCTGCAAGACATCTAATAATCAGGGTATACTGTATGTGTGTGTCTGTGGGTGTCTTTGTCTTGAACACATGTACACAGACATGCATGCACGTGAGCATGACAATATTATCCATGATTGTTTGTCTGCCGATACCTACAGGCTGTCTCTGCACCATGCGCCAGGCTTTTTATGGTTTAATATTGCCAGATGGATTTTCAAAGCCCCTGTTGTGTGTTCGTAATAGCATATTTATAACCAACCCTGGATCTAAGATGGGCTGAGTGGATACTGTGGGGATTCTGCCTGCGTGATAGCTATGTGAAGTGATTGGTTTAGCCTTTTGACGACATTCCTGGATAAAATTGTTTTATGGGCCCCCTTTGGGCCAGTTGTGTTGTTCTATTATTGTTTATTACAAAAGGGAATTGGAAATTGCCAGACGTAGCTGGTCACTTGTTCTGGATATGTGTGATTGTGAGTATGAGTAAAAGAGAGAGAATCAGGAGATACAAGCTCACAAGAAAACATGCATTTGGAATGTAATATTTTTGTGTGTGTGTGTACATATATATATATATATATATATATATATA
>JAOXYL010000002.1:8306029-8332247 GCA_028564955.1 Terapon puta
ATATATATATATATATATATATATATATATATATATATATATATATATATATATATACACACACACACACACATATACATGTGTAGGACATGCCTTTTATTTTAGGATTTTTCATTTAATTAATTTTGCTATTTTGATATACTTTTTAAACTGAAGAGAGGCGCTCTATTTATATCAGGGGATATATATCAGTTGCTCCATGATCTCTGACACACATGGCCGTGTGCACACAAACACACATATACAGACTGATTGCACTGGCTGATAAGGATAATGGGATTGTGGCAGGCCTGTCCTTAGACAGATTTGCCAGGAGTGTTGTTATGCCAGATATTGTTTTTAATTCCCTACTGCTGCAATTCACAAGCCCCCCCACCAAGGGTTTCAGAGAAGATGGGGCCTGAGAACAAAGAAGATGGGACCTGTGTGTGCATCTTTGTGGCCTTGTGTGCATGTAGCCAGTAGCAAATGTGTGTCATGCATCTCTGTGGAGTACAACAGTCACCTTCAGCCTTTCTCTTCATCATCAGCTTCCCTTCTCTCCCCAAAGCCCTTATCTCTTTGGCTGTGTGGGAGTCTTTATTGCAAGCCCATACACACTGTTCTCTTCCCACTGTGTAGCGACCACTGGATTTGGGAATCGGAGTAATCTCAGTTTGCTCTGGTTTCACACCAAGTTTATTCTTTTATTTATTCCTTTCTGCCTATCTTTTTTTTCATTTCTTCATTTGTTTACTGAGCCTCGACTGGAGACGGGCGCTCATTTGCATCTTTATAGGAAGCCGTACTGTATAGACGCAAACAACAGGAGAATCTTTATTTCCTGCAGATTTTTCAGATGCTAACACAATTCTGGTCGATCCTCCAAAGACAGGCCTCATCATGCACCACAGTGATTGCCGCTTTGTTTTCCTGTTTGTGATCAGAATAGGAGATGACAGTGGCCGACGCCAGTGGGAAGCACAGCAAGGAGCACAGACACAATAACGTATTCATAAAGCCCATGATGTCTGCAAAAAGAATAGAGGAATCATCTGCTTGTTTGTCTTCGAGATGGCTTTCCCTTTTCACTTATGATAATGTTGCTGGGGTATTGTGAGATGTTTCTATCAAAGCTTTTGTTTTGTTTTGTGCTGAGGTAGCACAGATGTAGGAAGCCTGGTGTATGTGTAGTATTGATGTAATTTGGTTGTAAGGTCATGTAAATGCCGTCCTGTTGTTTAAATGAAAGACACTGCAGTGTGCGCTGCAAGTTACTTGTTGAAAAGTATGGAAATGAGCCGATCTTTGGGTAAGCTATCCCTTTGTGTGCAGTGTTCTAGTTTCTCTGTAAACTGTTACTGTGGATGTGAGTCTGGCCAGCGTTTACCAAAGCTTCCAGTAGTAACCATAAAAGCAGCTAAGCGGGGGAATAGGGGAGTGGATGGGGCTTTGGAAAGGGGAGAGACCAGGGACCAACACTACCTTCAGAGACAGAGCACAAGGGTTGGTTCTGATGCAGATGGAAAAAAAAGTGCACATCTTTGGCACGCGGTTGTAATCACACCCATCGATCTCACCAGAGAAGAGATGGAAAGCTAAAAGGGAGAGCTTCATTCTAAAAAGAGTGGAGTGGGTGATTAATTCAACTCGTCTCTTGTTACCATCTCTCACATGTGCCATTTCTGTTTGGATTCTACATCACTTGTCCTGTCTCTTCTACTTCAACTCTTAAGATTTAGTGTTTTTCCTCCTCTCTTTGATTCTGTTCAAGCTTTTCATGACAATGTGAAATGACGGTATTGAAGAAAGAGAAGAAAAAGAAAGAAAATATCCATAGATGGAGATAGTGACAACAGGTTTTCTGGCAGATTGATTAGAAAAGTATGGGAGTAGGGCTGTAAGGTACCTATTTTAATCTATCAGTTAGACTGCCAACCATACAGCCAATGTACCTGATGTGAATGATTCACTTCCATTAGAATCATTGATTTTAAATTTAACAATGTTTGTCACTGCAAACATACCCTTAAGATTTAAAACCAGCAGTTTATCTCCTAAAAGCACAAATCTAACATTCGGACAACGACCAAAATCCATTGTTTCTCGTCCAAACAACATGGCAATATATAGAAATATTAAGACAGATTCTTCTTGGCAGGGGAAATAAATAAGGAAAAAGTAAATGCTGTCAAAATATAGGGTTAAATGAATACAGTTGGTAATATCCTGATATTGATCCTTTCTTTTAACTTTTTTTCTTTGCCTTTGCAGAATGGCGTCAGGGTCGAGGACAGCGCATGATCCTGCAGGATGAGGATGTCACCACTAAGATTGAAGGTGACTGGAAAAGACTGAACATGCTGGCCCATTATCAGGTATGACTATCACTGTATATTCGTAAAAGCTAAAACCTGCATTAAACTTATCATATTGTGAAAAATAAAATAGTGAGAATAATTTAGCTGTTGCAGTCCTTAGAGTCAGTCAGTCAGTCAAACACCCATTGATGTTTGCTAGTTTTAAAAGTCTTTGTAATCAACATCAACAGAAATGTCCTAAACATTTCAGTAAAATTTCAAAGTTGTCCAAGTTTAATAATAACAAAGAGTTTGTAAAGTTTTAGATCTCACACAGAAAGGAATTAATAAATGAAGATTGCAATCTGCAGAGAGTTAGCACCCTCTGGAGCTTGTAATAGATTACATCTTTATTTGAAGACATTCACATCGCTTTTCTTTAATGAGAGACACGATTATTTTCAACGTGTTTGCCCTGCAAAGGGATACAAACACGCTAAAATGCATTTCTGACACATTAACAGGAAGTGTTGAATCAGGGCTGATATTTGAACAGGCCTAACATTTGTAGTGTACATTTCTTGGGTTCTTAACCACCCATCACCCCCCTGTCTTAACTCCTACCACCCCACTATATTTTACTGTCTCTAATCTCTCATCTCACCTCTGCTATATGCACACACAAAGCTCAGTTAGTTGCACAAAATAAGGTTGAATATACATATAAGCAGTAACATAAAGACATGGAGAAAATACTCATTCATTAAACATTGACATGCTTTGCAGGTGTTTTTTGCCTCATGAGTAGTGACTTTCCATCCAGACAACCTGAAAGAGATCAGATGGAAAAACTGCTTTGTCAATATGGTGTTAATAATTCGAGCAGCTAAGCAAGCAGCCACTGTCCCTTCCAAGTGCGATTTTCGTGGTGCCTAAATTAAATGTCAGCGTCAGCAAGTGTCAACAGACTTGGAGTACGAGGCGCGGGTGGAATGGATTAGGGAGCTGATTTGAATCAGAGATAAGATAATGAGGACAGAAGTTAATTCATTTTTTTCAAGCCTGAGAATAAGGGCGCCTTATCCTTGACAGTCTATAAACAAAAAAACGATAACACCCATCCACTCAAAAACTGTCAGGAGACTAAGCAAAGAACAAGGAAGGGAGGGGACACCCCAAATACTTTAAGACCTCAGTCAAGGCCATCTGCAATTCCATATTTAGCGTCCACTCATGTTTTTGTAACTTAATTTCACTCAGATGTTGTGGCTTGAGTTTAAAAAGGTTAACTCTAAATCATTTTGTTGAAGATCTTGTCGCTTAACTAATCAAATCCATTGATGCACTGTATTGACTGATGCCAAACCAGATGTGCTCCTACATTTGGTCTCAGGATGTCCTCCAGACATGTTATCTAAATATTGTTTGTCTTATTAGAAGCTAATACGATCAGCCAGACACACTCAATGCAACCATGTGCTCTCCTTTATTAAGCTAATGTGGTTTGATCTGCCACCAGCTAAACTCACCCACTCGCTCTGCCTTTACTTACAGTGTGACAGTTTACATCACAAACTCAGTGAAAAGTCTGATATCTTGTTCAGGAAAACATCACATAAATGTGGCATTCACCATATCAGATCTTTCTGTCATAAAATAGAGACAAATCTCTCCTCCTCCTCCTCTTTCAGGAAACTGTGCCTCACTTTCTGCTTTTATCCTCTCATACTAATGTTATTTCCCCAAAAGCCACTCCTCCTTTTCATTATCTTCCATTGTGCTATGCTTGTTTTATATCTATTCAACATATAAGGGTAGCAATCAGGGAGCATGCTTAAGGGTTTTGGAGAGTTGGGGGCTCCCCACAAAGGAATAACGAGATCTGCCCCTTGGGCCTCCTGCTTACAATAATATAAACATATTATGCATAAGGAGCAGATTGAGTGACTGGGTGAAATAATGATACAATCTTAATAAGACCCTAGCTCGCACACACACACATCTGCACAAAAGGCCCCCGGTCCTTATTCCCTGTCCCATCCACCCACACTATGATAGAGATCACTTCAATTAACCCTGTCTTCCCCTGCAGCACGGGTAGCCAGATTATGCAGAATAGGGGTATGCTGCGTGTGTGTGTGTGTGTGCATGGCTGGGACAGAGTACATCCCAGTTGTGTTAATTGAATCCTGTTTGGCTGACTGGGGAAGGAGGAGCGCAAGATTGCTTCATTCATTCATTTACACACACTTATTTACACATAGACCAACACAGGCAGGCACACTGCTTGGTCGCGCACACCTTTGTGCACACACACTCCAACACACACACCCCACCTAGCCCTAGAGGAAAGGAATTATTGAATTGAGACTATGGGACGTCCCCTCTCGCACAGGCCTGTATGATGCTTTGCTAAACTCTCCCTCCCCCTGTCAGTCATCATATTCATGTGTGGGCTGAATAGAGCACATAAGGGTAATAAGATATTCTGTTTATCCACGTGAAACCAGAATAGATGGAGAGAAATATGAAAAATGACACCAAAACAATGATCTATGGGTTTTCTGATTGGTTATATTAGAAATCTGCACAAATGAAAAAGCCACATTTCTGCAAACAGCTTTTGTTTTGAAAAAGTCATTTGAATAATACATGTGTGTCTGTTTTTCAGGTACCTGATAATGCAGTAATGGCCCTAGTTCCCAAGCAAGTGACAGCCTACAATTCAGTAAACAACTCCACTGTGTCTCGAACCTCGGCAAGTAAATATGGTAAGCTGACATGTTTCAACACATCTTCAAGCTCTTCTCCCAAGAGACCTAAGAGCAGGCACACTGGAGAAATATACATGTACTTCTTTCAAAATGCTCTCAATATAGTCAAATAATGTTATTGTGTCATATTAAAATAGATTATTAAGAAAGAAATGCAACATTAAACTTTTTGTCAGGTAAATAAAGATTTATCATTTAACTTTGTTGTATTTACCCCATCACTCACATAGCTTCAGATATCAAATGCCAGGTCATACAGGCCTGAAAATAATCGAAAAATAATACCGTAGAAATGTATGTGGTAAAAAGCATCCATGGGATCCTGCTTGACAACACAGACCTAGAAGGACGAGACATAATTTAGAGTAGTTGAAAGGATTTCTAAAACATAACAAGACAGCAAGTAGACTTTTTCTCCTGTTGTTCTGGCCTCTTGAGACACCAAAGTACTTCCATGTGCCAGTGTTTTTTTCCACCTGTCCGTCTGCTCCACGTCTCCTTGAACCTCAGAAACCATCAAGTTAGTTGCTGATCAAAGGGCCGGCCTCGCCGGCCACAAACACTTCAGACACATCAAATGTGGTGCCACATTATTAGCATCGCCTGATCTCCATACGATCTCACCTCGCATCTCTGACTCCAAATTAGACCAGATAGGACAAGGCGAGTGTCGCAACAGAAAAGGGAGGGAGGATGCCAGGAATATCTCCCCCCATGATTTTTTTTAAGGGATTGACTTCAAACGCAAGTGTGATCCACTTCACAACTGGTGTGGTACTCGAGAGTGACTTTGAACTCTCCCTGAACACAATGGCGAAATAGTGAAAAAAAGAGACAAGGCTGATGTTAATATAGCTACTGAAGGGGGAGAGTAGAGCAAGAGAGAAAGTTGTGGAAAATGCACAGAGGTTAAGACAAACACTGCATAACATGTTGAGTCAGACAATGAAAGGGGAGACTGTTGTGTCTTTGATGTAATGTTTCCATCAAAAACCACAAGGAGAAAAAAAGCCCAGAAAAATAACACCTCCTTTGTGTGGAGCTGGATCAGAATAGAATCCAACCAGAAATCTCCCTCTTGTGTATCCCTGACTCTGAATCACTCTCAGCTTTCTAACTTCTAGAATAAATAATTAACTCAAAATGAATGTATTACTCACTCACTTTTTCTAAAGACCCTGCTCACATCTTTCGCACCCACACAACCTCAAACAGCTGTATTGCACTTGTGTCCCTGAAAAAATAAAAGGTGGTGCATGCAGCCCTTATAACAAAGGTACAGTCAAATATGCCGACTGAAGTACCCTATAGGAAAAACTGGTTATTTCACTTGATCATACTGTAATTAAATTTGAGCACTCACACACACACTCTTTCTCTCTCTCTCTCTCTCTCTCTCTCTCTTTGTATCTGATGTCTCCAGCTGTCTCTTTTTCCTGAACTCTCCTCCGTACACTCCTCCTGCTTTTCTCTCCGGACAGATTGATTTCTGTCACGGTGAAAAACACTTTTTTTTCACCCCTCTCTCTAAACCGCACCCACTGATCAATTTATTTTCACACTGTGTAAACATTCATTGAGCCATGTGTTTGGAAATGTCATCGCCACTGCGGCCATTGGGTGGGCCATACATATTTCATCTCTTCTGACACCTGTTCGATTTTGTGTCAGCCGGCGATGCCGTGTCTTGTCCCTGGGAGAAGAATCCATGAAAAATTAACCATGCACACTTTCTAAAAGTTTCATATCCAATCTCACAGACCTGTAAATTGGAAGCCACAAGCCAAAAAACTGTAGCTGACATGTAGGTTATGGCTTTTCTTTCATCACGGCTGTGAAGCAACAGACTTGTATTTTTAGGTTGGGTTGTTTTTTATTTTCTGTTTGTGCTGCCTGAGTCTGAAGGTTGCTTTTTTGTTATCTTTCTTATCATCTTGTTTACCTCGCACCTGCTCCGATTATGATTTAAATGTGTCTTGTTTCTTTGGTGTCTGATGTAGGCAGCTCAAAAAAAATTCAGCTTCTCGTTTTCAGCATACAGTTTGCAGATCTTTAATGAGATCAATTCATGTTATATATAACAGAAAGAAATGAAAACTAATGGACATTTAACTAAAACAAACACTAAGTGAACATTATGGTGTTCTGCCTTTTTGACTTGTACACATTATGTCAAAACACTAATGCATGTTTTTCTTCACAGAGAATATGATAAAGTACACTGGAAGTCCCGACAGTCTGCGTTCCCGTACTCCTATGATCACTCCGGACCTGGAGAGCGGGGTCAAGGTTTGGCACCTGGTGAAGAACCACGAGCATGGAGACCAGAAGGAAGGTGATCGTGGCAGCAAGATGGTCTCTGAGATCTACCTGACACGACTTCTGGCTACAAAGGTGAGCCATCTGTGTTTTAAAACAAATTTTAAATTTGATGCATCTTTATTTATTGATACTATATTTCAAGGCATATGATCGAACAGAAAAAAAATAGTTCAATTTTAGCAACCGTATGTGGAAATGTGTCTCTTTCTCAAAGCAGTTCAGCAGGTGAAAGGCTAAAAGTTCACTGTAACCTTCATCTTATGTTACCATGACTCAGAAAATCCTCACTTAATTTAAATATTCATTTTTACTTTGGATGAGTCATCTCAGTGGGAAAGATTATTCTAATGTATTCCTCTATCCCCTCAGGTGAGAAAAAGAAAATAGATATTTCTGTTTGTTTTCTCTTTTCATTGCTGTTGCGTTGACATGGCAGCATATCAAAAAGCATAGAGAAGAAAAGACCATTGAAGCTAGTGAAGGTGTTTCTGTAATGAAAAAATGATCAGGGAAAAAAACAGAAATAGCTATAAAATGAGCATCTTTGAATTTGCGTTGCGACAATGGCCCCCAGGGAAAAAAAGTTAATTTGGTTTGAAGGAAAATGTGACTTTGATCCAACAGCTGAATGCAAATTTCCAATTCACTCTTAAAGACATCCAGACAGAGGTAGAAGGAAAAAAGAGGCTACGATCTGAAAAATGTTCATGCTGTAATTTTTTGATTGAGAAACATTTCAGATTGTTTTTTGATCCACTGCCCGCCTTTGTTTAGCAGTTCACAAAGAGAACACTGGCTTAGTTCTGTGTATGTAATGTAAATACACACTGGCAGAGTCTAAAATGGCGTACCACACACAGTAGACACTTACAAATAGGCACAGAAAAAGAGGCAGGAGAATAAAAAGGAATTCCTCAGTGTTTTGTGCTAATTATTACCACATTTATTACCAACAACTTCAACTTTCTATTTCCACAAGGGTTAGGGTTAGATTTTTTTTTTTTACTTTATTTCTACTTTGAAAGGTTACATAGGTTACATAGTACTTTTTTTATTAGCAGCAGACATCACACAGGTGAAATCAAATGTTTTAAAAAACAAGAGAAAATGTTGTGAAGCACAGACATCACAGGCGAAACGCACAATGTGACAAACAAACGTTGGATCGCTTCCTTCTGTTTATACTCTGGAGAACTAATGACTGTGCAGATGTGTGGGCAGATGAGCAAAACCAGGTTATCCATTAAAGCAGATAACTGTAATGGTTACAACAGCGGGGCAAGAGAGGCATGACAATGTCTATGAAACAGGCCTTGATGAGCCACATATGAAAGAAACTAATAAACAAACCTGGAGACTGCATCAGGGGAGGACGGAGCAGCCGTCACCATGGCACACACTGTATAGCCCTCCACACACATGCACACGTCACCTCTCGGCCTCTGCGAGCCGCTCTATTTCCCTGCCATTATCCCATTCCAGAGTGCAGGAAGGTGGCTTCTGACTGCAGACAGCACATCATCTTTCCAGATGGATTGTTTTTGTGAAATAACCAGTTTATCTTGGCCGGCCATCTCTCTTGGTGAGAAATGATTGGGCAGACAGGCAGTGTAATTGACTGCGTTTGGCTTTCACCTTGCCAATAAATACCTCTCCCTGGCAACGCCGCTGACGTCTCTCATATTAGCTCCATCAGTGTCACTCTGACTGAGTGTGGGTACGGGACGTGCTCACGTGTGCGGAGAGTGGAGGGGCACAGGGAATGGAAGGATTGCATTTTCTATCCTCACTTCTATACTCAAGAGTGCGTGTGTTCATCCCTACCTCGCTGTATCTCCTCCTTTGGCCTGCTATGTCTATTTCAGTGTTCTCAACATTCGGATTGTCTGCTTTCCTATCATTTCAATGTGGAGGCATCAAAACATCCAGATGACACATTGTGTTTAGAGTACGGTCTAATGACAGGGTAGATTGTCATTGGGGGGTGTGTGTTGGCAGTTTCAGCTCCACCAGGGAACAAGAGAACCCTGTGATGATGACAGCGTTGATGCATGAATCCCCCTAGAGATGGAGGATGACGTAAAATGTCGCAGCCTCAGCTCGTAGGCGCACACACAGGTTATGGTATCTGCTCACGCATGCACGCACAAAATGTTAAGTTAGGTCTTCCTTTCCTAGTTAATGCTGACTGTCACTTGGAGGGCACGTGAGCTTGATATAGAGATATGTGATTCCATCTTCATAGAAAAACGATAAGCTGTCGGGAATGTGGGCCACATTAGAATTATAGCCGTGATTGTCGGACTAACAGGATTCTCTCCTCCCACTCTCTTCTACCTCTCTTGACTCTGTGATTCGGTCACCCGCTCCAACCCAAATTGGATTTTTATTTGCCAGTGCCTGTACACACCTCATCTGCCACACTCAATGGCCTCTTTTCCTGATAGGAAACCTCTGTCGTTTCATTTCCATCCCTCGCTCTCGCCTTTTTCCCGCGCATCCCATCAGCTCATTCTTTACAAGAGGATTAGATTCTCTCGCTCTCTGTCTCTCCTCTCTCTTCTCCTCCTCCTCCTTAAAGTCGCCAACATTAAATCAAATTAGGGTCAATGGTGCAGTGTGGGAGCTAATCCGGCAGCACAAAGAGGCTTAGGAGATGCGCCTCCTGTTCCCAGATATTATTAAAAGTCAGCTGTGAAATAACAATTTCCCCCATCAAAGCTGCAAGCAGATTTAGGGGCCAGGTCTGGGAGATAGGAGTCAGACACATAAACATCGTAGCGAGGGGACAGAGTGACATGCACTGCACAACTCAAACTCACACAGGAAAAGAATGTACACAAGTTTATGCGAAAATAAGCCACTGGTATGTTGCAAAATGTATTCGACAGCCACAATCTCGTCCACTGGCTTAACATACAGAAACTATAGACTCAAGACCGGAGCTTCTTATATTTCTGTACATATTCCATGTAAGTCTCTATCCCTGGCTTTGATTAGAAAAAGGAATGTATATTTGGTTTAGGGCCTCATATAATCTGTGTTCTGCCTCTCTTCTGCCTCCTCTGTAGGGTACGTTACAGAAGTTTGTGGATGACCTGTTTGAAACCATCTTCAGCACAGCCCACCGAGGCAGCGCCCTGCCACTGGCCATCAAATACATGTTTGACTTCCTGGACGAGCAGGCCGACAAACACAACATCCATGACCCGCATGTCCGACACACATGGAAGAGCAACTGGTGAGTTGAGCAGTTTTAGCATCTGAAACTGCAAACAAATTTGCTTATAGAATAAGATATTGTGGGTTCTGGTCATGAATCCTTATGAAATTGGTGGCAGTTCCTGGTGACAGGAAGAAAAATAATTTCATTATTAGTACTACAGTGTGGTGCCTTTGGATCCATTTGTGGCCTTTTCTTCCTGAACTGTTGTTTAATGTGCCACAAACATAATCGGTACATTTTGGCACATTTCACATGACATTGCCTTGGTATTGCCCTGTGTCAGTGCCAAGCTTCACCACACGCCTCTTCCTCTCCTAATATCCATTAACCACAGGGGCGTGTAATCTTCATTAAAGCCAACCACAAGGGGCTAATCCAATTGGCTGCCAAAGCTCTCCATCTATTATCATGGATAACTGGGCCAAAAAAATGCCTGCCACTGTGGAAATCTCCACAGTGACAAATGTACACTCTCAGGTGGAGGAAGTGCACCTCAAAATTAATATCTACTGATTAATTTAGACCATACTGACCTGTGAGGCCACCTTAAGAGGTTGGTAGGGGTTAAATAACCAAAGGTGCACTAGAATGTGGTGAGGAGGGAAATGAAAAGGTGAAGAAAGGGAAGTGAACTCAGTGGGAGTTATACGCACACTAATATCTCATTAGCCTCCTGGCCTCTGCCAAGATCCCAGCATGCATCACTCAGCACAGCCCAGGGGAACCATGGAGATGGGAAGATAAAATTGATGTGCATCAAGGGACAAATAGAGAAGTGGAGGGAGGAATGGGTAGGGGCAAAATAAAGAAGGGGGAGAAATATTATTTACTTTAGGGTAAGGTCCTAATTTTGTTCCTTTTCTGCATCTGTGTTATTTGGCTATTTGCAGGGTGTGTTAAGTGTTTTCTGAGAGCGCAATGGGTCGCTCTTTCATTTGACTTTTAATGGAATAGGCTCTCACGAGAGGACTGTGAATGAATAGCAATTTATCATAACACACCATCACAAAAAGCCACTTAGATTGCACACAACAGTTTTTGCCAATGCCACCACAGATATCTTCTCTGTGTGGGATGTCTTTCGCCTCTCTGTGCCTGTGCTTACCCGTAACCTTTAATCGTCTCAAAAGAGGACAATCTGAGCTCTAACAAAGACCTTAATTTTGTCTGATAGTAGAGAATAATAATGCCATTGCCCCTCCCATGCTGGGGCCCCAGGTCCCATTAAATCTACCAGGCCCATCCACATCATACATTCCATTAACTTTAACCCATCTCAGCAGCCAGAGCCTCACCTCACAGCTACCCCCCACCTCCCCTTCAGGGTTTCCCCACCATCACAACATCAGCCTGTACTGCTTCAGGACCTATACTGTAACAAGTTTTCTTCTCATACCATTATCATATTATGTCATGATATTTGTTGATACCAACAATTAGTTTGTTTAAATATTATGAGAAGCTTTATGAAGGGAATGTTTGATTTTATACCCATTTCTGAAATTTGATTGACATTTGAGATTGATTATGATTGATTCCATTGATTATGCCCAACATTCACACACACAGTCTGTGAATTTTAATTGTGCAAGTTAAAATGTTAGTTGTGTGTGACAGTTGTATTTGTATGCATGTACAGTAAGTGCGTGCATGCATGAGTCACTGGCTCCTAGAGCATCTCCAGATGGTATCTTTTGGATTAGCAGCAGTGTGTCAGCGTCTCCTCTCATCCTCACTCCTCTGTATTTTGTGTGTGTGCGTCTCCTTCTGCACCGCGTGTTTGTCAAGTCGGGATGCAATGGACAGAATTTTAATTATTGTGCATAACTGGCACACGCATTCCTCTTTTCTGCCTGCAGATAACCACCAATATCTGCTGTCACACCACAGTCCCAGCACAATCAGATTGTAAATGGCGTCACTAAGACTTTTGGAGTTGAGCTAATTATCTAGCATCAATAAGCTTGCAGTGTGTAATTTACAGAAAGTTTTCTAGTTGTATTCAACCCTTTTGTCCGGCTTGGTCAGTGGTGGATTGCAACTTGCCATTCACTTGAAAGGTCGTGCCTTTATGCCTCCAGAGGTACAGTTGGAACAATGCCCAGTCGGGTCACACTGTTAATTCAAATCTGAGGTCACTGCATGAAAAAGTTCAGGATGGTCAGTGCCATGTCTGTGCTGTAATGCCTAAAATGAGATGCTTTGGATCACTGTGACCCTTTGCTGGCCAATGGCAAGCAAATTCATTAGGCCCGTCTGCAGGACTGGGCAACATCCCACAATTGCAGATTCAGAGGCTCACTCAGCCCAAACACTATTTCCTAAATGATGCTACTGTAAAAACTGTTTGCGTATTTTATCTGTTTTCTTATAAGAGCAGTGGGTAAACAAGCCTTTTATAAATCACAATTTTCTTAAATCCATTTGAATATAGCAATTTGCAGTGCAGCAATTTGGATGGACAGAGTAGCAGTTTTTGATAAGAGCTTTTTTTCTGACTCCACCAGCTTAATTCCTTAGATAAGAGGTGCCCTTGATCTTGGCGGCTGATATTTAACCTAATCCCTGACCAAAAGGACTGATCATGGCCATCCTTAAGATTCCGAAAACTACAATGAGTTTATTGCTGAAAAAACCTTTTCAACACAATAGATAATATGTAGATGTTATTATGGTGATCATTTTGAATGAATGAAATAATGAGGGTTCTCCTCATTATTTTAATGTCCACTGCCCCACTGGAGCAGCACATACCTCAAAGCACAGGGCAGCTGGGACAGGTTGTCAACAATCAAGGCAGCACAGCAGTGGTGTTAATATCCCTTTGATCCCTGCACCTAATCCCACTAGATTCTTTGCCTAGATTAATTTTGAAGTCATAATGCAGAGTTTTTTTCTTCCTCTGAGTCCAAATCCTCTTTTGTTCGATTGTACATCTGAATGGCTTTGTGTGTGGTTGTGGTGGGATAAATGCTTAGTGGAATGGTGGGGGAGCACCAGCAGTATTTAAATGATGGCATTAAAGTTTTTTTCCCCCTCATCCTTGGATATTATGCCACATAGAAAAACTCCTATGCAGGCCAGACTGCAGTGTCTCCCTATTTGATTTTGTGCCACATCAGCTAAAAGTGCATGGCCCAGAGAATAGTAAAGACGCAGAGATCCAAGTAACACTCAGCTCTTTCTTAATACCACCTGAGCCCTTTCACTGCAACACATAGATAAACCTGGCCCTATATCTATTCATTTTGGCAGAAACAAGCCCAGCAAATAAACAGACTTGTATATTTTTATTATTCTGGACAGGCACAAAATAGGACCCACTTGCACAAACAAGGCAATATGAACTGTGTCACTGCGCGGCCCCCAGCGAGGACCCCTGGACACTGCCGGAAAAAAATGAGAGCCAGCTACCACCTGGTTTTAAAGATAAAGGCTTTATTGAATTGAGCACACACATCAAATAGAGCACATCGGCAACAGCAGAGCCTGTGTACTAGCTTTGCAAAGTGAATGAATGTTCGTCCCCCTTCTGGCACATAATATGCTCACGTCTATTGCCTGACTGGCTGTAGCAAATATAAAAATGGCATTTAGGGACTTAATCTCAGAGCAGTTGAACTGGACACAGGCTGTTGTTTTACTTTACACTCTTTGTTTCTCTGTTTGCAAGGCCATCTGAGAATTCTGTTACTGAGATGAAACAACACAAAAGTCATTTGTATGACAGGATGCCTTACACAGCAGAGTTCATTAACATGAATGAAATGTCTATTTTGTCTGTCTTTGTTTAACAGATGACATTTTGTTTTCAGGTTGCACATTCAGTTATGGAAAACAAATTGGTTGGTGGCTGGTGACGCACACCACACACCATGTTTAATAGCAATGAAAAAGTATTTAACTTTCTCTTTCCATCTTCCTGCAGCCTACCTCTGCGTTTCTGGGTGAATGTGATCAAGAACCCCCAGTTTGTGTTTGACATACATAAGAGCAGCATCACAGATGCCTGTCTGTCTGTGGTAGCCCAGACCTTTATGGACTCCTGCTCCACCTCAGAACACCGCCTTGGGAAGGACTCACCCTCCAACAAGCTGCTTTATGCCAAGGACATTCCCAGCTACAAGAGCTGGGTGGAGAGGTGAGCTGTCGACAAAATGTACACACTGGATGGATGGAGACAGGAAATTTCTGTGTGTGTATGTGTGGGTGGTGGGCTCATATGTGAGTGAAAGCATCAGAAAACCTGCATTAGCCATGTTTCATTCCAACACACACTCACAATGAGACTGTAGAACTATGATCTATGGGCCATGAAACACAATCTAAATTACAACACAGTGGGAATGGATGGGAGCGCCCAGGGCTTGAGATCTACAGTACAGAGAAAGAAGTTGGTGTGTTGGGAGGCTGCATATGTGTGTGCTGAGAAAAAGAGCAATTTTTTAGAATAGCAGGCAGTAGAAGCTGGTAATTTGTTAAAATGAGAGTTTTATTAAATTTATTTGTCAGCAGGGTAGGCGAAGAGGTCCTGAATAAAAGATGGGCTGGTGTGAAGCGGTCAGAGTATTTATGTGTCTGCAGGTCGTCACAAGGCGAGCCTTAGGAAGGGAATATATGTATGCCGCTTGAATGGGTGGAACCAAATGAGGAGCTTCGGGCTCAGGACTGTGCTCATTAGTCCTGTATTTGTCTGCAATGTGTGCCTGCAGTGTCTCATAAACACAAATCAGTGTGAGGGTCCTCTGCTGATTCATTCATGGATCTGTTTGGAAACTGTAAGCAGAAAGATTATCAGTGTGGACACAGGATACAGCTACAGTAGGGGGCAGCACCAGCAGAACTTCTCGCTTTCGTTTACTGCACAGGGTGTTTCAAAAACATTCATACTCATTTTCAAGAAATGCTGTTTGGGTTAATAGCAAAATAAATAGTTTTGGTGGAGCAATACTGTCATCAGTGAATACCCCACAGTGGATCTGCATTATTCAGTTGGAAAAGCCTCAGTAATATAGTAATGACTGAGCAAGGGTGGATCTAGTGCCGTTTCACTCTGCTGGCCAACTGTGCTAAAGTAAGGGTCATGCCAGGGAAAGGATTTAAAAGACAGAATGCTGCAGCTGTGAGAGAAAGCGAACACTGTAGAGGTGCAGAGGAGATGTTCTCCTTGTCTCTCTCTCTCCTTTATGCTACCAGTTAATTGTAAGGATAGGACGTCCTTACCTGGTGAGCAGGCTAATGGGAATGTGTGTTTCAGGAAGGACATCTCTGCTGCTTGTGGAGTGCTTCTCTGCAGAGGCTGAACACACATGGACATTGAGGTTTTGGTCTGCTGCAGTCAATCTACAAAGAATACCACTTGAAATGCTGATAAATGACATAAGCTGACAAAAAAAGCATATTCAGCAGTCTTAGTTCATAGCCAGTGTAGCTGATATCCCACAGTGCTTTTTTTATTTTCTACAGTATGGTGATGTTATTAATTAGGGGCTGTGAAGTGAAGCAGGCTAGTGAAATATTGACACTTTCCTTGAATTTGATGTGGGACTCAATGGTCTCCAGACAATGACAAATCCTTCACGGCTGTCATAATATTATTTGTTTACAAGTGTTCGCATAAAGAGTTTTGCAATGCAACATTTTCATGACCCTAGTTGCTCTTATTGCAACTATGCAATAAAGTGCCAAGATTTTCAGTAGGGCCCTTGTATTGAAAGGATTATTTGGCAATAACTCTTGTAAATGTTTGTCAGTTGGAAAATATTGGGATGTTATAGATGAACAATGATTTTAACATCACACCCTAAAAGCAGTCTTTCCATAGAGAGGCTTTCATCAGTTGGTCACAGAATTAAAGGTTTGCCTGATATTTCATACATATGAATTCATAAGTCACAACAAGACACAAGCAGCTAAGCAATTCTTACATTCATGTTGGGATTTTGTTGAAAATACACTTTTTTAAAGTGTAGGATTTTAGTTTTGTTTGTAAAAAGTTTTTTACCCTAAAACGAATCACACCTGGTCTCGAGCTCCCTACAACTGCCCTGCAGCACTAAACAGGTGTTGATGTGTGTGTGACCTCTGCGCAAAGGCTATGAGCAACACCCACCTGCCTTTTCCTTTGCTCAGTTTGCTCTGAAGACTTGCTTTCTGGCAGATCCATCTCTCCTCACACATGCCTGGAGTTATTCGGCCAAACACCAGGCCTGTCCTCAAGCGGCTGCAGCTACAGGAATTTAATATGTAAATAACCAGCTTTAATTAACATAGTTGATATGGGCAACACAGCTGCTGCTGACAGTGACTGATTACCCTTACCTCAATGCAGAGTGTGTGTGTACTGTATGTGTTCAAGGTTGAAATCTAAAGCCTGCCAGTGTCTGTGACTCTATTTCAGTCATGTTACTATGCAACACACTTGTTGCCTCTATGCCCACATGTATTAGTCATATATCTTCAATGTTCTCAGGAGTCATCATGGTCATAACAAATGTTCATGCTTTGTTTCATTCCTTCCTGTCTCTTCTAACAGGTACTATTCAGACATTAGTAAGATGCAAGCGATCAGCGACCAGGACATGAATGCCTACTTGGCAGAACAGTCACGGATGCACATGAACGAGTTCAACACCATGAGCTCTCTCAGTGAGATTTACTCCTACGTGGGAAAATACACTGAGGAGGTATGTAATATTGACACTTATCTGTGTCATCATTATCTAAGATTAAGTACAATTTAGACCCACTCGTATCATTTTTGGTAAAAGGTGTTAAAGGAATACTCCAAACAATTATATTGGTTATTGTGCTTTGCATAATAATATTACGTTAATAAAGATAATTACAAATAATTACAAATACTCCTGTTTACAAATTCAGACTTTAGCTTGCTCTTCTGTGAAGGACAGCAGCTGTGGTCAGCTTGTATTCACAACACTTACATTGGGATCCAAACAATTGCTGCCCTACCAATAACCTGATTGATGCTCTATTTACCTTTTAATGGTTCAGCCCTACAAGTACATGATAGTGTAGTGTGTTTATCTCTGTGATCGGGAAAATAGAAAAGAAGGAGGAAATTCTGCAGCTTCTACTTTTTTTTGCTGTGCCTTGGGGTTGCCATTGGAATCCACTGTATAATAGATGTGTTTCCAATCTTACTAAAGCTGTGGTCCTCCACAAAGGAGGAAGCTACAATCCTTCCATAGCCACCTTTCAAGCTTACATGGAGTGAGTAATTGATATTCAAAGGATAGCTTTACACCGGTGTATTCCTTTAACTGTTTTTATACTGTTTATCTCTAGACCAGGAAGTGATGGATATCATCAGGATATTACATTTACTAAGGTAAATGTTTTCTGTAGTTTTTCTCAGTCCCTTTAGTAATGTGTGTCTTTACTTCACTGTCCTGCTGGCAGATCGTGTGTGCACTGGAGCAGGACGATGCAGCCAGGAAACAGAGGCTGGCCTTCAAGCTGGAGCAGGTGGTGGCCTTCATGAGTCTGGAGAGCTGAGGACCGCACTTCCCAGGGCGCACTGGGAAGAGACCCCATCAGAAACCGAGCCGTGCCTGAGCGAAGACCTGTCCCCATCTTTTTCATCATGTGACTTCCTCCCTCCGCCTTTCAAAGATGATGACTTCTTCCTTGACCTTTTTTCTGCTTCCTCTTCCCCAAGAAATATTTTGTTTTCCTCATCCACTCTGCTGCATAGACTAGTTTACCTGAATATATCTGAAGGGTGGTTTGTGGCTGAGGTTGGCGTCTCCCACAGTGCAATGCGGGGGATCCCTCAGCTTGACCATAGGAAGAGCTTCAAGGGGTGATTGCTTGAAAGCTGGCCATATTGGCATACTTCAGTCCCCCTGCTGGAAGAAAAGAGGGGGAGAAAATTTTATGTTGCCTTCAAGAATTTACACTGATAGGTAATTCTTTAAAACCACAATGTTGGGTGTCCATTTTGTTGAGAACTTTTTTTCAAAAATAGGATAGTTAAAATAAAACCATCTCTAGAGTCCAGTTTATTGTAGTTCTATATTCAATATACGGAATCAAGAGGAAACATCAAAACCGATGACTGCAAGCCAAATGAACACCTCTGAAGAAAATTAATGCAAGGATGGTTTGCCAAGTTTACACTGTACCTACAAGCGAAGCATACATATCTGCGAAATTTGGGGCGAGTCCAGGCAAACCTAGAATGTTCTTGTGTTCTTTCAATGTAGCTGGAGTTGTATTTAAGAAAAAGACTGATGGGGGTAGGGAAGGATTAGTGCTTCTCTGAACTTTTCCTTTATCGAAACGTGACTGACACTAAAACTCTGCAACATTCGCACATTTTTCTCTGGCCCAGCATACATTTCCTTCAAAGAAAATGCTCATGATTTCTGCTTCCATCTGGCTTATGTGGCTACTGCAAAATTAACCTATTAGACAAAACCCTGGGGGCCCTGACCCAAGTTGGATCCTCCGTAAGAAGCACACAACCAACTCTGGAAGACAGTGTTTTGACTCCTAATCCAAACACCAGGAGCAGTCTTTGTCTGGCTCTTGCCACTTCCAATCTTGTGTCGCCACCGCGACGGTCTATCAAAGCACACACACACATACGCACAGATACACACACAATCAGCAGCTGCCCAAGATCCTGACTGCCCAGATATCTACGCCAACCCTGGAGGGGGTAAAAGGGAAGAGCTGACTGAAATGTACTGGGTAAGAAACTGCTTGATCATTAAAAATAAGAAGAAAGATTCAATACAGTGTAGCCAGAAATGGCTGACTGCTCCCTAAAGGGGCTCTGTTGTGAGAGTAGCACTTCTTTCCCAGGATGTTCTTATTTAAAGACTTTTGTGTGGAGAAATCAAACAAGATGGACTTAGTTGGTCAGCCAAAAACCAAAGGAGCTTGAAATTTTCAAAACGGTCAAATGTATTTGTAAAGTGCCACTGAGGAACTGATGAAAAAGGACTATGTAAAAGACAACCACTTCTAGGACAAAAAAAAATTGTGACTGGAACTTTAAGAAAACCTGTGTGATTTTTCTGACCTCAGTGTGTCGAGGTGAGAGGCTCTGTGGGCGAGGCGATCTGATCCTCTTTTCTCTTTCCATCGTCCCGGGTCTCTCCAGCTCTCGGCACACCGTTCACCCTTGTGTCCGGCTCCTGACTTACCAGTTTTCTTTTCTGTTTTGCACAAGCGTTGGAGATGGTAGCTAGTTGCATACGGCAAAACCCCAACTCTTGAGTGTGTAACTGTTGAGGCGCTCTTGTCTGTATTAGTGTAGTTGTCCTCAGTGGCGGCAGGGGGCGGCCTTCTCCAAGCCTCAAAAAAAAAGAAAATAAAAGAAAAAATCTGATAAAGCAGAGCAGGAACAGAGCAAGAAGTGAGTTTCACAGCAGGATAAACAGAAAATGATAGACATTAACAGTAGATAAGACTTGTTGGAGAGAGCGATTGAAAGAGATGATTGAGGCGCCCTCCGTACCTTTTGACCTCTGCCCTTTCTTTTGCCTTGACAACGTGCCCCATGTGGTGATGTGAATGTGTGAAGACCGCCCTAGGTCCACCTTGGGTCCTTTATTGGCTTTTTAAGCGCATGTAAAACGTAAACAATTTAAGAAACTTATTTAAAAAAAAGTGAAAAATAAGAAAATTAAGCCTTGCAATGATGATGTGGATGTGTTCTTTTATCTTTCTTTTGCTTGGAAGAATTGAGATGGAAAAGTGGATTGTTCATGTAATAAAAACTATAACTTTCGTTTAAGGTGGAACCTTTATCCAGTTCAAACCCTCCTGCAGAACCTCATGCCCATGGTTTTTGTGACGTGTTAGATGCTAAATAAAACAGATATTATATACCCTTGCATGTTGACCTATTTGGATGGTATGAAATGGAACTGCCTTGCTCAAAGATATTTATATACTTCTACTACGACTAGGGACTTTAAAGTCATTTACAAGCCAACTGTTCGTCTTAAAATGATGGATCTCACATAAAGACTACATGAGCCCTGTTTGAATTTATTTTGCTTTTCGTTGGATGTCCCGTTTAAAGTGCCCTACATTACAGGCCATCTGTGTTTTGTGACAGCTGCGTCTCCTCTTTGGTTATAGTTTTGCTACACAGAAGACACAAGTCGACTCTTGCTCTGCCTTTGCTGCTATCACATCTTGTGTTGAGAGTTGTCTGGTGCATTTCATTGATTATTTCATCATGGTGATTGCCTCCATTTTTTTAGTGCATAAGCTGAGCCCAGAACAGAAAAGAAAAAAAAAACACACATTACAAGTGCTTACGCCTTCTTTTTCAAGTAACTAAAGATGAGCACAACCCATGCAAACAAACAGATGTGCTTTGACAAAGGTTTGTTTCATAAAAGGCAACAAAAGACTGCATCAGTTTGCCACCATGTGTGTCGCAGAATCTCTACTATTTATTTAAATTTTCTTGAAAACCACAACTTTCTAACAAAAGAGCAATTAGGTTTGATAGTAGACTTATGTTTAAGACTGAGTTTGGCAAGTGACTGTTTCTGTCTTAGCCCTAGTGTCAAATGTATGTGAGATATCCAAGTCATTGTCCATCAATTACCATCTGCAGCTATACAGTACAATGAATGTCTGTTGTTTCAACTTGGAGGGGTACATTCACAAAGTGTTTGCTGGACATGTTATGTACAAAACATATCAAACCTTTTCATCTGTTATTGGAAAATGAGGGGAATAAGGATTGATTTAGCGACTGGATGATTAATTTATGCAAGGCTGGCATTAAAATTATGAGAAATGTACTACTGACACACCTTCAGACAATTTTAAAAGGACCTCTTGTCATTCATGTAGCCAATGCTGTCTTGATACCAAAAGTTTCCCCTCACAGCCGTGTGTTGATAAATAACACAAGGTGAGAGTCCTGGACTGTCATTGTGAATCTGCCCCCCAGTGTAACATCCCGTCCTTTCATTTCTCCCCGTCCCATCCCCTCCCCTGCAACGAAGGTCATCTGCTACTGTAGGTGCCACCTTGTGTTGCCAAGAGCACAGATAAAGTTTCCACCTTCAAACGTTTTGTAGGAACTAAAAATGTCCTCCTAGCTCAGTGTTATAGCAGGTGTTACAGAAACATGCTAGAAAAGACTTTTACTAGACCATATTTGAAAGATAAAGAGTATCTTATGGAGAGATAAAAACGAAACCTGGGGGATATAAGGCGAGCTTCTCTAACTTTGTTATAATTAATTGTATACCTGTGTATGTAAATATAATGCATTCCTATTTTGCAGTCAAGAACAAAATACTATTTGTAATATAGAATAAACTTTATTATGAAACCAAGCATTTCATGATTGTTTTTGTTCTTTGTGTCAGCAGCTACATTTGAATTATACTGTTGTTGATCGTCAAAATTGAAACGGAAAAAAAGCTACACAACTGTGAAATACTGTGGTCTGAATCTGAAAGTACTATGGGCCAGATTTAGCCTTTGACATGCCCTTACTCCACTGGGGGAGACATCCTCCTGCAAGATGCACATTAGATGATAAATATTTAAAGGTTCATTCAACCTCCCAGACCTCTTCACAGCCGAAATGTGGGTGGCAGTTTTCTCAAGTAATCACAAACTGATCAGAAAGCTAGTTCTCTCTAACAAAGCAAACTCAGTATTCTTGGAGAGGTGTCAGTCAAAAGAGCTTTGTACTCTCCCATAATACCAAAATCAGCTACAAACTGAAAACACCTGTGTGGGTGTACTATTACAAGGGCATCAAATTAAATAGCGTGGCCATATTTTCTCAAGTACAAGCCTTATGCTGCCTACATACCATTTATACACAGCGAAGCAGTAAGCAGTGAGAAATAAAACAGAATAAAAGCTCTGAATTCTTGGAATGCGCCTACACATACAGACTTCACTGTTCCACCAAATGGCTCTGCTCTTCCTCTCCATCCTAGTGACAGGTGCAACGTTAGCCACACTGGGTGTTCGGGGATTCTGAGGCCACCTCAGGTCTCCCACTGTCTGGTGCCAGGCAGAGAAAAAATAGAATAGATGTGCAAAGATGGATAACAAAGAGCCATTTCTATTGTACTCTGAGATTACTAATTATTCTTTGTGCTGTTGACTATGTGCATGTCAAGGCACTGTGCTGTGCATAGTGGCAGTGGCAGATTTTTAGATGCATAATGACCCAAGTCATTTTAGACTTTGTTAAGTATCCAAATTATTCAAATTACAGTTTTATCTAATTAATTCAAAGTCTGAGTCCTAATTTTTCCACAGTACCACTGAGGAAGGAAAGAAAGGTTTGGAATAAATCTTTGCACAGGGGAAGTCATGCTCTGAAACAAACTGAATGGTCCAATAGGAGTAGCTAAATGTGTTAATCTCTAAATAGTATGTAAATCAGCATCTGAGGGTCCTCCTGTAAGCTTTCCTCTCTAAGAGCAGGGACAGAATCCTGGCACACAGTCATCTGAAGTTTCCTCCCTGCCCAATGACAAAGACATCTTTCTATTGGAAGGGACAAAAACAAATGTCTCTGTGAGTTGGGAATAGAATTTTAAAAAAATGAGTCCACAAATCAGCAACAATCGACAAACAACTGAAGACTTGGATGGCCTGTTTGAGCCAGCTGAACGTGGCAGTAGGTACAAGATTTATGAAGCCAGGTGTTTGTGGAAGTGTGCTGCTAGCATCTTTCTACACTATATTCTTAGAGTCTAACTTTGTCTCTCCAGTATAATTTCATCCATCCTTTGCCACATAAGAGACAGGACTCAGGATTCTGAACGTACATCATGCATTTGATATATCTCCTGAACTTTGACAACTTTTTTTTCATACCATCATCCAAGCTGCATTTGGAAGTTAGAAACTGGCCGGTGGATTTTATAATTAATGAGTAAGGCTGGCTCACTGGACCCAGACCTCTCATTGTGTTTGGCTCTAATTCACCCT
The DNA here is from genome assembly GCA_028564955.1 of Terapon puta. NCBI lineage: Eukaryota > Metazoa > Chordata > Actinopteri > Centrarchiformes > Terapontidae > Terapon > Terapon puta. The sequence goes on from JAOXYL010000002.1 coordinate 8,329,594, forward strand.
ATTACTACTCCAAGTGATGCAAATGCTGCTTAACTCCTAATCTGAGCTGCAGTAAAATAAGCTCCATGGGGTAAATCCATGGATCTTATTTATATTGTCAAGAGGTAGGTTACAAAAGCTTCTCTGGTTTAATGAGAGGTGTTTCCTGACATGATGCAACCCTGGCCATTATAATGAAGGGAAAGCAAATATCTGCCGCCAGAATAATTAGGAAACAGCAGCACTGGTGAAGATTAGTTGAACCTGTAAGCTTGAAGCCAATCTAGCAGACCTGAAGCCATTCAAGAAATCAAAGTGGGAAATCCCTGCCTCTAAGCACATATCTGTCTACAAAGCTTAGCTGTAGTTCTGCATTAAACATACTGGTTTATTTTACAATCTGCATTATTCAATATCATACATCAAAGGCAGTCAAAACACACGCTAATGTACTAATTTTCTGGGTGTTTTATTTTTTTTCAAGTGGCCCCGACACTCAGCTTCTGCAGATGACTTTTTGCAACATCAACTTTTTCAAAGGGTACAGCTGCACAATGCCGTATATCACCACCCCAGCACAACAGGGCCATCTTGAAACACCTTCCCAGAGACACAAGGGACTTTAAAAGCCAGAGGTAAGCTAAAAAAAAGACAAGTAAATGGAAAACAGGAGTGACAGATGAGGAAATAGAAAGTTCTGTGCAGCAGTGGAGGGCAGGGGAGGTGTGAAGTGTAGAAAACAGAGTGACACCCTGCCGGAGGGGTATGCCCGTAGACAGGAGGCAGCAGCACTCCGGAAAGCTGAGCGGCTGACGGGGACGAGAGATTGAATTGGCCCAGTGTCACCCTCCATATACCAACCAGTGAACTGGGAGTAATGGGTGAGAAATGGAAAGAGGGAAGGTGGAAGGAGGGGGAGAAAGAGAGGCAGGGAGAAGGAGGGAGGGCCGCCAAGTGTCACCCTAATTTTCTGACTAGTGAGGTGGGAATAATGGAAGGGAGGAGGAGAGGCAACTCTGAGGGGTGATGGGTTGAGAGAGGTTGGATGGAGGTAGCGGAGGGGGCAGGATGATAGAGAGCCGGCTATGATTGCTTCGCACCAGGGGTGGTTTTCCACACTCCCATGATCACTGCGGCCCTTTCACCCCAAACCCCCCACCCTGCCATCACATCCACGCACAGTGATGTGATGTGATGTGACCACGGAGAGAGGGGGAAAAAAAAGATTAGAAGGTCTGTCCACTTGAAGTTAGAGTGATGCACAGATCGAGAGGAGAAGAAAAGAGTTTGGTGCTTTTGAGGCAATCAGTGTTTGAGGGCAGGTGGGGTTATGGGATTGGGTAATCAATGAGGCTGAACCTGCAGCTTTGGGGACTTGAACCCATATTCATCCCCTGGCCACCCCAGCTTAAAAGACTTATCTTCAAGACAAGAGACTATTAGATTTACTGTCAACAGAGCAATTCAAAAGATTAATATCACTCCATCAAGCTGCTGTGGCAAACTTCTCTCACAGTGAAAGACGTGTTTAAGTAACAGGTTTGAGTCAGAAACTAATGTTACAGAGAAACCGATTTGCACGCACAGATCAGTTATCTTGGAGTATAAAAACATTTCAACCTTAGTGATGGTTTGGCCTGGCTAATGGCGCCAGCCTGTCTCCTTCTCTTGATGTATCTCACACTCATTGGCTTTGGAGCTTGAAGACGGGAGAGAAGGGAAATAAAGGTGTCAAACTGTAAAAAGGTGCTAAAAGCTCTTTTTTTCATCGTGTTTCTCCTTTAGTTTTTTTATTTTTCGAAAGGTTACAGCATTTTCATTTTTTTTTGTGTGTGTCCGTTTGAGTCTTCTCAAGCTTTTCCTAATGACTCTGTAACGGTATGACAGTTGTTATTGTGCAATTACTGTATCAAAAACAGAGCTGAAATGTTTTGGTTATTTTGCAATGAAACACTGCCAAAAATCATTTGAATAATCTCAGATGATCTTGCCCCTTGCCAAAAACTGTACTAAAACATCTGGTTATTGCCTGCAATTTTGGGCTTTGCCATGAGGTTTCTCCTGTGGCTTCTGTCATGAGGATAACTGGCTGCTGTGTGGACTGTCTGACTGGAAGGACGGATGGATTGATGATGGGAGTGCAACTTGGACACTGGCTGACGGGTCTAATTTCAGCTAGTGGACTTGAAGATATTGACAACTGCATGCGAGCAGATGGAAGCAATTACCGATATTAGTCTATTCTCCTCCGTCTGCTCTGTCTTAGTAAACATTTGTGCTTCTGGTGGCAGCAGGGAAAGAGTGGGGAAAAAAGCAGACTCAATGTTGAAGCCAGAAACACCATAAAACACAGATGGAGAATGAAGATGCAAGTCTGTCAAAAGGTTTTAGAACAAAGAGTCTGAACACTAAAATAACCTGAAGTCTGCTGGACTAAGAGTGAACGTGTGATAATTAATCTACACTTAGGTCTACTGAGTGACAGAATGAAGGCTTATATTATTTGTTTTTTAGGATGCGACTGTTACCAAACTACATCTCTAGAACCTCTTCTAGAGAGAGATTCAGCCTCCTGATCACCACCACCTGATAAATCAACAGCACGGTACAGGGTCTAGACACATCCTGTTATGCTAAACATTGCCATTGATCTTACACAACCCTGCCCCTCTCTC
>JAOXYL010000002.1:8344182-8359793 GCA_028564955.1 Terapon puta
CTTTTTTGGCACAATCCACTGCACTCATTATACAGTTATTGCATAGATGTAATATCACACCCCTGTTGTTTTTGTAATTTTTGCACAGTGCAAGAAATCACTGAAAGGATAAAGAACTTTCCAACTTCATATTGACTCCAGTAATTTATACCGCAACTAACTTGTGCTTTAAAACCAGAGAGAGAAACTTTGTTCAATTGGCATGACTTATTTTTTATCATATTTTCCACAACCTTTTCCCCATGTGTGTACGCAAGTGTTTGTAAGTATCAACTGAAGAAAACTGTTTAGGGACAGGAAGAAGCGCAGAGAGTCCGAGGTGCCTGAGGAAGGGAGATAATTGGGTGTGGAGATGCTTAGAAGCAGTCTTTGTTGCCACGGCAACTGACTTGTAAACACTGACCGATCCAATCTTCTTATAGAAGAGCGAAAGAAGCGAGAGTAGAGAGAGACAGACAGAAGTCAATCATACAACCAGGCAGAGAGAATTAGACATAAACTCAGGCAGACAGCCAGACAAAAACAGACACACACACAGACACACATTTCCTGTGGCCAGGTACAGACTTTGTGCTGGGGGACAGTGTTGTTCCAGAGAGATTATGAGGTACATGGGTGGCACAGATCCCATCAGGGCCTAAGGCATGCAGGCTAAAGTCAGTCAAGTCACTAACACCTATGCAACGCCCAGGGGAGCACAGAGAGAATTACATTCGCCACATTCAATCTCTGAGCAGGGCCTCAAGATGCATGTGTTTCATGGAAATAATGTAAAAAATGGGAAAACAATAAAATTGAGGAGATTATGCACGCATTATGCACGCACAGCCTCATCTAAATTCTGCTCCCACTGGACCTATGCAGGCATTTTCAGGGATGCTACATTTAAGTGGTAACCTTGTTTCTGGGTAGCAAAGAACATTTCTAATTCACCCCCTTTGGGGATGGAGGCCATTTTATATTCACAATATTGAAAATGCTGCACACACTTCCAAACACTGTGGAATGCTAAAAGGAAAAACAAAACAAAAACAAAAACAAACAATTCGACTATGAGCTCTTAGAGCACACATATCTCAAGCATTTTTGTGACATCTGTCCAAGAACTTCTTGTGCACTGATACTGCTACGAAACAGAGAAAATGTGTCGACTTACATTGCCTTTTATTAATGAGTCTGTACATTTAGGGTTTATCTGAAATCCAATCACACCAGGACTACAAAGGTAAAAGAAAAAACTATTTCATAGCGTCATTTACTGAATAATTTTATGTATTTGCATTGTCCTAACATTTAATAATGCCAAACGCAACCTGAGTGCTTTGTGTGTCACTGCTTATAATCATGGCCACCCAACTTACAGTGTCGCTGCATTATTCAGTCTATAAGCACTCTTTCTCTGGTGCTGCTCAGAAACTAAACAAATGACAGGGCAGCAATGAGTTTGCTTACACGAAAATTACAGTTTTACAACATGACTGCACAGCTGCTTTCAACATACTATACATAAAGTACTGTTTATCCATTCTCATAGTAATGTTGTATTGTTGTGAATCTAGCATATTTTGCTTACATCAGACTTATAAATCTCCCATGTTTCTTTAAAGCCTGTAAAACATAACACATCTATAAACAATACATATATCTCTTCACTGAGGCTGGGCGCGTGCATGTGGTAATGAAAGGCAGACCCCGATGTCCATGTGTCCCCTCCATCTGTCGCCTGGCGAATCATTAAGTCCAGGGGCCGTGGTCCAGCCTCCCAATATGTGGGATTGCTGGAGGGAGTAAGGAGGGGTGGGTCAACGTCCATGTCACTCTAATGGACAGGGGGCCCTCAAATGGGGTGGTGTGCGTCTGATTTTCTTCATGTATGGATGAGTGGATGAATGAATGCATTCATAACTGCAGGCAATGTTATTGTCAGTGGGCCTCCAAGAACAGGCTGTGACCCCCAGAGTTTTGCTGACAGACAGATGGACAGAAAGACACCGGCAGCAAGGCGGACACTTTCTTCAACCCACAGCAGAGGTCATTAACTGGGACCGTGATCCACAACAGCAGTCATTACTGTTGGAACTGTGATCCCCGGTACTCACATGCCATAATGTCCTGGCTGTGTATGGCAGCGTCAATAAGACAGAATGACCCGTTTCAGTGGTCATTACATAGAAGCCAACGGGTCAGTGGCTTCTGGGATGGATGAAGGGAGACTGTAAGGCAGTCTGAGGAACAGAGGGCAGCAGACATATTGTCATAGGCTGTAATTACAGAGCAGTGTCCATTCAATCATGCAATTGGTCACTTGGCCAATGTGCGACTGGACGTGTAACTGTGTTTGTACATTGTCGTCTGTGATTCTGTATGTTGAAAAACAGCACACTGTCGGCCACCAGCAGTGGAAAATTAGAGTATGTTTATTCAGGTACTGTAACTTGAGGTATTTGTATGTTAAGCATTTCTATTTTATACTACTTGCTAGAGCTAAGTGGACAATAATATACATTTTACTTTACATTGATTGAATAGTGATAGCATAGATGTAATTACCCAGTAGTAAAAAAAAAAGCAGTCTAATTGGCTTGTTCTCAACCAGATACAATTTTAAAAAGCCCCCTGTATGTTTGCATCATGAGTAATGGTACAGCACACAGTAACTTATGGACATTTCGCTTCATATACTTTATTGTTGCTGAAAGTATTTTGACTTTTGTTTAAGTCAAACTTATGATAATATAGTATTTTTACATAGCTACTTTTTTTTAGAATATGAATTCTTCTTCCACGACTGCCAGCTACTTAACATTCATGGCAATTTCCATTGTGACTAATCCTATATTATAAAACTGGGGAGCCCGAAGTCTGGCTCATACCAAGCAGCACGCCGTCAGCTGCCTGACTTTCCATCTGTTCATCAGATCCTTTCCGCAATTGTGTGTTGGTGGTGCTCAGAATTTGATTGCAACCTCTTAGTGCGCTGGTTTTTACGTGTTTGTTCCAGCTGTTCCAATCTGATAGGCAGCTGGTCTCGGTGTGTTTATATAAGGTGTGTCTGTGGGTGTGTGTATATGACAGGGCAGTGAGAAGACAGAGACAGACGCAAAATGAGCAGAGCGCTTGTTGTCAGTGACAGAACCAGGAACAACAAGCCCAAGAGTGGAACACACAGCCGATTGAGTTGAAAATGGCAATTAGGAAATGGGCTGTGAAATAACTCAACAATGCCATCACTCCTCAGATACTTAGCTCAAATTCTTTTAAAAATAACATATTTGGGACCGAGCAGTGTATCGGTGAACGGCAAATACGAATGGGCCATGGCTCTGCTGATAGTGAAAATTAAGCTGCTGCCAGAGCCTGGAAGATGAGCTCAGGGAGAAAGAAAAACATCAGGAGAAGAATTCTGAAGCGCCCTGTGCAGTGTTAAAATGCAAAAGCTGACTAATAGCATTACATGGTTACACTGCAACACGCAAAGAAGGGAACTTTGACAGCCTATGAAAAACAAACTTGCCTCATGAGATGCAAGCATGTAAACAAGCTTTGTATGCCAGATATGTATGAATGAGGATGTGCCACTTAACTCTTGGTGCAGGTGTGGGTTGTAATTTACATGCATTGTGCAAAAAAGACATAAAGCATAGTTGCTGCAGTGCCTCAAGAGCTGGCCTTTTACTCCCTTTGGTTAAAGTGCCCTCCTGAATCAAACAAATTATGTTTATTAGAATTATTGGTTGTGTATTATTGCTCCCAAGCGCTGCTGAAAGTGCAGTTTCTTTGCACATAAAATATTTGTGTCATGATGACCACAATCTATTTAGAAGGTATGACTAGTTTCCATGTATGGGCTATGATTTATCCTGAAGGCTAGCAATGTGAATTAAGATTATTTGGAAACTCCAGTAGTTCCATAAATTCTTTAAAATGTGAATCCCAATTCTATTAACACTATATAACAGTAGCCCTGGAGCTTATAGTTGCCGATCACTCAATAAATGAATCATTGACTAGCTTTTTACACAAAGTTTCACACTTAGTGCTTCACATTGGTAAGGTGATAAGGGCCACTACATGCACAAATCATCTTGTCTTTTCACATGGCAAGTGTGTTTTATCAGGTCCTGAAACCCAATTAAAATAAGCAATGCAAGTTCACATCAGCATGTGTGTCCTGGTTAAAGGAAGCAGCTTTTCCTCACAATGAAACGATTTCATCTAAGAAAAGCATTCCACCAAATTCCAGCAGCACTTTCTCCGGATTGTTATAATTTCCCTCAAGGTCCCCCTTGAGATTTCATGAAAATATATCACGTGGTTTTATAGCAGCTCCTAATGTTGAATTAAATTTCTCACTTATGATAGCTGGCCATATCTTCAGTCTCAAGAGAAATTTACTACATTTTGCTACTTTCAAAGATCTTAAACATCTAATTAATTCAATTTCCTTGTCAGGGTCTTTTTCTTCTCTTTAATTAATGGCATATCTTGAGCTCCATAAGACGGGAAGCTTCGTCTTGTGTCAAGTCATCGTCGGAATTATGACAGGCACTGGCAACACACCAACAGAGAAACACAATTATAAAGAATCCAAATCATATTGGATGAAATGACAAGATAACATAATTGACAAATGATTTCACTGCGCATGCATATAATTTAATTGTTTCTGGACGGTGGTTTGCTTTAGTTCCGTCTGGTCTAATGAGATATACACAAAAAGCGATTAGCATCACTTGCTCTACAACACCGCCGAGCTTTTTAAGAATTCATTTTACACAACACCTCTTCTATTTCTTACATCAAGTCAAACTGAAATTGCTGATGCCAATCATTAATTCAACATAGGCCCCACAGAGAAGCCAAAAATATTCTTTTGACCTTCACTCCTGCCTGACTGTGTTCACTGTTTTTGTCTCTGTTGGTCTGCCTTGGAAGCAAACATATCTGTGCCCAAAATGTAATATTCTCACTCGCTCATAAACACAATCTCAAATTCTGTCGAGAAATAACACTCCCCTAAAATAACACACCCCTAAAAGTCAATCATGGCAATTAGACACAAGTAGCCCGCTCTATGAATTTATCCACACATTGATGTGTTCATTGACTCAGGCCTTCTCCTGGTAAGGATGGTAATTAAAGGTTCTTAGTGGAGTGGTCTGGGGTAATCTGGGGCCAGTTAAAAGCCTTAACGCCCAGCACTGTGGGGCTTAATTGGTACTGTGCCATTTATATGATTAACAACCAACCAAGGTCTGCCACCTAAAAAGCACTCTTTACTCCTGGCAATTCATTAGAATAGAGGGTACTCTGGACTCTAATGAAAAGAAAATGTGTTGATACAATAGCCTCGTTAATTCTTAGAGATCATATTTGCTGTGATCCTATTTGCTAATTATCAATCAATTTCATTGCTGTCTGGCCTTGGGGGCATGGAGGAAATGTACTGTTTTATGGTGATATCTGCTTATTTGTAATTCTGTTGATGGACAAAAGGAATCATCTGAGGCTACCATTAGGCACACAAGGCAATGTCGAATAGCATTTTGAGGGAAATTAAATAGACATGGGAAAATAGAAAATGTTAATGGCTCTCTTCGATACGAGAGACAAGAGAGGCCTCGTGTTGAAACATCATTTTTCATAATGTTTTTTTTTTGTGTGTTGAGTGTTGTACGTGCATGTGTGTGTGTGTGACACCGAGAGAGAGAGAGAGAGAGAGAGAGAGAGAGAGAGAGAGAGATGGTCGGGTGCAAAAAGATATATACTATTTCTATTATACTGTTTTTCTTACGGACACTCATGCTTTTTACATGCCTGTAAAAATATTGATAACTATTATTAAATCCACCTGACGAAGGTCTAATAACATAAAAAAGTCAGGGATTAACAGTGTGTGGGTTTCTCTGGTTTCTCCGGCAAAAATACAGTAACTTTGTGCCAATTCAGGCTACAAATTATAAAAATAACATTTTATCAATGGAAATTGATAGAAACCAGTCTTTTCTGCTAGATTTTACATGTGGCCAAAAAGCATATATACATTTTGAGCTCATACAGAAACATTGGCATACCCTTTTTTGTGAAAATGCAACTCCTCTCTAAATCTGTTTCAATAAAAACTGAACACAATAACTGTCAATAAATGATAATTCATTTAATGTTTTGGTATTTTCACTCAAACTGTCACTTTTTTCTAGATACAAACATCCAAAAGAGGTTAAAATCACATAAAACTTCAACATATACTTGCATACAGTGGAATGGGAATAAATTCCAGAGAAGTGAGCTACAGGGTCTAGAGGGACATTAAACAGACAGGAGCATCAACCGCAAAAGAGCCCTGGTGATATACCAAACAAAATGTCTTTAAAACTACTTCCATCACTAATACGACCCATAAAACTGGACCAAATCCATGCAGAAATGGCTAGAAGCAACAAATTATTCTTCCGTCTAACCACAAATATTAATTATCTCAGAAAAGGACATTTGGGACCTCAAACATATTAAAACTAGTAAAAAGACGAGCCAAAAAACAGATGATCAAATTCTCTATGGCTAACATTTAACTTTGCAAAAATACACAACTGTATCTTCATTGAGAATTGCTGAATTGTCATTATCTTGAAATAATTACTGATATATTCTGCACATAGGAAACATAATATAGAAAACACTTTTCTGAAGTTGCAGTTCTGTAGTTAAGTCATGGTGAGGGGGCATTAGTGATATAACCCCAGAAAGTGGTCATTTAAACACTACAGGACTCCATTCAACCCTAATTGCATCATGCATTGATATACTGGTGCAATAATGAAAAAATTATATTTGGTTTAACATTCATAGTTACAGTGGCTGGCTGACTTTGTAATTAAGGCTTAATTAACTCATCAAGATTGAGTAATGTGTCACAGTGGTGATGTATGTGTGTGAGTGTGTGCATGTACGCTTGCGTGCATGTGATACAGTGGTATCCAGTAGAGATCATTATCTCAATCTGATGTGGGTCCATGTCTGGTGTGTGTGTGTGTGTGCATGTGCAGAACTGGTGAAAACATGGTAAAAAACACATACACAAACACCACAGTTGACCACTCACTTGCATCCACACAAGTAGACAGTATAATCACAATTCTACAGTCTTTGTGGATGTAGAATCCACCATCCAGCGCCCATCCAGCGGTGGACGGTGGGGGTTGACTTGCTACTTATCAGCCCGACCACGTCTGCCTACTCGACCGTCTTTGCGTGTTTCGCCATTCTGCTGCAATGCAAAGCTCTGCGAGGGGAAATCAACTTCAATCAGTCACGCTTTCCTGCTGGGTCGAGAAAGAGAGTCTACACTTCTCATTTTTGATGAACAGGAACTCGGCTGTGTGATTTTAGAGTAAAAAGCCAGGTTCCTGGGCCTTCAATTGTGCCCAGCTGTCACCTTTCCATTAAAAGGTGGAGATGTAGACCCATATGCACACTGCTTATCACTTGTCATGAGGAAGGACAGGAAATTGGATTTTTTATATTTTCACAAATGAGCTGATCTTTAGTGTAGCTGCACTCCTAACATATAATTTCCTCAAGCTCAATTGATATTTCTGTTGGTGTATTTACAGTACACCTTTTTGAATTTGTATGTCAGTGTTCTCTTGGTGTGTGTGAAGCAACATTTGCATGTGTGTGAGCTGCAGATAATTTTATATCCTATTTCCTCCAACTACTGGTGTCTAAAGAACTCCAATTACCAGGACCTTTCCTTATCTCCGTCCATTCTCAAACCACGTGTGCCGTCAACAATCATCAGACCTTAATAAATTCGCCCACATTATTTGCCGGGTTTAATGACCTGAGACCTAGACTCTCTCTACAAATGAGCCAGACCTGGGACAGGTCCCACTTAAAAAAGCAATTATAAAGAGAATACAGATCCTCATTTTCCATATTACATCTTACTCTGTTTCTCTATCTGGGCAAAGACCTTTAATGAAATTAAGCATCTAGAATGGGGGATGCACAGTACTGACAGACGGCACAGGGCAAACAAACGGCCTGAATGCATCGCCATCCTCATAAACCATTAGCTAGTTTTTTTGGGGGGGGGGGTTGTTATTTAAAGCCTCTGGAAACTTGATTTGAAATAGAAAACATGTATAGGATATCAAAGTTGAGTCTCACTTAGCATCCATAAATATCTGAGTGAAAATGTTTGGAACTTTTATTAGAAAACTTTGCTCAAACACAGCTCATTTTCCTGTTTATACCACTTCTCAAGGCTGTGTGGGGGTGGCAGATCATGTTTTGTTGCAGAGCGGTAAACAGATTTTTTTACGGTTGCTCTGCAGTATTATTTGCAAAATTTCACAATAAATATCCAAACATAACCATGCCTGATTCAAATCAAGAAACTTCAAACAACTTAAACAATACAACTTAAATTTGGATTAAAACTCATGCGTAATACTTTTAGATGCTTACTATAGTGTGCATCATAAATATAAATTACGCATTTTAACAAGCTCACAGTTTTCTTCCTTACCAAGTTACCAAGTTTCTTGATGCATTACAGCCACCATCAACATGTATCACAAATACCAATATCCTCAAAGGATAGAAACAAAATGGGAACTTTTCTCAAACCACTACTCGTGCAGACGTCTGAGCCTGAATCTCGGTGCAGCGGACCCTGGTTCGAATTCTGGCTGGGGTCCCTTTGCTGTGTGTCTTCCCCCTCTCTTCCTGTCTCTCTCACTGTAATATAAAAACAATAAAGGGTCTAACCCAACAACAACAAAAATAATAATAATAAAAACTACACAGGGTGCCTGTGAATAAAAATAAATATAAAAGTTAATTAGGTATTAGTCAACCATAATTTAATATATGCAATTGCTTATTCTGTACAGATTTCAAAATTCAAAATAATAACTTGTCATCAGTTATTATTACATTTTCACTGGAATCTGTCCTGACATGAGATCAAGGCATCTGCTACTATCTCCTTTTCTATTCATGTTATGAAGAATATGGTTTATCTTTTGTTAAAATTGGAAGACCTGGACCCTTGAGCTCTCTGTGAAGGAACACTGTATTTTCATTCTCAGAGAACAATTATTTTTAACACAACCTGCATTAATTTAATGTAGGATGAGTTTCAAGAAACTGAACATAATAAACATTGCACACCTTCCCCCTATACACAGGGCATTCTTTTATTTTAAAAAAAGTTTCAAACATGTTATTTTAGATTAAATTGTTCCCTTACAAAGATGTCAAATCATGCAATCGATAGCTTTTTTTGGTGGATAAAGGGCTGACCCAGAGAAAGAGTTGCTAAAATTGTAATGAGTATAATAACAGAAGGAAAAAGTGTCTGAAAGGAAGTAATGATGGTGACCAAGGATAAAGAGAACACAGACAAAGAATGAGAAAGGATAGTGATAGAAAGGATGACAAAAAGAGATAAATTAGACTACAAGGGAGGAAGAAACAGAGCAGTGAGGAGGTGAGGAATAACAAGGAGAGAATGAGAAGAAGCAGCGACAGCAGAGAGAGGGAAGATTAGCCACAGAGCTGGGAGGGAGAAAGAGAAAGAGAGAGGGAGAGGAGGTGGAGAGCTGCTCATAATGGATTGATTCTCACATTTCTTTGAGGGCCTGTTCTTCCTGTCTCCTTCCAGATGAATGGTAATTGCCCCGCCGGCTTTAATCATGTGTTGAATTGGCAAAAAAACAGGAGGAAAGCGCTTCTACGGCAATTGAGAATCGATCGCTCTGGAAGTCGACCTATTGCTACTCCGCTTTATCCACCATCACACAAGCGGACACGCTCTTATACACACATGCACACACTATCATGCGCACACCCATGTCAGAGCAAATGACACAAGCACTAATTACAGTGATGGCTAGGTGGAAAAGAGGACAAAAAATTAGGGAGTTGGGGGGTGGAGGACAGGAGAAAAATTGAGGTGGTGAGAGAGTTGAACAGTGGGGCGCAGGCTCCCATCTTGGCCTCAGAGTGTCAGCTGTGGCAGCAGACTGAGAGGAGGGATAATTGTTTCGTCAAGGGTGTGATTGCCATCACTTCCCTTATTCTCTGTGAACAAAGCACCTTTTAACATTTGTCTCTCATTTAACTTCATGGTTGCAAGTCTGACAAGCTGGTACATATCCCAGCCTTTTATCCCCCTCATCAATACACATGAAGCTTTCAAGTCAGTCAGCAAGTAACAATCAAACATAGCACTATATAGGCCCAGTGTGTCAGACCTAAAGCAGGTACTCCACTCACAGTATCTAAAATGTAGTTGCAGCACCCTGGCACAGCTTTTGGCTGGACATCGATGTGGAATACATACCAAAATGCATTAAATACCTAATGCATTTCTAAATACATACAGTGTATATATAACAATACTGCAGAATATTGGGATAATATAAACAGAAAACTAAATAATACATAATACCACACCACCAAACTTAACAAATAACTGTTCTTGAAATATAATTTCCACGATTTGTATTTCTGTTGTGTGTAAATTTAAACGTGTCAGAAACCAGGAAGCATCAGATGGTTATATAAATGAATACTGTTGTTAATAAAATGATATCACACTGAGAAACATAACTCCAAAAATCTGGAGGCTCTGCTTGACAGCCAGTGACAGAAAAACTTTCAGACATGGCCAACTTTTCTGGGCCAACCAACTTGTAAATCATCCACACACTGGTTGGGTTTTTGTTGGGAAATTAATCTGGCTGCTAATTGATTGTGCTGCCTGCAGAATGAATGAAAGCTTTTTATTGCAAGTACCAATAAAACAAAAAAAAAATGCACAAAACAAAGGGCTTTATCAGACTTAAATTTTTCCCTCCAACAGATTTACTTAATTTTTCATTTCCCCAATATCATTATTTTATGTTTCCTGGAGCTTTGATTTCTTGGGACAGTTAATATTTTTACATGTCTTTTTAAGTTCTTTAAGCACAACTACATCATAGTAAGAATGACTTCTATTAAAAGCCCTACAAAGAATTAACAGGTTAAGCTTAAACTTTTGTTCTACTCCACACTGACACACACACTAACACTCACAACATCCAGGTTAATCCATAAAGAACTGCTTTCAAAATATACAAGTTGAAAGCCTGGTAATTTCTTTATAATGCAACTTTGCAACTGCCAGTTTTTCTCATTGACAATGATGGATTACTGTACTTTTGCAGCTTGCTTTCTTTGCCATTTGAAGATGTATTGTAATTAAGTCTAAGAGGCAGGGAAAGACATTTTTTGTTCAATAATGGTGCTCTCAAGTAGCAGAATTCACAGAGTTAGGGAAGCGGTGGAAACTGTTTGAAAATCACTCTAGAAAAGGCTTTTAAGCTCAAAATTGAAGTGCAGATTTCTTATACCTCTATCATCACTAAACATTGCATAGTACAATTACCATGCCACGCGTCCTCCATTAATAGGAGGTTTTCTTTCTGTGTCTGTGTACAGATACTAAACTTGCATAGATACTAAACTTATATTTGATGAGGATATTAAAGTCTTCTATTATCTTTCCACCTTTTATGTACATGTCCCTGTTAGCATTAATTACCCCTTACAATTAGGGGCCCCGCCAGGGTTGTGGCCCCTTATCAGAGTTGAGTGGCTGGATAGAGGGATTGAAAAAGGGAGGGGGGGGGCTAAACGGAGCGATGGGGGTTGGTGGTGTTTGATGTGGCAGGTCAGTTCATCCATTTACACTAGATTAGTCTCTGTTGTCGATTTTGGGTGTCAGCACTTCTGCCACACTAACCATGTGGTTACCTGCTCTGGAGACACGATCCGAGGGGGTAAAGGGGTCTGTTGCACTTGTGAGAGAGCATTGTGTGAAATGGAAAGTCCATGTTTCACCAAATAGAGACTGATGGACAAGGTGTGACACTGAGACCCAGCCACTTAACAGGCACTAATGGCTGTGCCAGATTACCTGTCGAAGCCAGCCCATTGCCATCCAAATCACCATCTCAAATTGATAGTGCCGGCAGTGCCACGGAAAAATAGCTGCGATCAACCCACTCTCAACCTCAAATCTGATGGCCTCCCTCCTCCATTAGAAACGCCATTTTCCCACCGGTGGGTTTCAAATTGAGTTTGGGCATGCTTAATATTCCTCTTCTTTTATACCTATGGGCTGCGTGTGTGTGGTGTGTGACATTATTCATCATTTAAGTATAGAATATTAGATTGTGTCACTCGTTCCAACTTCATGATGCACACGCGGAGAGACAGCAGGTCATAAATCTAAAGACAGACCACCAGTAATTTATCACCTCTCAGAGACAAAACAAAAGTGAGACAACAGAGTTCTTCACAAAGTTGGAAAGATTGAAGCGGTTCAGAATCAGGAGATGGGATGTTTTTTCAGGTGCAGGGATAAGTGCATTGGCTCCATTGCCTCGAGATATTCTCAGCTTGGAGTGCTGTGACGCAATTTAACAACTGTGAAATCAACTTTCAAGCACACAGAGCCTCGAGCCATTATTAGAGCTACCCTCTGCTAAAAGGTATCACACCTTAGTGCTGTATTATTGTGAATCTGTTTCTCTCCATTACCTACACTACCTGTTCAAAAGTTATATTGATGTTTTTCTTCTTTCCTTAAATAATGGCTAGGTTAATATGGATGGAAACAGTGTAATTCAAACACCTAATGTTTTATGCACATCGGAAATTTGAAAAGAAGAATAATTAAATTATTAAAGCTTTCATTTCATTATTACCCCCTCAGTGTTGTATGACAGGGATGAATGCTGTAACCATATTTAATCATTTGATTTAAAATTTGTTTTCTACTTCACAAAATGTGTAACCTCCGTCATTACTCTACCAAACTCTACTAATAGTGCAATTGGGCCCTAAGTATTTTAGGAACCTGTTTTTCTTTTGAGCTCAATCCACAGAAAGTCCAGCTAATATTTCAACAGTGCTACCCCTAAACCAGCCATCTATTTTTAAGTTGTAAAAATAGCTTTTCTAACATGGCTGTTAAATCCAGCCTGTTATAGATATTACTGTGCACTTTACAGCAAACCCAATGACTGGTTATTTATAATTTTTTTATTTAACTATTGTTCAGAGGTGTCTTTGTCTCTTTCTGCCTTTTTAATTGTCAGTCTGTTTGAACTACTGTACAAAGTTTTGTTCTGTGAAACATTGCTACTTTGCAAACCCATCAGACAAAATAACCCTTATTTCTAAAACTCGCTCAAAAATATATCATAGCCTCCTAAACCATCTCACTTTCCCAGTTCGTGCTTTGTGGCATGCTATACTAAACTTTTAAACAGTGGTGTACAACATGTCATCTCTGAGAAATGCTTTAGCTTATAAGAAGCAGAGGGAGAAAAAAATAGGTAGCTTAGGGACAAAAACTGTGCCATTAACCTTTCAGAAAGTTCAGCCTCGACAGCAGCTTGAAAAAGTCCTGAGTCTTACATTTCATAACTAATCCAACAGCGAACATCAAAAAAAAATTCTGATTTGGAGTCAAGGCTCAACAGCTCAGAGGAAGAAAATCCACAGGTGCTCAACAGTATGTCATAACAGCCACTTAGGGAAGAGGTAATTGAACATATAATGGTAGTTCAGCACTCATTCAGTCAGCGATAAGGAGTTTTGTGAGAAGTGCTACGCTACTAAATTGTTGACTCTGTTCGCTTCAATCAAGCCCGGTGTTCAATCATTATATCTTACGCAAACACTGAATGTTATATCAGGTAGCAGCTTTTGGAACAGGGCCAGGGGCACAGCTTGCAAAATGATGATGATTAACCAAGACAGCAACAGGTGCTATGTGTGGCTCAGTCTGAACACAATAATACAACAAGTAATACAACAATTACTGTTAACACAGCAAATAAGAAAGTCAATTAATTGTTTAACTTGCTAAACCTATCTGTAATTTCTATAATCATTTTTGCATCCTTTAAAATTGTGTATATCATCTTGCCCTTAGGCTTCATGCAACCTTCAATCCTTCTATCACAATTAGTAAGAGGCCAATAGGCCTTTGTGTGTATATTGAAAACACAAATGCCAATTTGTTTTAGAAATGCCAAAGCAGTGACCATTACACTGGCTGTCCACAAGAGAAAAGGTTATTTTTCAACTGTAAAATGTCCCTCTGAGTATATTATCACAATTGAAACAATAAATGTAAGGGATCCATATTAAGATTGTTTAAATTATGTGTTTTTAGAGGATTTTAAACTGAAATATAGATATCTGAATTTGATCTTTAAAATCCAGTATAAGTCAGGCTATAACATGAGGTTTACCTCTATACTGTCATTTTATTTGAATGAATTTACTTTCAAACATTTCTGCATGGAAAAAAAGCTGTACTCATCATCATTTATTTCACCAGTAGAGATTACCTCCATTATATATCTAAATCTGATCAACATCCATCTTGAATAGTTTTAAACATAAATCATGCCATAAAATCCAAGCACTGTGTCATATTTAAAAAGTCCCCAAAAATCAAGATTTTTCACCATTTTTCCACCTTTCTATCCTGGACTTATTTTGTGACTATATTATCTTGGGTAAAAAAGTTGAGAGGAAAACGGGACAATACAAACACAAAAGTGAAAGTTTTGGTCCTCAGTGAAAACAGTCGTCCAAGACGTCAAGTCCTGAATAAATAAATAATAAATGAACTCACCAAAAAACTTTTTTTCCTTCTGAAATAAAGTACCACCACTATGTTTGCTCTCTACAGTCTAAGTTTGCAGAGTCATTATCCAACAGACTAAATTACTCATTTCTGGTCAAGTAGCCTAATTTACAACAACAAGTGTTTGCACATACATGAAAGTGTGTGAAACGGAGTGCTACTCTCAGCAAAATAACAGGATGGTTGCTTACATTATGATGGTTGCCATGGTGAGGGCTTTAATTACACTCCACCAGTCCACACAGTTTGCAGCACACAGCCTAATAAACTGGAGTGTCAATCTAAAACTCATTTAAGTGCGAGATGCTGCATCTCTGGTTACATTAATCAATTATACTGAGGCTCAATGGGAAGGCGACACTGTGATAGATTCTCACCCTCAGCTGATAACATGAGGAGAGTTTGATATAGAGTGAATCTGATCATAGCGTGAGAATGATTAACACTCTACTCAACTCCTTTTCAGGTGCACTTGAGCAAGGCACTTATATCCAAACCACTATACTGGAAGTGTTCAATGATTAACAATAAGCTTCTGGTTCAAACTATTTGGCTTTCAATTCAAGTTATTAAAAGTGACAATATATCATTTCAGAACACACCATAAAATCACAAATATCCATAGCAACCAGGGTAAAAATAAAAAACAAACAAAAAAGACTGAGATGCAGTTTTAATCATACACATAAAAACAAATGCATACAGCCAGTTTTACCTATAAAACTAAAATTTCCTGTCTTTCGTCACAACCCTGTCATTGTTGACTAATTCCAAAAATGTAACCAGCATAACAAATTTAGCCAAGGGCTTTTTGTTGCCTACAGAGAACCACAGAAAGCAAATCATGTTTTAGCTGTCAGGAGTGAGTGCTGCAGGGAAAATAAAT
>JAOXYL010000002.1:8359893-8384100 GCA_028564955.1 Terapon puta
AAACATATTTCCTACTACAAAAGTTAGATTGTTTTTGTTTTTTTCACTGACAGACTTTTCCGGCAAAACCAAAAAAAACTTGGTGTACAGAAGTAGTGCAGAAATGAAATACAAATATAGAACAGTGACTTAACTCTCTGTCCAGAGACCTGCACTCACCCATAAGGAGTCAGTAGGTTACAGTAAGTGTCTCGTCCCTGACTGACTGATATGAATTTTCATTTTGATTCTCACTGAATGTGAAGAACAACAAGCCAGTGAATCAAAAACTCCCAGTTCCAGAACTGCTGTTCTGACCTTGACATCTGACCTCAATGTGAAAAACAGGCACAAAGGGAATTTCAAACAGTATTTCTGTTTCTTTAAAATATTCTTATAAAAATATCAAGCCACAAATGTTTGTTTTTTTTTAGTTCACTTATGATGCCTGTGAACAATTCATTTCCGTAACATCCTTTTGTTATGTTACGATGTTGAGACAACAAGCGAGTGAGCACTGGAGTTTAATGCTCTAGCAGTGTTCATTGTCTTGGAGGTGGCATCAGTCTCACCCTGAGTCAACACTCTGAATGTTTCGAGGGTCAAAAAGGAGGCGGCATCTCATTAACAGAGAAACTGTGAGAGTGAGATCGGACTGACTTGAGTCAAGTATTTGTCCTGACGGGAGCATATTTTTTGAAAGTTGGATGAATTTGCAAATGAAATAAGCATCAGAGGGAGCATACTAAATGAAAAAATAATAACAGATTAAAAACTCATCCCCAATTCCAATGAAAAATGGCCACCAAGCTCCTTGAGGTGTTTTTGTGCAGATAGAAAAACTTCAGAGCCTGTAGGCTATCAGCGGCCCGGTCTTCATGGGTTTGTGCATAATGGGCTTGTTGCCTGAATGCAGAAAAGAGCCCAGTGAATTTTGATCACTCTCTCTATTATCTTACTTGTCACTGTCAATCATTGTTCTCCCTTTTCTCTTCATCCCCCCATTATCTTTTCCTTCCTCTCCATAATCCATTATTCATTCTTTCTGAGATTTACATCATACTCTTCTTTGTGTTCCCACTTTTTTTTCCAAAGGCTCTTTCACTTTCAGATGAGAGACAAATTGATGAACACTTCCAATTAAATGTTCTCTTTTTCTTTATTTATTTTTACTGCAGACTTGAGACTTTGTGCTGGCATTCTGTTCATGAATATGTCCCTTGTAGTCTTGTATTTTCTAGCGAATGCTGGCACTCACGCTGCCACATCTGTCATAGTGAGGCAGTACAACTTAACAGACTGTAGGTGTGGGAGTGCTCCTGCCCACACACACGCCGCCTGGTTTAGGGTTCAAGTCGGTGCCAGTTAAACATCAGCTGCTTGAGCCCTCATGGTGGCCTTAGCAGCCCGCTGTAAACCAGGCCAGATGGCATCATCCACCAGGGAACACATGGTACCTCATGACAGGGCCCTCCAAACGTCAGCATCCTCCCTGAATTATGGAGGCATGTGAAATATGGAGAACTCTCTCTTAAAAATGAACACTTCAGTGTTCTTAATGACATTGTGTATCTATGGCGGATGTGGCTGCTGTCTCTGCCGGCATCCCGAGGTGGCATTCTCCGAGCCATATATTAGCCATCTCTATTGCATTTTCAAACTTTATCAGTGACACGCAGGCCTCGTCTGTGCTGCTGCGAGGGCACAGTGTGATGCTATCAGAGGGCACGTTAACTGCTGCGTTAAGCTTTAATGAAGAATAGATTAGGACATTAGGATGCAAAGCACATACCATCCTCACGCGGAGGGGAAGGACCGTAATAGGCCTGATAAGAGCTTTTTCTGCTGATCTCACACAAACATGGATGGTCTCCAGGGGGCTGTTTTGGCCCAGCTCAATGTTTACAGTGCCATTCATCACAGAGACAAGTTTTGTTTGCTGACTGGGTGTCACAAAGAGTTACATGCACATTAGCAGGTGTCCATGCACATGCAACCATGCGTACACACTCGTACCCACACAACCGCAACCCACCCCCCGCCCCCCCTCTTCCCTCTGCTAGGAAGTGATGTGTCTTGACCTTAGAGCCTCCAGTCGCTCACCTACCCACCCTTGAGATAAGCAGGATCAGGTTCAAGTCCTCTTTTTGTCTCCTAATTAACTCTCAGAAGTCCCCTTGACCTGGATTTTACACTTGAAACCCTTCACCATTATATCTTGCTCAGACAAAGAGTTACGCCAGCAGCCCATATGGCAAACCTCAGTTCCCAAGTGCTTTTGGAACTATTTATTGCACTCAACAAACATCTATTTTAAACTAGAGAGCCCTCAAAACGAATGACAAAAATAATAATAACAACAGGCACGTATCACTAACAGCACTGGACCTAAATGGGTCTTCCCTCCTCAGTTCTGGCATCACAGTTGGTCATTTCATCTTCTCGGCTTTTCACTTATAAACAATGCTGCCAATATTACTTCAAAGCACAACAAACATATTTCCAAAGCCATTACTTTTCCATCATTTTCCTCTGAGGCAATAAAGGCCAAAAAATATCAAACCCATCTTGAAGTTATTTCCTCTCATCTAGGCCCATCATCATTCCAGCCTTCTGCGTTTTCTGCTTTCAGACGTCAAAGGTCCCTCTGCACCTTTACAGAGCTGCTCCAATCTGACTGTGACTCCCTTCAGTCCATAAACATACACACGTTCTACCAGTGAATGATGACATGCATCAAAAGCTGTCCATCATTTACTAATGATCTTGACAAAGCATTAGTTGGGGGTTACGCCAGATCATTGGGAGAGATAAAATAGAGATGGCACCGGAGAGGTAGACAGAGACCAAGCGAGTGTGTGTGAAGAGCACATGATATACGAGATGGTGTAGACTGTTGCACCTTTCATCATCTCCTCCATAAAGTCCAGCCAGTCATGAAATGAGGATGTTAAAATCCTACAGCAAACACAACCATCAAACTGCACAGCTAGCTCCCAGACAGCTTACATTTCTGTACGGCTGGCTGCAACCCTGATTGGCCCACAATTCAAACAAGATTTTCAAATTCAAATATTACAAAAACAAAGATAATGCTGAAGGCTGACATCACAGAAGAAAGAGAGAAAAGGAGAGAAGAAGAGTGGTCATCTAAATCCTGTTAAGATTGTAGTGCAAATATATTTAGGTGTTTTTTTATTAATGCAGATTTGAGCTACCTGTGATTCCTAGCTCAGAATAACTGTTCAGCCAGCAGCAGAATATCTGACACTGCCCTTTAAAAGAGATTGATATTGTCTGAAGACAAATTAATCTATATTTGTCTTTTCATCTTTTAAATATTCATTGCTTTTCTTCATGAAAGGGGCGGCGACAACACTGACAGCATATATTGTCAAATAACAAAAAGTTATTCAGCGTTTCATTTATGCCACTCGGTTAATGTTCTGCTAGCCCAAACTTCATTAATAACTCGAAGGAATGAACGTGACATTTACATTCCAATGCGATTCATCTTCTTGGTTTTGTACTGAGATAAAAAAGAAGGACTTGTAAGAAAAGGTCAGTGTCTCTGGATGTGGAGCGTGTGCATGTGTGCACGTGTGCAGTGGGTAAGTGGGATTTATGGAGACAGTAAACCAGCGGATGCTTGTCGATGCCTCTGTTGCAAGTCCTCACACACACACGCACATACACACACACACACACCCTACTACTCTACCTCCCCTAGTTTACTGCAATGCGCCAGCAGTGGTTAGCACATAAGCACTTGGAAACAAAAGAGAGACAGAAAGAAAAAGAGGAATATCGTCAGAGCAGAGAGAGCGAGAGAGCACAAATAATAGAGCAAGACACTCATACTGGTAGTCTACTGCTATGGACTTTCTTCTTCCTCCTCATTGATTCTTCAGATACATTTTTTAATACACCCTCATCAATAGCACTGGTGGTCTGACAAATGCATTTTTCAAACATTTGGCAGTCAATAGTAATTTAGTCTGTATCTTTGTCCCTTGAGTAAAGGGTCTCGATCAATTGCGGTGATGAAAATTCAAATAAATCAGAAAACAGGAATGAAGCGGAGCACTCCTCTGTATCCAGTGGAGCACGGTACAAGCAGCCGTATGAAAAACCAATATGTACTGCTATCTCTTTCAGTGGTAGATCAGTTAGAGCTGTGTGTGGGGTGGAGGAGCTACAGCTAGCTGGCACTGCTATTGTTAAAGCATCGGAGAGTCAATAGACTATTACAGACAGATACTCTTCTGCTGTGTTAAGAGCATGACGCTGCTAGAACCAGATAAGGTGTCCATATGTGGTACAGAGTGATGGAGAGGCTACAGGGGAGTGGCCCAGCATCTGTTCTGTCGGGCACCGGAAGGTTTACACCATATCCAATCCCCTGAAACACAGGTTTTAGCATGGCAAGCAGGGTGCAAATATCTGCTAACAAAACATATTCACTACATCAAAAAGCAGTATCCACTAATATCCAATATAATTTGCATTATGATAAAAAAAAAAAGTAAAAAAAAAAAAAAAGAAAAATACCCATCCCAATTTCTCAGAGCACAAGAAGATGACTAAATAAGATGGGAACAATCAAAAATCCCAAAATATTAGAATTTTCATTATATGGCTTCAAGTCCACGTCCATCACATTTTTACAAAAACATTTGGCCCAATCTACCTCTTATCCATAGCAGCCTTAATTGGATCTGGGGCACAAAAGAGTGCACCTCCAGTGCGTCTGTGCACGAAAGTTGTTCTGCTTTGCTCATTGCGTATCCCATTCGGCTATACTCCTACCATTTAAACTGTAAAACTGCAGGACAATTAGAACCCATGGAGACCTAATTACGGCCAGGACCAAGGCTCCAACTTCTTCTAATGGAGCAGCAGAGCGCGTCCCCAGGGCAAAATCTTCTTGCCGGTTAATTATGCCATTATTCTATTATTCCAGACTGACAGAGGGGGCCGAAGCTCAAGTTGACCTCCAGGACCCAGAGAGCGAAAAGAAGAGATCCCCTGTAGAACCACGCAGACCTGGATGACTCCACGACTCCCTGCTTGCTCCCACTCCACCTCTTCCCCTTCCGCTCGCCAATAAACAGTGAGGAAGATGAATAATGAGATGTTGGCCCTGTTTCAAATTAAGTGGGTACACTGTCCGCACTGGTAATCTCCCCTCCGTGCTCTTTCCTAATAAATTTGGTTACTTGCAGATGACAGCAGTGGGTTTTGCAGACGCTGATGGTGAATATGAATGAATATGGACCTAAGGAGGTTGTGGAGGGAGCAAAGAAGGGGTTTATAGCCTCTTCCGAGTCTGAGGCGAGGAAACTGCTAGCCCTGCAGTATAAAGGATTGGCCCTAAAGTTTCACTTGCCTTGTGATTATACACAGATGTAAAGAAATCAGAAATCCAGACAGATTCACTGCCTTCCTAACAGATGTATTCCAAGTGGCTCGCTGACAATATTAGATTAAAATGTCATGTTTTTTTAGAACATACCCATGACCCTAGATCATCCATCATAAATCACTACACCAAAGACACAAGAGGCCATTCATGATGAATCGCACATCTCTTTCCTTCTTCCTGCTCCCTGAGAGAGTGATGTCACTCAAGGACTATAATGGACCTCTAATGAACTCCAAATCCCATGCTAGTACATTTACACTGCATTATCACTTCCTGACCCTTGACCTCCCTGTGGAGTAGAGCGGAGAGAGCGCTCCTGTCTGCAGAGCTCAGTCATTATATATGCATTTGCACAGACAGCACAGCATGGAACTAGGAGAGGGGGCATTATATACATAATGGAGTGTGTGCAAGTGTGTGTGAATGACCAATACATACTCCTCCTGCCTGCCTCCAAGCTCTGGACTCACTGTCAGAGTTTACTTATCATCCTCTATACTGTTATAAGGGCCTACATTTACAGTTAAATGTAATGTTTTTGATATGTGGCTAGAGTTTAGTGGAAAGTGGTAATATGTGTGCTCCAGGCCTTGGAGCAGCAAGGAAAAGAGGAAAGAAAATGTCAAAGACGAAAGGAAAACACCGGGGAGTGGGCACTCACTCTTGTTTTCTCCCACTCTCACTGTACCTTTCTTTCTTTCTCCCTTCTTTCTCCTTACTCACATAAAGACTGAGCCCCAAAAAAACCTCCAGAGAGGATTCCAACTCTTACACTTACAATCTGCCGTTCAAAAACAGCAAACTGCTTTGACAGATTCCCTCATCAAACCCAGCGAAACACTCCATCAAAAGGCGAACCGGTCTCCACATTACTCTGCCATAACAAATGATGCACCCGATGTAGTGCCGTGGCCAGGGAGAAATGGGAGAGGAGGGGTGAAGAATGGGAGGCAGAGTTCAACTAATTGCCTGATGATGGAATTTTAGTGTCTCCTTCATTATAAAGCTGCTTCTAAGTGTTATTGATCTTAGGAGGGGTGTCTCAGAGTCATGTGGTATTAGAGAGCCCAACTGCTCTGGGACTATGCATTATTCAACAGGCATTCTGACAGGACGCCTCGCCAGGGCCTGCAAATTCCTCTCAGGTGGCCTGGGAGTAGCCGCAACTCTCTATCCACCCCATCCTGCCTCTACCTCATCACCCACACAGGAGCATATGCATCCCTCATGTGTAAGCATTAACATATAAGATACACACACACACAGTGAAAACACCAAGTCTTGACTCTTCCCCTCTGACTGGAGGTTGTAGATTGTTGTTTTGCTCTCTGATCGACCTCACACTCCACTGAGGGGTTAATCTATAATGAACCGACTGATGCTGCTGTCTCCTTCCATTCCCAACAAGTCATTTATGGACTTCAACCTTTCCCAGTGCACATACTACAGACAGCAACAGAGAACAGAGGCAGTGCGGTAGGCAATGAGGAGGCAGATGAGATGAAATGGAGAAAAACAGACAGTAAGAACACAAACAGACAGACAAGAATGAAAGTCTGTCCTTCATTTGTGTACATTCAATTAAGTATGTTTTTTATCTTTGAAGCAAACAAATCCAGCATGATATGAATTTGGTTTGTCAAATATATATTATATTTACATGGGCATGGCAGGCAATGAGGATTAGTATCTCTCAACTGATACCATTACTTATTTTGTGAAATGATCAACACATTTAGTGCTGCTTTATGCACCTTTGTGTGTATGTGTGTGTGTGTGTGTGTGTGTGTATGCGTACACACACACACACACACACACACACACACATAAATATATAAAATATATACTGCTCAATTAGAACAGCTGAAATTGCAAAAACATTCATTAACAGTAAATATAACATTTTCAGATTGCTGCACTTTAGACAGAATCATCAATAAATTCAGACTTGTGGGGAAAAAAAGCTATTTCCGCTGTGGTCTACTATATGCTTGGATCCTGTCAGCACCTATGTTTAGACTGGGATGTGTACTTTCACCTACCTTGCATCTTTTGACAGTAGCATGGCAGACTAGACTATTATTAAGAATTATTCTTTACTGTAGAAGAAGCCAGAGACAATAATGAAAATGTTCCCTCCCCAAACAGGATTCAATCGAGGGAATTAATTAAAAAGGAACCTGACTGATGGGAAAACTTAATAAAAAGTTTGTCAATCCAAATTTATAAGATAATGCCAGACAGCTTGCCTTTGCCGGTGAAAGCTACCGAGTTGGCGTTGCTATAAAATATTCCCACGAGGACGCACAACCAGGAGACGTTCACAACAAAAGCACATTTCATCCATATGTCCATTCATCATTGTTTAGCCCTGGCTTTTGGCAAAAGGGGCTTAGTCTCATATAATGTATCTTTGTTTTCACTGATTGCAATTATCTAGGAGATCAATGGGTGTTATCAATACCTTACAGCAATTAACATTTAATATCCTTCCACAGCCACTTACTCCATTAATGGCTGATTGATTATGCGAGGCCTGGGAGCCCCGTGGCTGGGAATGGCATGGATCTATTCTGTCTGTCTGTCAAAGTAAAGGCAGGCTGCTCTGCTGCAGAACCTATGACTCCAGCTAATGCCGTATCGATATGAGGTTACCTCAACCAGAGAGGAAAAGATCAAGAGATCCAGGAATTTCTTGTGTTCGCAGTGTCTTTTCTTCTCATGGCACCACTATTATTTATTCCTCACTCTTCCTTTGATTTTCCACTTGACTGTTAGCACAGTACGTTTCGCTTGCATTTCACCCTCATATCTGCCACCACTCTGAACGCCCTCCCTTCCACCCCTGCAGTTCTTCATAATCTAATCAGCAGTGATGTATTTTCAGAGCAAGGAGGCACTGCTTTCCATTTCAATCAAATTCAGGCCTTTCAGAAGAACCCATAATGCAATCGTTCCGTACAAAATTCAGGCCCAATTTAAGCCCTATAGACTGCAGATGACTGATAAACACTCCACTCCGCTGCGCATCATTCTCCTTCTCATGGCTCGACTTTGCTGCAGTGCATCGTCACAAATAAGAGCTCGCTCTCTGCTCTCTTTGGGAACAATGCAGGCCAACTTTAAATTGGCAATAGATGTGGACAGGGCAAGGAAGAAGGTGAAGAAATGCAAAAGTTGGGACCCTGACAGGTGGGACTTTGCTAAAGAAATGTAATTGGAAGACACGACAAGTCTCAGCTGGGTGGACAGGTCCCAGAAACAGGCTCCCCATTACCAGTGAGGTGGGTAGTGGAGCAGCGAGGGGTGGGGGCAGAAGGAGATTGGGAAGGTTTCGCTTAATAAACACTTTGTTTTCTGCTGACGATCAGAGGGGCAGAGCGAGGGATACATCGACAGATCGATAGACTGATTTGTTCCGGGCTCTCCATGTTCATCAGACCCATACATCTCCCTTGGGGAGTGGATAGAAGGACTCAAAAAAAAGAGAAGGAGGGGTGATTGGAAGGAGGAACCAGACAAGTGAAATCAAGGGAGTGAAAGAGTAGAAAAACAGCAGGAGAGTTGAGGAGTCAGGAAAGCAGACAGACGGATGATGATGGGAGGGAGTAATGGATGAAGAAAATAGCGATGATGTGGGAGGAAAAGGGACTGCGACTGGCGAGAAGAGGAGCGGGGGGAATTTGGATAGGCTGAGGGTCAAGTACGAGAGTAAATGACAGCAGAGAGATGGTGAGGGGGTTGACTGTGCAGGCAATGTACAGGACAGGAAATCCCTGCAATCTTCGCTGGATCACTGGCTCAAGAGCCAGCCTAAATACGTCTCTCTATCCTCCCGTGTTCTGCAGATGGGACAGACAAGACAGAAAAAACGCACACACAAACATCACACACACACACACTTCCCTCATCACTCCTCCTGACAACCAACACAGGTTTGTCTAGGTATCTTAAAAAGAAAGAGGGGAAAAAAACCTCCACTCCCTGCTTATCTCGTTCTCAGGGCAACTTTATTCAAGAAGAGATGATGAGAGGAGGAGGAGAACGGTTAGATAATAACATAGCAATTTTGTGTCTTCTCCACAAAAGCAAAAGAGGCCCTGGTGCATAATGGCAGAAAGCAATTGTATCTGCAAAGATTTCCATTGCCATTACAGCATTGTTCGCCATTGTAGGATTGGATGTCAGTCAAAAAGCTATAGCACTGCAAATCACTCTTCCTGTGCCTTCAAGGTTCTCCTGGTAACAAAAAAAGATGCATTATTGCTCTACAGTATATCTAATTTGACCAATAATTGCACAGTTCATAATTACCCCTGCCTCGACTGTCACCAATTAGCAATGGAATTACACCCATGGAAAGATCGTTTTACACGTCGTGAACCAAGAGGAAATTGTGGTGATCTTGTCAGTGTATGATTAGATTTCATTCAAAAAGAGGGCCCAAAATGACCCATATTTTTTTTACAGGAGCTTTATTCAAGATAGGAGAAAATGTCCATGTCATCCTATGATCTGATTTGTAGTAGTGAGTAATCTCGGTGAGGAAGCTGCACTTCACCTTCACCTCATCATCAAGCTGTAAATTACTCCACAGGGTATAGTTCAGTTGTGAGATGATTCTAGTAATTGCCATGGATATACAAGTAATGTGTGTTCAAAAGAGCCAAATGGTGAAAGACAAAGTAACAAAGTCAATATGAAGCAAGGATATTAACTCAAATTAAACCAAACAGCCAACGATATTTAGCATATCTTATCTTTGTAAGGTTTATTAACGTTATAGGCTGCGAAGCAATTTTGGAGACTCCATGCAAGTAAAATCCTATCGCTGTCTCTGTAAACAGTATGATAAAACCTTTTTTATAAAAATCAAGCAAAAGGAAGTCTTTCAAAAGTTTGCTATTAAGGCCATCACTTTCTTTTTCTTTGCCACCTGCTTCCATCATTAATTCCCTGGAGCTTTTTTCCACAAGGTGAGCAGCGAAAAATGAATATGATAATAGTAAAAATACACAAAAGGCAAATCTGCCCACATAAATGAGAAACACAGCCAGGGGTGAATAGATAAGAAGAAACACATAAATGAAAAGTATAAAGGTATAAATGTTCCACAGACTGCAGGTATAAATATGCATTATGAACTTGCTCTGCTGGTGCATTGCTGTGGGCTTCCATTCTTCCACATGGAAAATAGCTATGGATGCCGTGTTTTAACCAATCAAATTTGCCCCTGGGCAGGTCGTTGTTGATGCAGTAGAGCACAGTAATCTCAGCCAATCCTTTTGTGTGACTGCTGGGGCTTCTGGGTCAGAGATGAGGGGAGTGGTATGAGGACAAAGTCGCCAGGCAACTGCAGTCATAGCCTGTGGCTACATATATGCAGTAAACCCCTGAAAACTGCAGTTTCTGTTCAAATTCATCATCAAAAGATTGTATCAAAGAAGACCTTATTATGCTCCCGCTATGTAGAGGCAAACATTTTTGGTGACATGATTTCACTCTGTGCTGTCTCACATTTGGGAATTTATTAACAATGGGACCAGCAAAACATAATGTTGTTGCTTTTATTAAACACCAAGCTGGTGTGTTGGGTGTAAACAGATGTGTGTTAAAGTTTTCACAGGAGAGACTTATCTGTGTTTGCTTTTATGTGCTTTCTGTCCCTCAGTGTGGCACAAGCTATTTGAAGTACACACAGAAATTATAGCAGATATGCGAAGTTCCTGTCGTGGTCAAAAAATCCAATATGATGCTTCGCCTGATTAGAATAAACGAATGGAACGAGGATAAAACGAGGGGTAGAGTCAAATGCATACCTCCACAGACCAAAACTAATGGATGGCGAAGGCTTCTGCTCTTGGTTAACTGGGATTGAACTGGTTTACTTTTACTTTAGTCATGCAAGACAGTAACAAAAGCAGACATTTCCCAAAGCTTTTACCAGTGTGTATTCTGAAGGCTTTAGCCAATGTTTGTACTTGTTATTCTTATGCATTACAAAATAATTAAATTGAACAAACATGAACACATTTAACTGGTGTAAATGCACAGGAAGTACAGAGTACAATGATTCTTACCTATTGGGTGAATGTTAAAGCTCTCTATAGTAATTCGTTTGCAAAACATCACTGAATTCATCATTCTTTCAATCAAGGAAAGGGATTAAGAAAAAGCCACTCAACACAGCAAAATTTCTGCTGCAAAAACACTTAACAGGATTCCAGGGACTTTTCATGAGCACATGACACTGCAGACCAGGAGTGTATCGTAGTCAATGTTCCATTAAAATGCAGGGTCAAAGGTTTTTGTGTGTGTGTGAGTGCATGAAGGTCTCTGCGTAAACGGGTCTGACACACACACACACACACACACACACACACACACACACACACACAGCTATTTTCACGTGAATGCACTTGGTTGCGTTCGTGAACATACATAATGCAGGTCAGCTAGTATGCAAATAAGTACAAAATTGTTATCCTGTTAGAGCTTGAAGGACAGAAGTTCAGGTTCTGGGCACTGCTTGCTGAGCAAAATGTTAGTTTTTTGTCTGCCTAGATGTTTATTCCCTATCAGACTACCTGCTCTCAGCAGCCTCAACGTATTTACCTCTGACAAACATAAGTAATATTCTCTTAATAGCAGGCATTATGCAGCTACATATATTTGTGAGTTTCCTTCTGTCCAATAGAGCAAAATGACAACAATAGCCAGCAGGAGTTTGATAAGGTCTCTGTTCAATGCTATTGATTGAAAGATTTTATTGATAACTGAGATGTGAGTGACAAGAATAACTATTTGACAACACAAAATCTAAACAATAGGGGGCCTTTTCTTTAGATTCACACTTCTATTTAAATAACTTGTTCATCTCTAAAACATGCATATTTTCCCCAGTACAAACAATAATGTTGTCAACTGATAGAACATTACAAACCTAATGCTCCTTAAGCAAGCATAATAATAGCATCAGGTGTATTCTTGCATTTATTTCATTTAATAAACATTTTCATCCTTTCATTTCTGTAAATAACTGTAACTGCATGAACTGCATGAAGTATAACTTTGTCAACGATGACGAAACTATTTTGTTGACGCCCCTTTACTAACTAATAAGCATTTTCGTCTAAAGACTAAAACAAGACTAAATCTAAACCTCCAAAAACAACACTGGTACACCTCCATGTCAGCTTTATAACAGCTGGCACCTTTCTCCTCCACTCAAAGGTCAACAGGAACCGCTCCTACACCTGAATGCATGACTGCATCACTGCTGCGCCGTCACTGGCCTCTGATTCAACTGTAAAACAGGGTTTGCAAATTTCTAACCTTTACCAAATGATCTATCAAAATGAGCTTTCTGTACAAATATGAGGTGAGAGAGAAGCTGTGTAGTCATGGAGTTGTGCTTTACTTCATCGACTGCACTTAGTTTAAAATAGATGCTGATAAAGTCATGGAGTTTTTGCTCATTAGCCTGGTAAGTATCTGACTCACAATTAATTTCCAAACTGAACAGGCTGATTCACCAGTTTTGGTTTAATTGAGTTAAAGAGTGAAAAGCCTTAATGACTTGGCAGTGTTTCACAAGGCAGTTGTTGCAGGGCTTTGACCATGTTATGCAACTTCAGTAAAATTGAAACGTGAACAACTGTGGCAAATGCAGTTGTTGTTTTTAGCTGGTTCTGGCAAATGTAAACACTTAACTGGAGAGGTCACTTGCTATTATTTTAAAGAGCTTTCATGATCTCTGTTTTTGGGGATCACCATTTTAGTCTGTAAAAAATTTAAAAAATCACACACCACACAGGTAAATGTAGACACTCCTCTTCTCCAAAAATGGAGCATAATGCAATGCCACCAAGACATATTATATAAGGGGGATAACAGGCATTGCTATTAAATACAGTCATGATGTATAAAATAGTAATATATTAGGCCTTGCATAATTGTATTTGTCCAGATCATGGTGTCTAGTTGTGCAGCAGTTCAAATAAATTTCCAGTAGGAAGCACCATATCCAACGCAATCTTCATGTCTAACAGAGAAAAAGGGGTCTTAATCTTGTCAAACACTGCACAAAGCAATCAGAGGGGCTGATCTTTGATGAGAGAGATGGATAATAATCAAATAGAGGCTCAGAGTCTGGCTATCATCCTGTGGAATTAACTGTGGCTATAGCACATCCACAGACCACAGGGGTGTAATGAAAGAATAATACGAAACTAATATGAAAAGGGTTTTTGTGGATCAGAGTTTTACTTTTTATGGCTGCTTTTGCTATATTGGCAGCAATAAATTTCAAGAGTGAATCGCGAATACAAGCACACAACATTTTGGAGGTTATAAGTAGTAATTGGTCAGGGCGGTGGTGTTGGTGGTTAGTTGACCACATTTTTTACCAAAAAGACACTGAATTAAAATACTAAATTCTGAATATTTGTGGAGCTGTGTGGAGCAAGACTTTGCTGCAAGAAATGCAGAGCTTAAGCCAAACATTGGACAGACATGCAGAGGATTGCTCCAGTGGATCAATCAGTATGGTTACACAGCAGGCAATTAGATCCAGTTCAACCCCTTGATAAGGTGCCTTGCATTATTTATGGTTACCTGTAGATGCTATTCATTACCTGCCTTTCAATAACTGACATGGACTGATGGATAGTTATCTTGTTGGAAGAAATTTATTCAATGGGCACATAACACAATTTTAATGGATGGTTAGGATAATGCTGAGCACCCAACTTGTTAGCTAGAGACTCCCTAATTAACATCAATATCTGATGTGTCCGCAAACAAGAGCAAAGCTGTGGATCACGTGCTGAGTCTTCTTTGGCTGAAAATTGTGGTGATGTTGATTTATTTTGTTTAGAATATTTAAAAGGAGGAATTCTGGATACCTTGCGTACTGAGATACCACAAGATAATATGTGGTGATATTTCTGCAATTCTGTAAAAATTGGAAGAATTTATGCCAGATATAGCGCAGACAGAACAAAGTGTACTGTATTTTCAGAAATTTTCAATAAATAATGATAAACTTTATAACTTTAATTTGAAAACGGTGGTGTGTTATTATTCAGTACAGGATTAACAAAAGAGGGAGACAGAGTAGTTTAGTCGTGAAAGTTTTGAAACCACCATCTGTGCAGGACATGTGCTTTATATATGCAGAGTTTGAGCCTTTATGTATATATTCTGAACTTCATTTGTACCCTTGCACATGTCCTTTGCATCCTCTCCCCAAGGCCTGAAGTAATTGTCACGGATGTCAAGCTAAGAGAGAAAAAAAGCAGGGAAGCAAAGGAGCATATCCAGGCAGGATACAGAGGACAAAAGCCCAGTCAGGCGCTGCCTTGTTGGATTGTTTCGACTATAACGGGGCCCTTCTCCTCAAGAGATCAGGAGGAGAGGCGATCAGTGTTTGGAGGGTGGGTCTGATGTGTCCACTGGGTTTCATCCAGCCATGGCATGTGTATGCAAACAGACATTAGCACTGAGAATCCGTACATTTAAAACACAGACTGATAGATTTAGCCGACAAATTCAATCAGTTGGAATTGTTCTGTGACGTGCAGAATGTATAAATCGAAGAAATGTAATATTTTCTGAGTGCACAGTTAGTTTCAGATGAAAATCAACATAGATAATGTCTGGCTGCATTATCTGTTTTCTGTCATGACAGCACAGGAAGCTGTTCTATGAATAGTCACTATACAGGACTGTGGAGTAAATCTAGGAGAGGGATACACTAACAAAAAGACTATCCATGATTAACTGTCAAGATGTTGTATTTCCTTTGGTCTTTACAACACTGGGTAGCTAACATAAACTGGAGGGTACAGGCTGATGGCTTGTCAGCAGGAGATGATCTAGTGGGCAGAACAGTTTCTGCCCTGTTTTTGCTGGAACAAAAGTGACTGCACATGCTCTACTTTGATCCAGCTACTGTCAGATGTGTCACCAGACAGTCAGGATACTTACAGTTTTGCTTCAGTATTAAACTTAGAAATATAAATATTATAATATAAGTATGTGTGCAGAAGATAAATTAAAATCATGAATTGTTTCCAAACCAGAAAAAAGGCCATATAACCCAGTTCTACAGAGTGGTCAGCAAGTGGAAAATGAAACACTACATTCAACAGAAACAAAACACACTTGATTTTCTACTTTCATGTAAGGCAAGTAAAGCTCCCCAGGTGCACATACTGTATACACTCCCCCACAGCAGTGCTGCACAATCATGCACACACACACTACACACAAATCTTAACCTATATACACTAAAGCCCCCTTCCTCCCTCCAATGCGCACACCTATAAGTAAATGGGAGATGCAGGACGTGTTTGTGAAATTGGCTTTGAGCTTTGAGCCTCTCCATAAGTCATGGGTCGAGTCAAGGAATTTGGGTTTGTGGCAGCAGAGACACTGGAAAAAAGATAAACATGCTCAGCGCTTTCCTTTTAAGGTTCATTACTCTGCCGTCCCGGGTGAGCCAGAGTTGAGAAGAGGAGTTAATTCCTACCAAGTGAGAAAAAACACATTAACTGAGACCTATCCATCTTCCCAGTGCTGACACCTCCATTTAAATCTCTTATTTCTAAAGGATGTAGAGGGGGAAATCATCTTCTCTATATATGAGACTGCACACAGGGGGTGTGTAAATGTGCGTGATGCCTTTTGCAGTAAAAATCTTTCATTATGATATTTTCAATTTAAAAAGAAGCCAACATTTCCTGCTCTTTTGAAAAATTAAGTGGCGTTTTCTGTGGATTAATTCTAGACATCTGAGAGTATATTTATAATGCTAATGCAGGTTGCTGTGTTTTCATTTGCTCCAGGGAGTGGAAACTGCGATTTGGGGGTGGGGCTCTATTAATCTATCCAAAGCCCATATTTTAAACATGGGCTACATTAAAATTACACTTGACATTTCATCAACAAGAGGTCTATAATACCTTAAGGGTAAACTATACGTAAAGATGAAAAATTACATTAAAAGTTGCTAAGTCTTGGACATGAGCTCAATCTTCTCATGGAATCTTTTATGAGAAAGTTTATATCTTTCTCTCCAACTTTTCAGTGCTCCCCACCCTCTCATTAATCTTAACCTGAATCTCCTACTACCTGGCTATTATATATGTTAAGTGGTCTTGTCACGGGGTCTCTAGTTTCCCGGTGTAATGAGCAGCCTTAGAAAAGGATCTACTGGCTTTAATCAAATCAGCCCCGGGTGTCACCAGCTCCCCAACGTGACCAGCTTTGTGCTGGGGCTGCCAATATTATGCCCCATTAAGAAACAATGCCCAGCACACACACTTAGAAACACACACACCCACTGATTAGCACTAATCAAATAAAGAATTAAGAGTGCTGGGAGCCCTGCGTCTGCATCATATGAGCATTAATTCAAGAGAGGCAAAGTGATTGATTAGACACACAATATGTCACATTAAAATACATTTGGTGGATTAGAGTTTTGTTTATATTGAATTTGAACGCTACTAGATAAAACCTTTAATAAAAGGTCGGTACAAAATAGAACTTTCAAAACTCTTCATCATTTGTAACCAACTATAGTTAGAAATGAGCAAAACTCAAAGATTCATTAACCATTCTGTAACTTCACTCAACAACCAGAAGTGTTCGATATTTTTATATTTCAACAGAGTGACCGGTCTGCACTGCAACAGTCTTGGACAGAGTGCAGGCGATGGCACATTAACCAACAGACGACAGTTTAATGCAGTTATTATGGAATTAACATTAATTAATAACAGATCATATAATATATCAGCAAAAGCAACAGTCAACACCAATTTTATCATCATGTCCCAAAAGTGAGCCAGCTACCCAGAACCTGACCCTGTTTAGGAGGGGTATCAGCAGGGTGAGGCAAATCCATAGGACTGAGACTCAGTTCGATCCAAGCATTTTTTATGGCTCTATATTGGTTATAAAGCCCAATCCATTTCCAAGCCTTTGTTTATTTGCTCTGGGCACCCCAGCTGTCAAAAATGCCCCTTTGAGCTCGGTTAAAACTCTGTAAGGTCTCCCAACTCTGCTGTGCTGTGAACTACACAGCACAAAGCAACCAGCAGTTTCACTTAATGACAGGTATCAGCAAAGACTCATTATAAGGACTCGGGTGGGGAATGCAGTCAAAAAATGGAATCAGGTTTTTCTTATCAATGAAAATTTAATTTCTGAGAGCTCATCCTTACTCTGTGCTGAGGTTTCACTGGCAGTGGAGTCATCATTTATGATCACGAAGCTTCTCCTGAAATATCAATCTTAAGGAAATGGTAATGTAATTACCTAACTTTTTGGGTTCCGAACACTCGAGAACACAACCTGAACAACATACTAACATGTGGCAGGAATCATAATTAATTTAGCTTTTCTGCTGTGCAAGAGTTGGACAACCATGTTACATGGATAATCTACTGTATTTGGCAGGACTCAAACTATACACACATGTGTGCACACTCCCACTGGACCTAACCTTCAGGGAAGTAAGACTTGCCTTAACAAAGTGGAAAATAATTTCCAATACATATTAATGAAGCAGGGTTGAATCGATGCCCTTGGAACTTTATGAGAGTGTGTGCCAATGCAATGCTGCCACATCAGCATAGTGAATGTGTGGCTCAGATTTTTGGGAGGGGGGGTGCTAGCTAGCTTGGCTCAACAATAAGAGCCCTCATCTATCATGCTGAGCTCATAGTGTGATGGGGCCTCATAGGTCCATGTGAGTGACCCTGACTATGAAACAGCCTATCAAGTCTGGACAGAGGAACAAGCTGAGTTTCAGTGCTTCTCTTCTATATGTGTAAGCAATTTTAGATTGTGGGTTAATGATTCAAAACACAGGGAGAGATTCCATCAATTTCGTTTGGAGACAAAATCGTTCTCACATGCACATATTTGTTTTAACTACTAAATGTGTCTGCACTTACACATGTACAAGCACGCGCGCACACACACTATGAAATCCTGCTTCTGCAGCAAATCGCCTGGACCAGCTTGTTCATCAAGCACAGAGAGTGTGTATTGAACAGAGAGGGAATTACAACCCCTGCAGCACTCGTGAATGACACAGCCACTTACAGCTTGACCAATAGGCCATTTGCACTCAATGAATCACATATTTAAACACATTAATAACTAGGGCCGCTGGTTACTGTACAGGGGGGAACAAAGTAGGTGAAGAGACAGGCAATCATGAATATGCACACCTGTAATCTAAAATTGTGTGTACAGCCAGAGAAAAACAAAAACGTAAGCTACTGTAGGCTTGTCAGTAATTAATAACTGTTATTTGACCCAGCAATGTTTACACATGCACACATAGTTTACTGGGTGTCACTGGCATTAACTGAAATGTGAAAGACAACGTTGATTTTCCAGTTAAGAAAGACACTCTGGACTGTAATTAAAAAGTGTTTAGCTGCAGTAACAACACACACACATACACACACAAAATGCAGCATGGTTAAGCTCGTTGTTATTCCCGTGCTGTGTTGCCACTGCATGATCATGCTGATACCCTGGGGCAATTTGTTATGGACATCAGAGGAGCAGCGAAGGTCACAAGCAAGACAAAGTATCCCGCCAGCCTATCACAGGCAATGCTGACTCAGCATCGCCTGCAGACATCACCTGCCATTGCTGAGAAAGGAAAGTGACAAAAATGTGGGAAAATTCAGGGACAGAGAGATAACGAGACATGCAGGAAAAGAACTGAAATTCAAATCAAGACAGAGTGAATTAGTGTTATGCAACAGGTTTTCCTTATGAGATGGTGAAAGTTATAATGTCATCAAGTCCAGGGAATCTCATTTTAATATCTTACTCGATACTATTTACAACATAGGAAAACATCCAAAATCTTGACTAACAGCTTGCATGTGAGGCTTTACGGTTACGTGGGCATCATGGTTTGGCAGAAAGATGGAGATAAAAACTGGGGGGTAAAAAAATTATCTGTGGATTACTCTCCATTCATCAAGTCATTCCATGCAATTACCTGTAAAGGCCAAATATCTTAAAAACAATCAGATGGCATTTCACACTCAATGAAAAAAAGAAAAAACACAGAGCCATCTGACTGATATTGAGCTGGAGCAGCTTCTGCATAATCCATATCTCAATTATCTCAAATCCTCAAAATCCTCCAACTCACCTATTTCTTTTTTTTTATTTACACAAGTTTCAAGTCACAACTAGTAACTCTTAACAGGCTAGCCAATCAGTATTTGTGAACTGGTATCTTTCCATCTTATCAAACAAAAAGCACATCTAATTGATCAAATGTGATATCCTTGAAAAAAAGAGAGAGAAGGAAAAAAACTACATCTATGCATGAGCTAATAAAGGCACAAATTCCAAAGCGCAAAGAAGACATTTCTGCCTGAATCAGGGTATGAGGGATTACAGGCACTGTGGCCCCTTGATCATTCTAATTAACACACACAGTAGTGTCACAACCCCTAGCTACTACTTGAGCAGTCAGCCAAAGCTGGGCAGATATCCA
The DNA here is from genome assembly GCA_028564955.1 of Terapon puta. Lineage (NCBI taxonomy): Eukaryota > Metazoa > Chordata > Actinopteri > Centrarchiformes > Terapontidae > Terapon > Terapon puta. The sequence continues at coordinate 8,379,843 of JAOXYL010000002.1, forward strand.
CAATCTCCACAAGGGGGATTAAATTGGTCTGTCTTGTCATAAACTCAACATTTCCTGGGCCCTAAAAGGTACTGGGAGTGTTGGTGAAATGATAAAATATTTGACAACGTGACCTCTGACAGGCTAACTCGAGCTCTTTGGGGCAAGAGTGAGACGGAGCAAGGGATGTTCTGAGTCGGAGTTTGAAGAGAGATTGAAAGCACCGTAAAGACAGAAAGAGAGAGTCAGAAAGACTTCTACACGGGAGAGGGAGACAGGAAGAGTGAGGAGTATTTAGGTCTCTTTAGTGCTGAGTTGCAGCCACTACTTGATTGGGTGCTTTGGGAGGAAATGGAAAAGCTCTCCAGCCAGGTGCTTATCTCTGACCAGAGCTTACAGAGTCAACCGACCGCCAAACTGCTTTACCCTGACAGCCAGACACTCGCAGGGTAAGTTCCAATCAGCCTGTGAGGAGCAATGTCCAGGAAAGATATTTCCACCAACCTAGTGTAACTTTTCAGTAGCAGATATGTGCTTTCTAAACTTCTGTTTGAGTTCAGAACACATTTATGTTTCAAGCACCAGCAACTCTTATATCAACATTTTCCCAAGGTACCAATTGTGCTAGATGGCGACGAGGTGACACACTGAGTGCTTTGAAACTTTATAGTTTAGATGGATCACAAAGGTGTCGTTTTGGGAATAACCCATGGACAGCCACAGCATCTTCATTTGTATCAAAAATATTGCAATCTGTTGTGGGTAGCAGAGGTGGTAGCTCAGAGCAGATGTCCACTCTTGATGCTGGAAAATACAAACTTAAATTGTCTGATCAAGGTCAGAAACAGATGTTATATGAAGAATAGGACAGTGCTTTGCGAGGTCCATGTTAACGAGAAAGAGGCATTTTCTGCGGCAAGTAAGGTGCAAGGCTCTTTTTTTTTGACACTTTCTTTTTATCATTTTTCTTCGGAACAAAGAGACAAAAAAATAAAATGAAATAAAATAAAATCTAAAAGAGAACATAAAACAGAACATGTTGGATTACCATGTTTCTACAGTTTGATCCTTTTTTTAAAAAAAGTCAATTTTATGGTCCTTGTCGTGTCATTTTTACATATTCAGTCCATTTCTCCCACTTCTGATGGCATTGATCCTCCTGGGTCCTTATTTTATAGGTTAGTTGCTCCATAATATGGATTTCATCCATAACTTTGAACCAATCTTCCTGTGATGGCGGGTCCTTCTTGTACCACTTTCTTGTAATTGCCTTTTTACAGGCTACTAACATAGTTTTCAATATGTATCTATCATCTTTCAACACATTTCCCAGAATGACACCAAGATATAATAATGTACAAGACCTGGACACACCATAACCCAAAATTCTGCATATAATTAGCAAGGCTAATTTTTTATCAGCCCTGTTTTTTAAGTAATGCTTTTTGGATGAAACCTCCACACACAGTAGACCTAACAAGATGTAATAGTCCAAGTACTTCTGAGCTTTTGTTGAACTTTACATGTACATTTAATGTATTGTTATGGATAATTAAACTGGTAAATCTGCAGAAGAAGAATAGCCTCAAATATTCTAAGCAGGATTGCAATTTGGTATAAAGAATTTATTTGTATTCCCATGCTAACCTCTACTGTAAGTAATAGAGTAAGTAATTTCCAGTCTACACATCTGCACATGGATCCATCAGTCTATATCATGTTTTAAGTACTAAACCAAAGCTATTTAAAGGAATAAATGAATCTAAAAAAAACATCAAGAAATCTATATGGATGAATGGCTGAAATTAATTAAATATAAGGGAAACTCTGCTTTTAATAGGCTTCTAAATGATGATAGAGCTAAACAGTGATGTGCATCTCCATTAGAGGAGGATGACTCCTTGGAGTGTTCAATGAGTTATGACCTATTCATTAAATACAAACAACAATGCTGAACATTAGTGCCTTTTAGTTGTCGGTATGGTTCTCAGTTCGATGTACTTATCCCCTGAATACATGTAAGTCTTTTGTGCTTTGCATCCTTATTATCCCTGCGTGTTTAAGAGGTGTTGACAGTCTCAAAGCGGGGAGACAGATTCGGGGGGTAGCTAGGTGGTTGGAGGGCTGCTGACTGTGAAGAGGAAAGAATAGGTAGGGTCCGGGGAGAGCAGAAGAACAGAGAGGCAGATAGAGAGTGAGATAGAAAGGTGTGGTGTGCGGGGCTACGGGGCTCTGTGTCCTGCAGGGGATTACAGATGGCCCTCAGAATTAAATCAAAACTGTGCTGACTGCCAAGGAATGGGCTCTGCGACACATCGGGTGCCACATGAGAGGGGGGTAAGACTGGCGCAGAGGGAGGAGGCTGAAGGCGAAGGCTGCAGTCATAGAGTGAAAATCGCCTTCAAATGAGTTTTTGAAATATCTAAAAATAAATTGCCTTTGAAAAAGCTCAACAGACAGTTGATATGCGGGCTGGATGGGGGCCAAGTGAAAAGTTGCCCTCTCCCTCTATTTCTCCTCATCTCAGCCTCTTCTATACCTTGGCATCACTCTTCTTCTCACGTTTCATTCCCTACCTTGCTCACAGACACCGGCACGCAGGTAATGTACTAGCACATGCGTATAAACAAAGGTCATGTCACTCATTTAATTACCAATTAACAACAATTGGATTAGAAAATGAACAAAGAACATTCTCCTGGCTGATGATATTTATCAACAAAATACTGTACAAGGGGATTCATTCCAAGGGCCCAGCAGATGGTAAGGTCTATTTTTAGAGGGAAAAGACTGAATAATGTATAATCGGCTTGGTCTGCTCCTCATTTTCTTTGCACATGCTGCACATCACGCGGTACATACAGATAGTATTAGCATTTTACCTGGCACACGAAGGTGACTATAACTGTTGATGACCGAATTAAGACATTAAAACTTAAGTTGTGTCACACGTCATAAAGTCTTGAGAACATTTCTACACATACACACACACTTCTCATTCAGGTAGCCACACTTACATGCTGCCATCTTTGAAGCAAGCCTGATGTCTCTATCTCATTCCCAGTCCTGAAGAGATTAACTTCTAAGTGCAGCGTGTAAATGAAAATATGGCATCTTATAAAATGCAAATGAACATGCAAATGAGCTGAGGGACATTTAAGATGTACTTTTTAAACTCTGCTGCTTACATAAATGTGAGCATACTACAATGTTAAGTTGGTAAACACTCCTAATTAGTATCTAACTAATGTAGTGACCCTGGCTAAAATGTCATTATGTCATAATCTGACCATCATTTCCCGAAAACATTTAAAAATAAGCAGAATCTGTCTTCAGAAACAGATTAGGCTGTCTGTATGGGTAATTCCTTACAAAAAAACAAAACCCAGGTCATGCACCGACCGAATGACCAAATGTTGGATAGCACAACAGGTGAAACTAAAATTGCGCCCATTTGTTCAGATTTGTAAACACCTGGTTGTGCTCTGCTTGTTCCTAAGGCCCTAAACTAATTATATGTCCCCAACTTTTCTTCGTATTACAGTTTTCCATTTTGTCTTTTCATAGATGCTCCACCACTATCGTATAAACTTTAATAGGCACTTTCAAGTCTAAACTAAAAATATGATTCAATCGTTCCACAAATAAAAAATACAACTCGGTGTCTTACACTATTGTATTACGTTCTGTAAGTATATAATATACTGTATACATTATATACTGTATGTATATAATATAATGGCAATAAATATTTTAGTAACATGTCTGCTTTCACGCACAAGTACCTACTAACATTTACTAACATTTAGTACTTGTAACCTTCATGAAATTCATCCAGTTGGCCTTTAAAAACACACATTTCATGTGTCTAATGCAAAAACACATCTGTATCAATCCAGGATTTTATTGCATTAAATCAGCTGCATAACATCAAAGGACACAGCAACAGCTGTGCACTGGTGACCATCTCTGATTAATCATTAAAAAAATACTTATAATTTTCCGTCTGCCACCTCTAGACCTGAATTACACTAACTCACACTTACAATTTATATACAGTCCACCTGCATTACTCTACTTTACAATACTTACTATAAAGCATTAATCGTGGAACTCATTAAACCAGCGATAAACATGAATGGCTGTAATGGTTTGCGTCTTTCTCCCAGTAAATGTGTTGTTTCTCTAGTTTATTTTCACAAACTAAAACATGTTTCGTTGATGTGAAACATGAAATCAGACTGAATTCCTATTTTGCTTCACTTTATTACCATTTTTT
>JAOXYL010000002.1:8385785-8397924 GCA_028564955.1 Terapon puta
GGTGGAATTTGGGACAGCGGCCTTTGCCCTCTGTCCTTTAGAAAGTCCAGATGTACTTGAGTACTCAAACCAAACAGGATTCAGACTTATTTAAGACTAAACCTCCTTCTGGGGATTAATTCTTACTTGTAATAGTGAGAAGGCAGATGCCTTGGCACAGACACAAAGCAGATTTACAATGGCCTCAAAGGAGACAGCGATCAACACTATACTCTAAAAACTAATGTACATTGTTCAAGGGCAGCACAGAATTACTCCAAATCCCTTTGGCACCATTTGGCTCCACTGATAACCATAAAAATAAGTAAAAGGAGAAGCTCAGAGACAGATGTGTTTAAGTACACGTGGCCCAACAGAGCTTGTCTAATAACAAGATTAGCCATTTTAATATAGATTATTTGAGACTTGTTGGCATATAGAGACGCCCGCTGTCGCTTCAACTCATACAAAGGCATAGTGAGAACATCAAAAAGATGAACGAGTGACATGCTGTTTTCCAGTGGTGCTTTATTAAGTCCAACAGCTGGGGAAAACGCTTTGAGCTGGCACAGCCCCCTCAGAGGAAGACAAATGGGAAAAGGTCACTCATTTGGCACCTAATCACACATGCTTTAGGACGGTTACATGAAAGGACACAAACCCAGTTATCAACTGCACATTAGGATACAAATCTTGGCATTTGACATGAGGTGTAGTGGTGGTAAGTACACAGCCCCTGGAGGGTGGTACAGTGGCCAAAAGAAGATATGGGGTTGTATTCTCATGCACAACATTCAATTTTTTTGTGAACGTAAGCAGAAATCAACACACACACTCATCACTAGTCTCCTGGAGTCCTGTAAAATTCATCATACTTTGAAGTGACACGATTCATTCAAACACTCTTTGCCCTCTCAGCAGAAGGCATCACGATATAAACGTTATGTCCTGAATAAGAAATTACTCTGAAAATTGGCAAGTTGAAGTAAGGTATAGGTCCAAAACTAATACCAGGAACTTATTTGTTCTTTTTACTGAATATCTGCAGGCATATCTGTATTAGATCTCATTTCGGTCAGCCCACAGCCATCTGCTAACACATCACGACTAACATTTTATGATTACAGATGCTCAGGAGTGTTGTGAATTTTCTGATACTCATGAGGGCAGAATGAGAGAATCCCAGGATGATGATCAATCTAACATGACCTTAGGCCTTGTCATAACATTGTCACAGTATCCAACCAACACAGGGGCCACTGTCCATGAGTAATAAAAGCTAACGCCATCTTAATTTCTTCAATTACATACACACAGACACATACCACCTCTGGCAGAGCAGTAGCAACATTAATACCACATTACAACTGCATTTTGGAGACATTATGAATAAGCAGTGATTCACAGCAGCTGCATTCATTACACAAACGTGATTAGAGTGGCGGACCCCTCAGGCGTCCAGGGGCCTAATGATCCCACTCTGCCTTTTGTTATTCACGTTGGCTGAGGGCGCGCCACTAAGCAGCAGCCCTGGGTGTCCGCTTGCACCGAATGAGGCCTCATTAATAACAGGCCATTCACAAACCTTGTGTTTATACTCAGCACCCGGCCATGGTAAATGAAAGAGACAGAGCCCCCCGGATGCCCGGGTCTACCCCTGGCACAGATGGGTCTACTCGCTTTCCTGCATGATGATGTTGATGTCCACTTGTGTGTGTGACAAGCTGACATATGTTACCGGGTATTCATCGTTGGCTGTTAAATTGCCCTCTTTGGATGCTCTATTCAGCCCCTTCGGCGCACTCTCCCTCCAGAGACTAGCAATGTACATATTTACATAATGCTCTAATGCAATAAAACAAATGAATACAGTCCTGTCTCTGTGCTGGGAGGGGGACTGAGTCAGAGAAAACAAACCAGCCCACGCTATCTCCACAATGAAGTTGCATATTCAACACTTACTTTAAAACTACATAATGCAGACATCAGTTTTGTATTAGGTGAAGCATCACAAAAAATATGCATCAACCAATTGTGGGAGCTCTTAAACAGGTCGTTATTATGTGTTTTGGACACAAGGCTACACAAGATTAAGTTTAATATGTGCCTATATATTGTTACCTAATATTCACAGTATGTTTGAGTTAACTTGAGGCAAATTATCTCATCTCTCCCATCTCATCTCTCTGTTGTAGTCCTCCATCACAGGGCTATATTGGATTGGTTTTGCTGTCTTATCCACCCTTTATCCCATTTAAAGGGCCACAGCCTACTGACAGCACTACCCTACCTCAAACATCGATCAGAACATGGACACAAACTAGATGAGTTTTGAGCCCAGGTACTTGAGCAGGAGTTTTCAGCCACAGAATCCCCTAAAGCTCAATTTCATCACATTGCCATTATGGTGGGAAAAAAAGTAAACAACTGATGCATTGAAACATAATTTTTCAAGTTAACAAGTTACTATATATCTACATACAATATTACAGTAAACAGCAAACAGATACTCTGACCATTTCTACTGACTATACTGCCACAGATATTGCTACACTGTAAGACTCAAAAATGACTGTGCAAACTCAACCTACAGTGCTACAACATGCATTTTCACGTCAATTCAAACTTCCTGAGGTGGATATACCCCCTGTGCTCTTTCTGTCCATCAGATAGGTTCTTGATCACCACTGCTGCTGACCATGCACTAAATTATTCAGTTGAAAATAAGTCCACATTAAAAATGCATTGACTCGCAAGAGTAAGACACTGTAGAACAAACTGTAGTGCTAAACATGTAGGAAGGGGATCAATGCATTAGATTTTTGTCATTTGCAATGCTAATGTTCATCACGTACTCAGATGACAGTAACACTTAAGAGTGTATTGTGAATTTTAATCAAACACAAAGCATCAATCTAAAGTAAAAAAGAGAGAGAGCAGAGCATCAGGCAACACAATATTTCTTCAAGTGAAAGTTATGAGTCCGTGAATGCAGGTAGCTGTATAAGCAATGCACAATTTCTGCAGATAACTTAAGTGTGTGTTTATGCACATATATAAACAGGAGGAGCACACATTTTGTGTATTTTTGCATGACATAACAGTCTATTTCACACATCTCACAAAATTAATGTTAAAGTAAAAGTTAACCTACACAGGCTAAGACACACATATGCACAACATGCACAATTGGCATGCCTGAGAATAGTCTGCATACAGCAAACCAATATCCTTGACCATCTACAAGATTACAGAGAGACATTTAAAAAACCTCTCTTAATAATGAAGGTTTGAATTTGATATTGTTTTAATGACCTAAATATAATGCTGCCAATTAGATTACAGGTTGTACAATGCTGCCAATCTGGCCACTGTTCACTGGCTCACAGCTGCTGAAAAACACAAAGTCTGGTGTGGTAAGAAAAGCATGAACAACTAGCAGACACAAAGAAAATTTGCATAACAGCAGTTGTCCTGAACTCCCTTTTTACTGGCACAAAAAGGTCAAACATCAGTTATACTCAAGTGTTTGGATATCCTAAAAATGATGGCACACAGACGAGGACAATGTGTAAAATACACCCTCTGTAGTGCAAACTGAGATGAGAAACACAACTAATCTCCTTTGCCATCAGGGAAAGCTAAAATCCCATTGTGTATAAACCACGTGAAATTACTGGCCCCTACAAGTGGTAATATGCCTGCAGTCAGTATCCAACATGCTTGTATAAGTGGTTCTTCCGCTTCAGTACTTTTTTCTTCACATTCAACACCAGTGGCTCGTGCTACAAAACTGCCACGCCTGAAAAACGATAAAAGCAGCAAATACACCTTTTTTTTTTGTTTTGTTTTTTAAAAACAACCTTTGGTTCAAGTACATGACTAAACATCAGTCGGGATCATCATGTATCAGCAAGTATCACTCATGATAAAGACAGAGGTGGTGCAAAGACACACTGCTCAAACCATCTCTGAAGATTGCTGACAGCACCAGAGTCTGACTTTGCTGACTCTGGACCTTCAGACCTCCCATGGACCTGTGCAGTGTTGGCAGGGGGGGGCTCAGAAGCTTATTAAGCCAGGTTTAATGGCCTTGACCCTGGCCCACAACCCCATAGAAGAGTCCTGGAGGAAGAAAGGTCAAAGTTCGTATACTATTGGAGAGCAAGAAGCACTCAGAGGTGTGGGATGTTTGGCCAGGTTCCATCTTTGCATCGACTATAAAACAGATGGAATTCTGTTAACCAAGACTTTCCCTGAGTTTCTTCCCTTTAAAATGTGCTTGAGCTTGCAGCCAAAGCCAGCCAAGTTTGAAAGTACTACATTTGGTGACCTTAGCCCACAGCTAAAGGCAATTACAGTTTTATTTGTTTTTAAAGGATTTTGCTTTTATAAAAAGCACAAAGAAGTTGAGAGCAAGGGGGTCAACAAAAGGTCCTGGGCCAGAGTCAAACCCAGACCGTGAGGTTATCCGGCATACACTTAAGGATACCTGACAGGCACAGAGCCCTACAATTATATATTTTAGATGAGAACACATTAATGTACTCCACTTAGCCTATATTACTGTCACTGAATTTGACATTCAAGATATGTGGGAACATTTACATTTTAATAACTGCAAACTGTGGGACATTTGTCAGTGTGCTGCTATTATCATTGGAAATCTTTAGCAATTCATTTATGCTGGTATCATTTTATTGATTCCTGCACACTGTATCAAGTAGGTTTCCTGAAGCAGGATTTGGTCCATATAAAATTACATTCAATTTATAATATAAATTGTTTTCATAAAGGATTTGGATTCAAGCGCGACAAAACGTGCCCATGTTGCCCTTCATGATCATCTATTCCACAGCTTCTCCATCCATCTCTCTCCTCCACTTGCTTATCCCTCTCGCTGCGATTCTTTAGTCTACCTCACTCTGTTATCACAGTCCCCACCATTTCTCCTCTTCAGAGGTGTTATGGACGACTGGAACGGAGAGTACAAGCAAAGCAATATGGCCTGTTGTGAAACGGCCATGGGATCAATGGGGGTTTTAAGGAGGCAGAACACGTAGCCACAGCTGGTCAATTAGAGAAAGGACAGCACAAGCACACGCACACACTTATACACACAGTGAAAGTGTCTGGCCTTTAAAAACAGAGTTACTTTTCGCCTCTCGTCAGCTCTTTTTCTCCAGCTTCAAATGGATCAGCATCAGGGAATCTTGGCGGAGATAATGCCATTGGTTGTGGTGCAGGAAAGACTTGACTGTAAGGACAAATGGCTTGGGAGATGCTATAAACACAAGAAAGACTTATTTTGATGGCAAACGTTGTTCTGTCATGCAAGTGTAGAGTGAAGTGCTGAATTGCACTGCGACACATCTAGTCTTGGAGCACACACATGTTTGCGGTTCTGTGTTTATGGCACTGTGGTTCTCAGCAAGCACCGAGCACAGAAACAGGAGTCCATCTCACTGAATTAGTGTTGGGGGAAAAAAGAGAAAAGAAAATCACCCACATCTCATTAAGAGAACTGAGTCAGAACTTGATGAAGTTCATTAAGACAAAGAGAAAACATTGTGCCATTAAGTATGACAGAGTGGGTAACAGGCGTCAAAATACATATCCCTTCCAAGCATTTAACCATGGGTATTTTGAGTTAAAACAGGTGATTCTATTACCATGTTTTTTTCTTACAGCTTGACAAGAATTAAGGTCACAGTGTTGTTTTTTGTTACAGTTTGACAAGAATTAAGGTCACACTGTTGTCACAAATTGTTTCTAATAGAATTTCATGCTGAGTATTTATTTATTCCTTAAATGGAATTTCAAACAGGTTTACCAGACTCAACCTCGTTGGGTTGGAAATGTTTTACTGAAGCATCTGAGACTCTGAAGCAGATGTGATTATGCAGATGTGATGCAAGACAACACAAGAGGAGTTAGAGGCGACAACTATCAAAAATATCGATAGTCACAAAAGAGAACAAAAGTTTTTCAGCTGGAAGCTGATTGTTCCTGTCCTCCTCCCTTTGCTAACTAAAGTGTCTCTCATTAGTCAGGGTGCAGGGTAACAACATAAAACATCAGCATGATAATCTGACCATGTAACTTCCCACAAACACAAACTAAACTCAGCACAAACTGGCGATTCATCTTGTCAGGTACATGTTCTCTTTTGTTGCTAGTTGAAATATAATCTATTTTGAGCTAGCGACATCAAATTACAATTTCTGCTTTGCTCATGGTGTTTAATCTTGCAGTAAAAAGATTGAGCTTGCAGAATGCACAGTAGCCTGGCTTTACGAGGCTATACTCCCTTGTTTGGCAGGTGTGGAAACAAGCATTCATGGCATAATACAAGCCGACAGGGGCCCAATTATCTTGGTCACAACAATCAGCATGTGTGAAGAGACATCAAAGTGCACCTGCGATATATCTTTTTACATCAAAGTATGCAGATTCACAAGAGTGATATTTTCCCTTTCACAAGTCTTCATTGTCCTTCAACATGTATGTAATTTCCCTCTATTCTTCTCTCTCCTCTCCACAGCTCTTGTCCTAGACATCCACAATACCTAGTGCTGATGCTGAATATTGTAATAATGAGTCTATAAACAGGTTCATTACCTACACTACATTTCCAATTAGGCATGTGAACACATCGTGAAGGAGGAAAGACACAGTTTCTTAGAGACACTTGATGGAGAGACAGTTCCCTGATAGTTGTTTCACTCCATCTTCTCTTTATCCTGTTTTTCTTGCCCTTTGTTATCATCCTCTCTACACTCCTGTTTCTATTGACAACAGGCTGTGCTTAGAGAATAAAGGCAAAGCCTTGACTTGATTATAAGTAATGAAAGCACTACCCCCCCTTCTTTCTTCCCAACTCATATATAAAGTAGCGTACTCACTCCTTTTCAAATCTTTGCTTTTACAGCTTTTTTCCACCATTGTCTTCATTTTTTTTCTTCATTTTTCTCAGTACCCACAACTCAGAGTGAGAGGGCAGATAATACATATGACAACATGATACAAAGGAGCAGATGGCTGGAGTGAGACTGAAACATGAAAAAACACGTCTAGCGGCAGGTAAACACAGAAAACTAGAGACAAAATTCAGCATTAAAATTTGGTGTCTGACTTGTTTCCATGTATGTGAGATACTCTAAATGCTTCCCATCTACTCACATTCCCTTCCGGCTGAGTGGTAAGTTACAGAGAAGTATCAGGAGCACTTTCCATCTAATATCCTGTTAAATTGCAAAAAGCATTCATCACTGACAGCATCGTTCACCCAATCCTCCAGGGACTGAGATCTACAAGGAGGAATGCTGGAGCTGCTACTTCTGAGCCAGCCAATGACTGGAGAGCTGTGAAGTTGTGTGATCACCTGGAAACCCTCGGCTGTGACACCAAACCGGGTGATTGATGTTGTATCGATGCATTTACAGCTACTCGCCTAAAATTTCTCACGCTTTCCTTTGTCAGTGCTCCTTTTCACCTTTGGAGTCCTTGTTATCTCTAAGGAATGTTTATGTCTTTGTTGGCTACATGATGATTGGTTACGCTGCCTACTAAATTGCTAATATTGCATCACAGTGACAATTTGCAAGAATTCAATAAAAGTGGAGTACTAGTAAAGTACTTGAGGTAATTAAGAAACACTTTCATTGTTGCATAGTTTGTGCAGCAGACTTGTTTACGCAACTCAGCAGCAAGTGAATTGGTAAAATAGCCTATCACAGGTAAGCAGGTGGTGGTATAAAGTGCTTAAAAATGACAAACGGTAAATTGCTCAACTGGCAAATAATTTACCACTAATACACATAACTGGAGTGACAACATTTTTTCCAATTTTGTACTGTGTCAATCAGGCTGTAAAAACATTTGGTATACAGAGGATGCTCTGCTTTTTGTCAAATCTGACTTGCCGTATCCTAGTTCTAAGGGAAACTACCCTTGTAGACCACTGTAAAGTGAAAGAAAGTTGTGTTTTTGTTATGTTTTACTCTCACATATTGTACAAATCCACAATCTAGTTTGCACTTTTGAGGTTAGACTCAATACATCGTTTTATTTATTTATTGCTAACAAAAAATGTGTACTTTCTGTAACTGAAAGTAAATTCAACTGCAAAACACACCCCTAAATTCGATATAATCCACGGAAAGATAACACAGCACAGATCTTGGATTAATTTTGCTCCAAGATACTAGATGGAAGTAATCTCTAAATGTTCTCAGAGTGAAATATGAATGAATGTGTCATACCATTCAGCGGGCATGACTCTGCAGAGCAGCAATAAAGTTTCTACAGCAGTTTAATTTTGGCCCGATGCATGGTACTGCAGTGCCCCCTGCTGATCATGCAGAATATTCCACCCCATTATATCCTCAGAGACAGGTCGGCAACCTTGTGTAAAGCAATATATTTGACAATCAAAGGAAATACACTCTGTGTTCTTTGGATTGCACACACAGAATAGATTAAAGTAGGTACACATTACTTAAAGAATGCTGAGTATGCCAGCCAATCTACACTTGGACTTTAAACTGTTGATTCTGGGATCAAAACAGTTGCCTCTCAGCTCTGTCTGGCTGAAGCGATATAGACAAACAACTGAGTGCATTAAACAGCACACTCCCACATGCACCACTGTTGAGGTGCCCTTAAGCAAAGCAGGCACAAGTGTAACTCCTCGGCAGCCAGCAACACAATAACATGGTTATACTCTTGAAAAAGAAAAACAGCATCTATAAATGGAGTGAATTTCTAGGCAGCCAAAAACTGTTTAAAAAGAGGCTTAAGGTGATAAGAAAACATTACAGAGTTGTACTGGGCTGAAGATTAACTGCAACCCAGGAGACATAATACAAATGGAATTACAAACTGCAGACCAGTTTTAAAATTAATGCAGCATTTGCCTTGCGCTACATTAATTTTAGAGTAAATGTGGCACAAGGCAACACCTGAGGCTCCAAATGGTAGAAACTCCCTTGAAAAGTTTGAACTTTGAAATTCAGAAATCTTGTAATGAGACATCTGTAAACCGGACTTGACATGCTCGTTTTTAACAACCCAGCTGGTCTGTGCAGCTTTATACTAATGGGACAGAAAAAGTTAGACAGAATCCAGCTTAATATCTGTGATGTTCATTACCACTGATATCTCACATCTAAAGTTGTAGCTTTCTGATGGTGAAGTAGTAAATAAGTAAGTATATAAATAAGTAAAAATACAATAAATGTCTGTTGTCTAAACGAAAATGACTATTGGAGCTGCATTGTGTGCTTTGGTTGTTTAATCTTTTATTTTTTGTTAAATTTTCATCTAATTATGTGTAACAAGTCAACAAGACAGAGCTGTTGGTACCATGATGAGGTTATATATAGTATAGGAAGACGAACAAAATCATTTTCTTCCCCATTCCCATCACCTTCTACTTCTCTTCGTTGTCATGACCTCTTTCCAAGGCTTGCGACAGTCCACACAATTACCTTCAATTATCCTCACTTCCACCTCACCAATTACATCCATTATTGATTCCAGACCCCCAGGCTGTAAGCCTTATCTATACCCAACCACAGCCCACGGAGGAGAAAGCAGAACAGAACCAAATAATAGGACCTTGGTTCATTAACACTCCCCAGCTTTTCACTCCATCTACGTCACACCATCACCTTCCTAACAGAAACTGTTTTCCACTGCAGTGCCCTTGAAAAATGAATTAAACAAATGCTAAATCAGCACCCTCTAACTCGCAACGACCCTGTTCTGATGATCTATATGCTAGACCGTATGTTAGCAATACATTTACTTCTTAAATGGTCAGCAGAGTCGGCAGCCAAATCTAAAAATTTAGGACTAACAATATATCCAAAAGCCAGATTGTTGCAAAGAAAACTCAAACTCTCAACAGGGCTCTGAACAACAGGGCAAAGTGGTCCCATCTGTTTCCATAGTTTGTCCATCATGAAGCATTAGTGGACATTATACTGATAATACGACATCCTCTCTGCAGATGTTGAGAGCCAGGACAGAGGCATTGCAGTGAGACAGTGCAGTATGAAGGTCAGTTACACAGTATGGAGGCTGTAAAATGTGGATGCAGCTCTTCTGCCAGATTTTTGAATATGATACTCGTTGACATTTGGTGAGACACAAACATAAGCTGCTGTCACCACACACTAATGTAAAACATCCATCATCTTGAATACTCGCCAGGGCACCTGCAGAGAGCCGCATCAATGATGCCTCACTGCCATCTCCCGTTACAACAAACTTAAGAGGCTGACTTCCAAGACTGATTTGTAGTGCGGCGCTGCCCCCTTGAGGTGCACTTCAGGTTATGACAGCTGGTCTGTGATGCACCACTGGAGCATTAAGACTCCTAATGAAGTTCATACCACAGTAGCAGTACAATACAAAAGAAAGGTATGAAATCATCATCACTTACCTCTTTATCCTTTCAGTTAACCTTTCCGTGGAACTTGCCACTTTGTTCTCTGAAGGTGGTCCACTTCATCTCATTTCACTTACACCTGAGAAAAGTACAAACAGTTAGTCGTCTATTAAACTTTAAACATAATGGTGCTGCAAACCAACACAGACCAAAATGGCCCATGTCAAGGAATTTTAAGACAGACCTTCATTAATACTGAAAAAAACACATTATCTTTAAATGCTACTGAACAGGTTGAAATACACTGAAAAGGCAATGAGACTGAGATACCTGGCACTTTTCTTGGGCATTCCTTTCTCGTTAGGACACCTGTTTGGATCTCATACATGTTAAGTGAAGAATACACTCGGTTTAAATCAATCTAATGCAACAGTCCTTAAATGAACCTTAACCTCCTTGAGTTTATTCAAGGCTTTTATCAGTTTGGTGGCTGTAATTTGTGGTTCTGCTCTGTTACCACACCTGCTGCCATTATTTTCTCCAACACAGTTGTATCCCCGAGGGCAAGGTGGGCCAATAACTGACACACCTTTCTATATAAATCAGCACAAACCGCAGCCAACGTCTTTCTTAAGCAGATTCAACAATACCATCAATTGGCCATAGTCTTCATGGGGGTGGGAGTTCGTTTGGTGTCTTCAATAAGCTTGCACCTGAGTATGCCAATCAGCCAGTGAATCATTCGACAAGTCTGCACAAGCCCGGACAGGTCTCATGAAAGTTGTACTGCCTTTAAAACTAGAATAAATGTTTGCAACATATTGTTTGCCTGTATAAAGTATGCCGGGGTGCTTGTTTTGGTCTGTCGTCAGCTCTTCGTTGTTCGCAGTCACGTTTTCCTGAATAAAGACTTGAACCTTTTTTTTTTTACACACATAAATAAACCTCGTCTCACTTTTTCCCGCGTTAATGTTATATTAACAGGTGACGGCGTACCTGTGCAGCAGCTCAGCTCAGCGTGAGTGGAAGGGGGCGTGGCTTGCCAGAGCCAATGGTGCGTTCAAGAACAGTCGGAAATGCTAACGCCAGTCCAAATCGCTTGAATCACGGACACGGATTCAATTTTTAAAGAAGGCACGGTAGCTGTGACTGGAAAGGGGATATTTCGTGACACTCACGTTTGCTAAACGCACAGTACAGGAGCAGGCAAACTATGTCTGCAAATGTTGTCACTCTAATCCATTTTAGCGTAATGTTCAATGTTTCTCTTTTACAGCGTGTGATGCATTATGCATGAAGCTCCTAAGGTCCTAAGATATTTTGTTTTATGTTGCACAATTACATGTTATTATCTTCACTGAACTCAGGGAATGAATGCGATAAAAGCTTGTTCTGACGAACTAATTGAGACCTTAAATTGCACTTTGCAGGAATTCGGTGGTTGCACATGAAATATAAACCACACAAAAATATTGCATCACTTTGTCTTCAATGTGGTGTGTATTTTTGACGTTTCTATTTAGAATTTCAGTGCCTTTACTTTATATTTACTGTACTTTATTGACAACAGTTGTAAATATCACATAAACTAGAATTAGCTCATTCTGTCCTGAAACTGTTGGAAGGACAAAAAATAATACAAACATTTTACATTTCGTATTACATTTTGTACATTTCCGGCCATATATGCTCTATTCATCAGAATCAGAATCAACTTTATTAGCCAGAACTATGAAACATTCAGAAGATATGACTCCAGCTTTT
>JAOXYL010000002.1:8416411-8429062 GCA_028564955.1 Terapon puta
CATTAGAACACAGGCGAAGCACTGTCTCAGCCCAACTCTACCCACCCAGGAAACTTGGGTGGGTAGAGTATACGTGTGTGTGTGTGTGTGTGTGTGTGTGTGTGTGTGAGTGAGAGAGAGAGAGAGAGAGAGAGAGAGAGAGAGAGCAGAGAGAGGGAGCGAGAGAGATGGAGAAAGGGGCCAGGGGGGCTGTGGGACAGAGGGTGCACTGAAAAATGCGGCGTAACCTGAGCTGCTCGGCCCATCTGGAGAAGGCCTAGCATTGACAAGGGTTATCCCACAATGCACTTTGCTGCAGAGAAGATCGTTAGAGGGACTCTGACACATGGATCATTCTTTTGAAAGTATTTATTTGAATCACAGATGAAAGAATTTGTGCGACAAATAAAACAACAGTCAGCAGGAACACACACACACACACACACACACACACACACACACAGCAAACACCTGCTACATTCACGTGGTTACATGTACACACTATTCATGTTATATGTGCATGATATGTTCTGTAACATGAGACACAACCACACTTAACCTGAATCAGTTGTTTGGTGAATAACAGCTTGAGTCGAGCTCTTTTATGTCAAAGAGAGTGTGTATCGGTACAATCTCAGCATTTACCTGCTCTCTTTCTGTTTTAATGGCCGACTGGCACAAAAGCAAAAGAGCCTCTGAACAGGTCCGATGACGGCGTCCACGTAGATCAAATATAGCTAGCCTGCAGGCAAACTGGTAACAATACAAATCATATTAGCTAAAGCTGAAGTGTAGGCTATAAAGCAGGATTTATGCAAAGGCAGATAAAGAGGTTTTAATCCCTAGATCCCCCTGTCACCTACATTAGCAGACCCTGACCCAGATATATAGAGCTCAGTATGTGGCAGCTTTTCGAGCCATACTGTCAGTGAACTGTTACAGCGAACCAAACCAGCATCTGAGAACGACTCGCCCGCTCTCCGCCCTTTTTTAGCTTGGGAAGGGAGGAGGGGAAAAAGGCTGCATTGAAAGAGAGGGTAAGATGACACCGTGTGGTTTGCCAATTATGCCACAGAGCTGAGAGAGGAACCCCCTGATGGCTGGCTGGAGGCAGAATAGCTGAACCTCTGTAGGGCCAGTGAGTCCCTCACACTGCAGTGCTGCGCTCACTTGATCTGAGTCCGCTGGTCAGACCTGGAGACAGGACTGACTGGCAAACAGAGGGATCCATTATCATCATAACACTGTCAGCATGGAAAACTACAGCCTCCAGTAAACGCATGCTGGGGCATGACTAATGATAATCCTCATTTTGATTACTCTATCAATCTTTTTTTTTCAAATGAAACATGAATTATTCGTGTCTACTGCAGGAAAAATTGGATTGTGGCAAAATGCCCTGCAAAAGCTCCAGAGGTGAAGGTGGTGAGTCAGATTGCTTGTCTGTCTGAGCAACAATCCAAATCCCAAAGAGAATGAAATTACATCAGTATGTGAGACAAATAATAGTATCTTCATATTGGTGAATCACAAAAAAACAAAATTTTTATTGGTAGATGATTTGAAATGATCAATCTAGCTGATGAATAATGCTGAAGCTTGTCATGACATCTTGGTTAGAAGATGTTTAAAAAGCAATGTCATCTGAGGAAAGGATGTCCAAGGTAACATTTGGGGATGTGGTGATTGATGTTTTTGCATTGATTGCATTGGAAACTCTTGTTTCAAGATAAAACACTTAAATTGATTTTTGTTCCCACTTCTCATCTCCTCTTCGGCCTACTTGTCCAGTTTCACTTTACAATGCATTACAAACAAACCCCATATAGTATATCAGATTTACACAGAGTTGATATTAGGCACATGTCTTTTCTTTGTTCAACAATACACATTTTAATTGTCTCAACGCTTAAAAAGCATTCACATGACTCCTTTTATATCTCCATATATTGTCTTCTGCATCTCCTCTTTTGTAAATTCAAAAAGGCAAACAGCTAATGGTTTTTACCTTGATTCACCTCAACAAAATGATGTTCGACCCTGATCCGGTACATTCTTTGCCCTGTCCGCTACACAAACTGTCCTTCAGAGAGTCACTGGAGCTTTGAGGCTGGGGTGCGCAGGGGAGGAACACAGTCTCACCCCACCCTCCATCACCATCAGCCACTCACTCACTGACTAAAATGTCCCTCAATGTGTCTTCACTCGAAGGCTGGTTTTGCCTCGTCTTTGCACCACTCTTCAGCTGGTGGACGCTCTCAAGCAGTAGTTGGCAAGTCTAGAACCACCGGATCCATCTACCTCACCAGTGTGAGTTCTACCATTGCCAAACACCACCAGAGAGCTGCTGGGCCTCCTCAGACCTGCGTCAGCTACAAACATGGATGTAGAGCGATTTGGATTGATACAAGGGCTAAGACGAGATGAGTTTGATATGCTTAGCAAGAGGGGCTGCCTTTAATAAACAAAGAAGGAGAAACATGGGTAAAATCTAATGATTGTTTCAGGAAGTCTTTGGCTGTGATGTGTTAGTAGGATCCTCCTGGGTCATGGTTTCATTGGCGCATAAGGTGTTACACTACAAAGGTCAGCTGTGTTCAAAATCTGTGAAAACATCCACTGAAAGTACTTGTACAGTCAAGAAACAGAGAGCAAGTTACATGAAAGGAAAACTGAAAGGAGACAGGGGACAGTGAAGAGATTTCAGGGGTCACTCATGAGCACTTTTTAACTAAGCGACACCAAAGAAGAAGTCCATGATTGTGCAGAAGTGATGGAAGTCTGTCTTGTCCTATATTGGCACTACACATAATTGCTCAAAGTATATATACAGAAGCAAAAATGTGCTAGTGCCAAAATGGGCAAAGAAGAGGAGCGGCTGTGGCCCTTTCCGAGTGCAAGCAGCTGCTGTTACAGAGGCACATTGGGACAGAGAGATGTCGAAGCGCCCAGCGAGACGTGCGCAACTCAGCTCATGCAACTGCACCAGAGTCATTACATCACATTCACCCCACCCACAAGCACGGGAGAGAGGAGAGCCAGAGATGGTAAGCCGCTATGGACGGGCATCATCAAGTGGTTCTTTCTCTGCTCTGTTTATGGCCCTATGGTAATTCACTGATAGTGAGCTCTCACAGTGAATTCTACCAGTGCCATACACAGAACAGGAGTCATTATCACCCCAACACCCAGGCCAGCCGGTCAGCCTCGTGAGGACAGTCAGGCTCAGTGAAATGAAACTACACAAGCTAGACCACCGACCCCCCTTTGTGAAGAGATAGCAGAAAAGAACAGCCTGGAGAGAGAAAGTGAGAGAGAGAGGCATGGAGGGGAGACGTGAGAGCGAGCGAAGAAATGACGTGAAGCAGGAGAGAGGAGGCGCTCGTGGCCTTCAGCAGTTTTCCACTGTGTTGCAGTGACGCAGCTTAACTCAAAGATGCGCTGCACTGCAGTGGACTGATCTACGCATTGAGTAACAGGTCAAAGACTGACGCGTCTCAATGTGGGCGACTAAATATAAGTCCGGTCCAATCCTAGGAGTGAACAAACATCCTCATCTAATTGTTGACCGCTAATCACCTGCACTGCCATCTTTAGAGTTCTAGGAAATGAGAGTTACGATATACATAAATAAACCATCAATTAATGTAGCCTGTGCCATTATAATGTTTTGCTTTGTGGATAATGCAAGCAGTCCTGCAGTTTTTGCTTCATTTGAAGACAAGATGAGACAAATCCTGAATGCAACAGATCGTCCTGACATCGAGCACCACAGTTGGTGATTTTTTAAATAAAGCGGCTGTTTTGTTTTCTTCTTCACATTGCAACCAAAAGACCAAGCAGTTACCCTCAGTAATAAATCAATTATCATGTATGATAATCCAAAGTGGATTCCAGGATTTTACTGGGCAGACACTGAATGCCACAGAACAAATTACATTAATTTTAGTCAGACACTGAAGAAGCAAACATCATTTAAAACACTGTCAGAAACATAAGGCTACTACAAAGTGAGCCCTCACATGTAACCTCGTTACGTCCTGACTCTGCTTTCCCCCACTTGTCCGAAGGGTGACACCCTAAACTTGACCTCTTAATTTGCCCTGTAGATTAGTGCGGTTACACTGTCCTATCAGTGTTTGTCATAGCTCCGCCGTAAAAACATGCTGCCTCCTCCTCAGCACATTAGCTCAGCATGACGTCTGTTTAATCTTTGCAAAAACATCACTGATCGGACCATCCTGACTTTTAATGTCTGTTGGCTTTTTTAGATGACACGAAGTGAATCTCACTTTTCTTATCTGTTGTGGACACAAACTGAGCTACGCTCAATCTATGTTGAGATGTTAAAAGTCTCTATCTTCCTCAAACAAACTCCTGGTAATGAGTTTTTTTGTCTATCAAATTATATAAACTCCTTTCTTTCATCTATATAAAGCAAAAATCCCCAAAAATGGCTGCTATCAGAGACGAATGTCGACCTTGTAGCAACTGATGTTTCGAAATGACTTCCAATGAGCAAGCGAATCCCCTCTCTCAAAAATCATCTCAATATTAATCGCACTGTGTGGACATTAAGTCAGCACAAATGATAACACACAACGCAGGTGAGCGGTAACCTTCAGTCCATCTCCTGACCTTGGATGTGTTGTCGAACGCATCTTTGCACTGCAGATAATCCGAATCGAGGGAGGCCGACCGTCCTCAGACGCCCCACCCTTGGTTCAGCCATTAGCTCCCTCACCCCGGGCCCTGCAGTGTGCGGAGCTCCCATTGATTCCAGCGATCAAACCATGTACTAAGTGATTCTTCAGACGCCCAAATGGCTCCCCGAGCAAGACTCCCACTGCCATTTCCTGGAGAAATCAATACCGCTAAAAAGCCAAGTCGAAAAGAACCTGTGTCCTTATAGGTTTGGCCATGTCTTGTTTTTCCATACCTTAATTAGTTAAGAATGGGGCTTCATGAGATTTTTATAACACATTATTACATAAGAGCCTTTATGAGCCCAGGAGGCTCACATGATAAACAAGTATATAATTTCTATATGTTGAATTTATTCCATACCACAATATAATTATTTGATTGATTTTAGTCATTTGTTTATTATACATACTATAATATAATAATGAATATTATTTCAAATTATGTTTGTTCATGTATTTCCAATTCATTTTTTAAATCCATCTGTAAATATTCATTTTGTTTGGACAGATATCCGGTCAATAGGTAGAAAACAAAGTCATCTAGTTTTGATGTGTCATCAAGGGCAGTTGTCAAAAATACAAATATCCATCTGCATATAACCTGGAGCCACCCTTTGAACGATATTATTTCTAAATACAATTTATAAGATATCGTTCATGTAAAAAAAAAAAAAACTTTTGCAAAAGTGCAAAAAGGTTTGCACATTTAACAATTATGTATCTTATCACATCCTAATTTAATCCCTTATGAAAAACAGTAATAATTTAATACATTTTAAGGGGATTTTGTACAAATATACACATAAAAACAACAGTTCATGTCAGAATATTGCAGTGAAATTAGACTATTTTTTTTAAAAAAAAGCAGTACTTGCTTTGGCAGACACTTCATATCACTCTAGTGTTGTTTATGGAGCACTAATCTTTCCCCTGCATCATTAAGCAGCATGTGAATTAATATCACGTTTTATTCGGCTGAAATGTTAACATTGCACGGCCGGGCTGCCTTTTGTCTCTGCCATCGTTAATTCAGAGCAGCTCAAAGCCCATTCACTTAATCGCATTTGTCTGAATAGGGAGTCTACAAGTCCTCAACTTCACGGTTATTTCAGGAGGATTTATCACCTCCTCTAAGTCCTGCAGCACGATTTAAATTCTCTGTCAGTCATGCAACAAAACATTTGACTGGGAGCCCGCTTCGAAAAGAAAGAGGCCTTCAGAACAAGATGAAAATCCTACAAAATAAAATACTCTCATTCTGTTCTTCTGCGAATTTACTGATTGTGATAATATTTTTAAGTTAAAATATTCTTGTAAAACACTATTAATGTCAAATCTAATTTCTACTTTTATTCTATTTATTCTACATCCCGATTATCTGTCGGATGTGAGTAAAACTGTACAAGATACTAAAGTCAGTATTAATCCGCAGGATTAGGCTGCTAAAAGCGACTCTGTCCCTGTTCGTGTGTGTTGCATTTGGGAAAAAAAGCAGGTGCAGCGTGATTAAGACATGTCACCATGATCGGAAATAACACATCAACACAGCTACACGATCACTTCATTTCAAACTATTAATGGTGATAAATTTAATTTGGTAACACTGTGATTATTTTCAGATTTTTTTTTCTTTTTTTCCCAACATCTCAGGACGATTTGTGGGTCAAGCCTAAAAAAAGTCCCACACTTCGTTAAATTTCATGTGCTGCAGTTTCATTTCTTTTCTCATTTTGAACTGGCTAAGATCGAAGAAACTACAGACCTGAGGGCTTTTTTTTTAGGATGAATGAGCTGTAACACCGAGTACTGATCACAGAAACATCTCCTTATTGTGGCCCCTTTTTATAGGATTGAAAGGAATCTGACTGTCTGACTATGTTTAAAAAAAGATAATAAAAGCCTGTGATTATCAGTCTAACTGGACTAAAGCTGTAAAAAATTTTAAAAAGAAAGAAAAAAACAGTTCATACCTTCCTCCGGATCCACCTTCGTGCGCCATACCTGAAGCTACAAACTGCTCTGAAGTCGGACCCCTCAGACATTTTGCTCCTTAAATTAAACTATTATTCTCACTTTAAGAGTCCCACTATCGGAGCCGTGCTGGGCCAACAGCAGCCTCCGGTCCGCGTCGCCCGCAGCAGGAGCGCACAATTACAATGAAACAAAAGAAATCCAAGCGGCGTCCTGAACTTCCTGAGTATCAAATGTCAATTTCAGCCCTGCGCTCCTCTCCTCTGCTCTCTCTCTCTCTCTCTCTCTCTCTCTCTCCCTCTCTCTCTCTCCAAGCCAAACCTCCTCCCTTTTTTTTTACCTGCGCGTCCCAGCAGCACACTGGCAGAAAGAAAGGTGCTCTGTGCACCTTTTTAAAGGCGCAGACACACACCAGGCACGCAGGACTGTATGTGGGAATAAAACTCAGCTCTAATCAAGAAAATGCTTTAATATCCTGTCATAAAGTCTTTAAAATCCAGCTGCTGTGACTTACACACTGGATAAATGTATGATCAGATCATAACATTAAATATCTTTGTTTTAAATGTTACTTTTACATGTGCGTTTTAAGCGAGGCCCAAAACGAGACCCTGCCCCTCATTATTCCTCATAATAATTTTAGATTATTAGATTTATAAAAAATACACTGCTCTGTCAAACAGCACAGCCTCTGAGGGTGCAGGTCGTACCGGTGTGTACCTGCGTTCACAACAGTGGACCCGGACAGCCTCCATCCAGTCTGCCTGCTCCCGGTCCTGGGCTGAGGGTCCAGGCAGGGAAGAAAAACGAAAATATTTCTCGTTTTCACGCATCTGACCCCGCACAGAGACAATAATCCAACCCTCCCGCTCTGGTGCGTTCACGGCCTCGGCTGCCTCCGCTCTGTGGCCTCTCTGCGGTGGATCTCTCCGGAGGCGAGGAGACCTTAAAAGTGGTGCAGTTTTAACCCGGGGACTGCGGCAGACTGAGCGGATGAGGACTGGTTTTGTCTCTCCGGATTAAACGATTTTCCTGACGAATAATTTGGACCAGCCCCCTGTTTAGACTGTCCCAGCCCCACAACAGACCCTGGGCCTTCACATCCCCCTATTTTTATTCCATTTTTATCTCTACTTTATTTTAGTCTCAATTTACATTCATTCATTTTTATCTTGTCGAGTAAATAGAAAAAAATATTAAATGTGCATTGCACCATTACATTTGGCAAACAGGAAAAAAGATAATGATTATGATACACATATATATTTTTAGTTTGCTGTTACATGGTGACATTTTATTGTAACAGATCCAATTCACGCTTGAATGATTTTAATTATCTCTGTGTTATTTTCTATATGTCAATTAAAATGTAAAATCTAATATTCCTCCTCAGACATTTGCACAATTGAAAAAGAAGCATCCTGCTGCTTTTTTTCTCAAAGGCCTTTAGAGCAGCAGAGGATAGGCCTGCAGGCCCTGTGTGTCATTTTAGCTTTTTTTACCTTTTACCAGCATCCTCAAACCACATGCTGTCTTTAACAGTGTGTGTGTGTGTGTGTGTGTGTGTGTGTGTGAGAGAGAGAGAGAGAGAGAGAGAGAGAGAGAGAGAGCCTGACCTAAATGACAAGTTAACCCACCATTTATATGCCACACTTTTATCCTTCGTGGGCCTCTGGGTTGAAAATCGGGGAGAAGAGCGCCATTAAACTGGCTGCTGTCTAATTGCTGGAGTAAACAGAAGATTAGACAGCTCATTAAAGTCCAGCGCGACGTGGCTTGCGCTGCATTTTCAGATATTAACGCGGGCACACATCAGATGGACTATTTGGCGCACATCTTTCCCACCCACCCGCTCTAACCCCCACCCCCACACCCCATCCCGGGATTAGTTTTAGTCGGCTGATGCTGTTGAGGCTGCAGTTCTTGGGCCGAGATGCTGCAGGATCAAATGACCACGTCCAGATGGCTAATGATTATCAAATACTGCATTTAAAGCCCGCACTAGTGGTTACTCTGTGCAGGTTGCGTAACGTTTCCTGTCGGAGGAAAGCAGGAAAAAATACCTTTGCTGTGACACCAAAGTGGGAACATTTTGCCGTCTGTCACACAACAGCTTTTTCCTGTTTGGTGAGCGCCTGCAGTTATTTGGTCATTAATATATCCCAAGAACACCCCCTTTTTTCTTGTCAAAACCATACGACCTGGTGCTGGCCCGTCCTCTCCTTCTCTCCGTCGCTCCTCGTCGTCCCCTCTCTTTTACGCAGAGCCGTGCGCCACCGGAGGGGGCCCCGAGCTGTGTCCCCGGCTCACTCCAGGATGCCTAATATATGAGGGGCGAGCTCTACCCATGGTCCTCTCCGATGGCCTGTGTCCATTTACCTGCTGTTGATAATTAGGCAGATAACTATGTGGACAAAACTCGTCTAATATTTAGAGGTGACGGGCCCGGGTCCGGTTACACTCCCCCTTTTCAGGGTGGACAGCGACAGTGAAATCAATCCGCGGTGACTCGCCGCCGCGGGCCCGGCGCGGAGGGGCCGCCGGTGGCGCCCGCAGGCCTCTGTGCGTGCCTCGGCGTGGTGTCCACCTGGAGGAGCTGAAACCGGACCCGGCGGGATCATCTCATCATCAGCGCGCGTATATGCGGGGAGAGGAGTACAACCCCCCCCCCCCCCCCTTTTCACCAAGCCCTCGTACACCCAACCCACGATGAATATTTACAACACTCATTCGACCCTGCGCTCGTCGTGCCAGGTGAAAACAGGTGCCAGCGGAGGGATCGGGTGGAGGTGGACGCGTCCGTGCCCCCCCCCCCCCCACCTCCCTCTGTGAAGCGATCCGGGCCACATGAGAGGACGCCGGGATGAAATAATAATGCGGAGAGATCCAGTCTGCTGCTCCAGAAGAAAACGTTCATGGCAACAATGGAGATCACCTTACTGAGGATGCAAGGCAGAGCTCCAGAAAAGACCAAGAGGCCATATTTGATCATAAATGTTTTTTTTATCCCACAGACCTTCAAATTTAGGTGCTGAACAGTTCCATCAAAGCTCTCCAGATATACATTCATGTCTGATAGTCATTGCATTTATGTTATAGATTATTTAAGTATTGAATAGGGGAAAAATACAATAACAGAAATATTAAAATATAATACAAAAGAAAAAAAAACAAGGCATTTTCATTTATATTAAATCAAACAAGATGAGAGCGATGATTGCTCCTTTCTATGGGGAATAAAAATGTTAACTCAAAACGCTCTCTCTCTCTCTCTCTTTCAACGTGAAATTACATTCAAGCACCAACTGCCATTATTTCTGCAGAGGATTAGAGGGCAGGGGGGATTATTCACTTCTCTCAGCACATGCAGCATCATTACTCAGGAGAAAAAAACACTGTGAAGATGACTGGAAAATAAGGCCCCCAAAAATAATCAAAATGATAAATAATAAAAAAAAGGACAACTGGCTGTTTTTTTGTAAGACAAAGGAAATGAAATAAAAACTAGACATGTGATTCATTTAAATTTTTTATTGATTGTTGTTTTTCTCTGTGCAACATCTCTTTCTCTCACACTGGAGGGTCTCTTACACCGCTGAGACCACCAGCACCGTCTCGCCGTCTGCTCTCGCTCTGAGCCCCCAGCAAAACAGTCGATGGGTGGATGGGTGGATTGGCAGTGGTGGGTGGGGACATGTTAGTCAGTGGGTCATCTATTAGTAAAGACTCGGGGATCATTGTATTGCTGCTGCACCACCACCACCTCATCCGCCCCCCCACTGTGCCAGTGAAACAGAGCTTGTAACCCGAGAGGGCCCTTTGCCTGCCACTCCAGCCCCGGCTTGAGAAACCTGACACACAGCCTGCATGTTGGAGATGGTGCACCCAGATTGGTTGACGTGGGGTCAGGAATTAGTAGGGGGAAGAAAAAACATTAGAAATACAGAGAATCAACTATTTTTATTGAATGTGCGACACACTGTGACTCTGTGGAGGCCTCAAGTCACAAAATGAGGCATGATGGGAGGATGGATATGTCAGCAGTTATACTGACTCTTTCCTAAACATAAATGGGTATAATCTGAGCCACTGGGGCCTTCATTAAAGAATGTGCACATCCAGTAGATTTACTGCTAAAAGCTTTGCTATGGAAAATACCGCAGCCAGCAGTGATTGATCATAACTTGTAGCAGACAGCCCATGAGCCTAATGTGGAGCCTCGGGGCATCGTAATGCCTTAAAAGGCCACAGCGGCGCAGGTCACCTGACCGCCCTGCTCAGCGAGGTCCAATCAGGCTGGCATTACGTCATGGAGGCCCACAGTTTGCCTTGACCAACGCACTGCGGATAAAACAGAGGCTCTAAATATTTCATTGAGATTCTCAGGTTGCTGGACTTCTGGAGGTCAGGGCTGTGTAGAGACAGATAGCCTCGTCCTCTCCTCTCCTCTCTCTCTTCCGCCTTCCATCCATCCTCCTCTCTTGATGAAGGATAAAAACAGTGGTTTGGGTTTTTGTAGCTGAAAGAGTCTGCTTTGAACAAGCCCAAAATCATGGGGCTTGAAATGAAGCACACCGACATTCATCAGCTACTGTGTTCACTCACTTCCAGCATGTTGTTCTGACTATTTTCTTGAGATGTTATTTATTTGACAGAATATGCACCAGAGGGGATGCAGAATTGCTGCTGCACAATGGCAGGCGTCACAGGACCACCAACAGTTTCATATGTAAAGTTAACCCTGGTGATCTGATGATCTCTGCCTGGAGCTGAGGCTTTAATTTGCCCCCACAGTATGTTGATTCAGTGACGTATCTGCCATTTGTAATCTGCAGAATCATTCACTTGTCTTTCAGGCATTTTGCTAGAAGCCAGACACTCACCTGACTCACATTCCCAGCCAGGACTGAGGGCCCTCTAGGGGTCTGATGTGGACACGCTGGAGCTTGCGGCCCAGCACAGGAAGTACAGCGCAGAGAAAGAGGTGTGTACATAGGAGGCGTGCTTTATAATATACTGTGAGGCAATTCTATCCAAATTCTTAACACAAGTCTCACAAAATGTGTGTTTGTTTCCGGCCTCTTCAAGGGTGGTATTGATGTTTCTTCTACTCCTTCTCTTGGTGTTTTTATGTTGACAGATTGAACTTTAATTTTCTCAGATCATCACAAAATACAACCAAACACAAAGACAAACAATGGCAAAAAACATTAGCACAGTGATCATTCATCTGAACATCTAAGAAATTTCAAACTGTCTCAGCACCGCTACAAAAATAAAGAGGGGCAAGAGGAGAGGGCAGATTGCTGCGTGACAGAATACATTTATCAGAGGAGAGGGGATTAAACAGCCTTATGTCACAGCATTTATTTTCCCCTGCTGTGATTATACAGAGGGGGGTTTCAGCTGGGGGTATGAGGCGGTTTAGTGAGGCAGCGCCCTCACCTGGCCCACTTGCAAATCTGCTCCCCTCATTGCAGGAGGAGGCTCAGCAAGGTTAATCTCACACAGTCCAATGTCCCCTTCAAAATAAAATCCCAGTCAGAAGCTCAGATGCTTAGCAGATTTGGAACAGATCTCTGCAGGATGCAAGACTTATGCAGGCCTATATAGACCCAAACAGCACAGGAGACACCACTTAATAAAAATAACAAGCTATGATAATATAATTTCCACCAGAAACACGGTTTGAATGCTGACTTTTGAGAAACACAGTAGCCAGTGTTGTGTGTGTTGGATGGCACCACCCCCCACTTCAGGCTGGAGTTAGTGGGGTACTAACCTCACTCTCAAGTTTCACAGCACTCACAAGTATTGTGCCAGACAGTGGTTCATATTGTACAAGCTGACTGAGACCTGGAAGTTGGGGGAGGGTGGGGAGGGAGTCGCAATTCAAGAGTGTGGAGCCACACTGACATCTTGTGGAAGCACTGCTATCACAGATCTGTTCTCTGTCATCGTTTTTAAATGTAAATTCAAAGTGTGGGAATAGATC